>NW_019379472.1:726758-753846 GCF_000648655.2 Copidosoma floridanum | reverse complement strand
TTTTTTTTTTTTTTTTTTTTTTTTTTTTTTTTTTTTTTTTTTTTTTTTTTTTTTTTCTTCATAGAAAATAAATTCGTGACTGAGGGGGATGGGGGGGGGCTCCCTGTGTGTGATGTACCCCGCCCCCCGCGTCGCGCTGCTGTGGTTTGCGTGCGTAATCGGGCTGGACGCACACGCGTGCGCGATAACTTGGGAGCCGAGGCCTCCTCCTCGCTTTGACCGATGAGGTTGTTTTTTTTTTTTTTTTTTTTTCCTCTCACGCATGATTTCACATTCGTGCTCGCGACCTTCGCGGGGTTGCGTTGATGATTGACGTATGGATCGGTTTTGCTACTCCGAAAGCGATTGTCAACGCCACTGCAGGGCAGAGCTTTTCGTTATCGTTACCGAGAATAATCCCCCAAAACAGCTGTCAATGCCGCGCTAGAGAGTACGTGAGTATATAATATACTCTTAAACGGAAGAGTAAAAAAATTTTGAAGCATCGGAGCGAGAGTTTATCCGGGAAATGGGGCGAAAAGGGGGCGGTGGCGCGAACGAGATCAAGATAATATACACGTACACGTGTGTATATAATATGTGTATGTATATATATATATTGTATAGATATATATGCATACAAATATTATATACACGTACACGTGTGTATATAATATGTGTATGTATATATATATGCATGGGTATGCGTGTATCCCTTTTTTTTTTTTTTTTTTTTTTTTTTTTTTTTTTTTTTTTTTTTTTTTTGTGCTAGTATGCTTTTTATGTACGGCATATTTATAGTCTATAAAGTATTTAGCTGCTGGTTTTTCATCATCGAGAGTATACATGAGCTCTTGGATTTTGGTAAACTGCGCCTTTGACCTTGCAATCGTGCATTGGTGTACCTATGTACACGACTTTTTTTTAATCTCTATTTCGTTGAGTCCAGAGTTACGGTCCATTAAAATTTCGATGCTTGAAACGGACAAAACTATATCTATAGCTGGAATTGGAAAGAAAAGCCTCCGTGACCTTTTTTTTCTTCTTGAAAAATCCGCGGTGCTCACCACCTCGATTTCCAACTTTTATTTATTTATTTATTTTTTTTTTTTATCTCGAACAAGGCGAGAAGTATTTCTTTCTTTTTTTTTTT
Organism: Copidosoma floridanum; assembly: GCF_000648655.2. Next base: position 752,714 of record NW_019379472.1, on the reverse strand, counting down.
TCCTTTCAAAGGACGCCGTGAGCATCGCGAGGATAAGATGCCTGGCGTCTTTTTCCACATAGATATGCGGCGCACGGAGTGCCGTATCGTTCCTGCGGAGGAAGATCGTATTCGTCGCGCGACTTCTGAACTAGTTTGGTTTTTCTCTTCTCGACTCCTTTTATCTTTTCTTCGGGGGCACTGGAAGCGTCACGTCTCTCCAGAGATCACACCTCTTTCGCCTTTCTCGGATTATTCCAAAGCAACCATGGGAAATCGGTTTTGCTGTAATAAAAAAAAAATATATATATATAAATCTGCTGAAATGTGTCGGTGATTGTAATGAAAGTTTGTACAGCTAATATACTTTAAATTGTTAATTTATTTGGGGTGATTGTAGCAGTTAGCAGTTATGTTTCAGAAAAAATCAAAAATAAAAGGATACAAGCATCAAGAGCACGATGAGAAACCATAAATGCTTTTATTTGCTTACTTTGAATGCAAATGAAATTTATATTAATTATGTGACTAAAAAATTCCTTTTTTTAAATATTATATGTATACCTCTTACGATTTATTGATAGGTCACATCTTACGTGTACATAGGAGTTTTTTTAATAAGTATACTACCTGTTCAGAAAAGGGCAATAAAATCACTAGTGCTAAAATAGTTGAACATAAACAAAAAAAATGTATTAATCTTACAAACAATAATGCATTAAATATGCTTGAAAATGCAATCTACTACATTTTCAGGACGTTATTTGAAAAATAACTTATGAATTGACCACTAGAAGTACAATTTTTAGTTTTTATTAATATACAAACATGAAATTCAAATTTATTTCGTTCGCTTCGTCCTCTCTGTGCTCGATAGTCGTAAAATCTTGCACATCTTTTTTAGCAAATGTGAACTATTTTGGGTTCTTCTTTCTGAGTGGGAAAGAGAAAAAAAAAACATATGTATTTATAATACCAAGTAAGTAAAATTCTGGTCACACATAAAATAGTTTGTTATACAGAAAGATTTTAATATTTTTCGCGACAAATTTGTCCCACATTTTCCATGAAAAAGTTATTTCAAGGGGAAAAGAAAAAAAAACAGTTTTGAGTCATATGTCAAACATTTATGTTGCAAAACTTTGTATTTTACAACTTGAACCAATTATACCTCAGATTCTAATTATTGACGAGTACTTACTAAGAAATAACAACACAAGTAACGTTCGTTGCGCCCAATGACTCCTTTTAAGTACCAAAAAATGTTTGTTCAACTCATACTCCTATTGTATTAAAATCAAATTGTAATTTCATCGTCTATACAGTGACACTAAAAACACATGTTGCATCTTACGTTTCTATTTCAACTCACACACAAGGGCTTAATATTGTTAAACACAATGAGAAAACAAACAAAACAGAAAGCCTTTTTTCTATCGATTGAAAATGAATCGGTAAGTACAGAGTGCAAGGACTCGTTCACCGGGTGAAATGTAATTCTCGAGACCTGAGCTGTTGTTGCGTAATGATGCGTTGCGTTCAAAGGCATTAAATACCCAGTGATGAATCGCTGAAGCAATACAAAAAGAAGATAAATATTTAAACGAGCGCTGATAAGGAACACGTGTCGAAATCATTTTTGAAGGGCTTCGAAATACCTTTGTTGGCTTGATGTGCCACGATCTTTAGCGCAACCCCAAGTTGTAAATATTTAGAAATTTTTGTTCGACTCTTACGCTACATCGTACTCTCTCGGGGTACACTAACTCATCGCTTATACTTTTCACAAGACTATAAACTTTTTATCGGTCATCATCGGTAGTATGTTGAAACAAAATATGTAGCTTTCCGGTTTGTAAAATCAGTTGAAATTTTTAACGGACATATTTTTGTAATTTCAAAAACTGAAACACCTTCTTATGGAGTATGAAAACTGCGTTGAGTCATACCGGGCATATGTCGAGTGTTTCATCATCATCCCGAAAAATGAAGCAAAGACAAGTTATGAAATATCAAATATTAATCAAAGAAAGAGAGAGAGAGAGTCAAGTCTTTCGGCATTAAAAAGCATGAATTTTTGTGTCTCCCGTACGTGCGCCAAACCGGTTTTCCTGTTTTTCTTTTCGTCGTACCGAAAAAAAAAAAAAGAAAGAAAGAAACGAAAAATTGTTTGCTCCAAAGACAAAGTAATATATCAACTCGATTTCTTTTTTGTCCTCCCATCACGTGGTAACAAGAAAAAAAAAAAAAAGAAAAGAAAAGGAAAATAATAACTCCGGAGATACGTTGGCTCGGCCGAGAGGAAGAAACACACTCCCAACGCGTTGAATAACGATCGGCCGATTTTCTCCTTCCGCCGGTATCTCTTTTATTTTCAGAAAATTTCAATTTCACGCTCGTATGATGCACCTGAATTTTCCATCCTGATTTTCACTTCCGCACAATGAAAGCGAGAAAAAACAAAAATCGTCTCTCGCGGCAAGAGAAATTAACCCCCCGTCGAAATTGTCACGTCCGGGCCACTCGAGTGCGGGGTATACGCAGGTTACTCTCGTAATTAACACTCCCTGCTATTGTCTTATACCCCCCAAACTCGATTTTGCAAACCCAATATATATATGTGTATGAACTGGAGCTGTGCACGCGAGAATGTATGGTCCGATTATGGAGTTGACGCGGGCCGACGAGAATATAAATATATACGAGAGTGGCCGCTTGACGTGCGGTGTACACATCTCGGATGGACGGCGAAGCTGTCCCAGGAGACGACGAGTCTCCGGAGGCAATTATGTACGCGCGCGCTGTACATGGCTATGTATACAACTGGTCCGCCGAGACGAATTGTACAGAAACGATTTCAAGAAGGAAAAAAGCCAAGCTGCAACGAAATTCATCCTTACATGTATAGTATATACACCCTGCACGTGGCTAATGCGTCTCCGTTTGTTCTCCGGTATATTATAATATATGTCGGTCCATTACACACCCACTTACGCGCAAACAGAAGATTCCTCTCTTTTCTCCATCTGAGCTTCATCATCCAGATACATAATATGTGCTCTCTTTTGTCAACATAACAACTTGTCCGTCTCTCAATGTGTGTGTGTATATACATGGACAATCAATTCGTGCGTGGACACGGCCAATATATAGAGGCGAGAGAGTATATATTGTATTGTATTATATCGAGACCGGCACGTTTTCATTTTCTGGTTTTTAATGCTTCGTCGCGTAAGTGCACCCGATGATTGATCTCTCGTGTGCATTAGCCCCCGCCGTATACAGGTAATGGACCTGCTTTTCCAGATTGAACCGCATATCCATGGGTGTTGGCCATTAGTGCCGTTATTTCTCTTTTCTTCTTCCAATCAATAATTTATGAGCCAGGGACGTATTAAAGCAAAATTTCTTTCTATTATTGAGATGTATATATATATATTTCAGTTGGGAATTGGAGAGGAACACTTGGATTGCAAGAATAAGAGGAAAGTAGGAAAAAGAACTCGAAATCCTCAGTGGCATTCCGGACCTTTGTCCCCGAGCACTAATTGGCGCATATCGAATCGATTTAAGGAGGGGGGGGGGGAAGCGCAATTAACAAAACCTCATTAGCGAGGCAGCATAGTCGACCCCCTCGAACCACAGCTCGTCCGTAAGGAAAAAAAAAAAAAAATACTCACGTAAAGTGATAATATTCCACGGGCCGAGTCTCTCTCTTTCCCCCCCCCCCCCGTGTAATTGTACACCATCTCGGGAAACTCGTTTGCATATGTGTGTAACTTTGAACGCGCGTCCACCTCCTCTGAAATGAACTCGCTTGTGTGGCAGCGATGGAGAAACGCTGTATATGTATATATGCACATTACGAGTGCAGGGAAAGTTACACGATGATTTAATTTTCCTTTTACCTGTGTACGTTATATATACATTTTTTTTTTTAATACATTTTTTTCCTCTCCGTTTTCGCTGCGCGTTGCGCAAGGCGTAAGTATCGCCACGGGCAAACCCGAGAGAGAGAGAGAGAGAGAAAAAACAGGTGGCGCAAAAATTGCGTCAGGCCATCGATCCGTTATATTATACGCCGTGTAAGTATATACCGATCGCTCGACGGGGCTTTACTTCCCCCCCCCCTCTCCTTCTCGTTCGTTCGATTGCTCGGGGGTCCGGCAACCGGGAACCCCTTGGGAGGTATAAGATACTTTTTTTTTTTTCTTATCCTCGGGAAAGGCAACTTTCCACGGCTTACCGATACTCCGCCAAAGCTTAGGTGTATATCATCGCCGCTCGCTCGACTCGTCGAAATTTTGTCATTTGGGCGACCAAGTCGTCTAAATTTAGATGTATATATATATATACGGGCTCTCTACCTGTACGTTGCAATGGCAAAGCCAACCGGTTTGGTCCTCCGCTACGTTGTATGGCTCGGACGTCAAAATTGTTGGTTATTTTTGAGCTTCGAAGACGCACATGTCCTTGAAAATCAACGTGATTTCGGTGGTTTCGTTCGGGCAACTCTGAATTTTTTTTTTTTTTTTTCTACCTCTTGCGTTTGAGACAATATTAACTCTTATACTCGATACATTAGGGATTGTAGTGTCAATGTATGGTATGATGAAAGGATCGGAGGAGAAATCGTGAAATTTTTGTTCCAGCGGTGCCTTCTCCGAAGTCAGATTGGCCGAGAGCAAGGATCGGCCGGGCGAGCTGTACGCCGTCAAGATAATCGACAAAAAGGCGCTCAAGGGCAAGGAGGACTCGCTCGAAAATGAAATCAAAGTCCTGCGGAGGTGAGTTGACACGTTTTCAAAATGCTTGTTACGTACAGTATATATATTATATGTTTGTCCGTTTATCGTGATGGTTTTTTTTTTTTTTTTTTTTTGTGTCCTGTTCTTGGCATGGCCAGATGAGACTCCTTAGCCAGCTGTGCTCTGTTTCTTTTGTGTCAACAAAACTCGCGACGCTGTCTCACGGAAAGTTGCCTTGAAAACAATACTTTTTTTTTTTTTTTTTTTTTTAGATTACCTAATCGTGTAAATTAACTTGATTAACGGCAAAATTGGTTATCATTCAATAGCGTTCGTCGAGTATCGCTGCATCGGCACTCAACCATTTGTGCTGTACCAATTTTTCGTTACTTTACAATAGTCTGAATTATCCTTTTTTTTCTTCGATCGGATCAAAGTTGTACAATTTTGAAATATTTTTCGAATCGCGTTGTAATTCATGTAGCCATAGTTGAACAAACAAAAATTCAATACTTAATTTTTGCTCGCAACGCTTTTTTTTCCGTAATTGTATTGTTGCGTGTATACATGTATATATTTTTATAGGCTGCTTGCATTGACGTGTAGCGCGTTGTGTTTGTAGATGTGCATAAATGGGCTGTATACGACAGTTTTTAAAAACAAACTATTACATTTTGCAATAGCCAGACTAGGGCATAATTATTTCATGGATTTTTCAAACTATTAAAAAAATTTTTTTTTATTTTCCATTACTTTTATGTTAAAAAATTTAAAAAAATTTTTCGCTTCATAGAAGTACATAATACATTTTTCAAAAATAATTAGCTTATTTGAACGTGTTTAAAAAATTAAAAAATTAAAAAACATTTACGAGTACTATTGTAAATGCAGTTGAAAAAAAATGTTGTAGCATAAAAATAATGTATGCAGAAAAAAAATACGTGCTTGAAAAACTAATTATGCCCTTTTCTAACAATATATCTGTGGCTGTGAGTATGATCCTCGTTCATTTTTAACGATGTTTCCAATTGTAATTTTCTCGTCCTTTAATTTTCGTCAATGTTATCAAACGTCACCCAAAACTACGCAATTTACTACGCTACACTTACAGTTTACAACTGTTTTTTTTTTTTTTTTTTTTTTTCTCATACTCCACTGTCGCGACACGATAATATTGTTGACATATTTTTGTTATTTTTTGTGACTCGCCAACAACACACGACTTTTAACACATTTCAAATTACAATAACAGATCACGTGTCACATAGTCGATTAATACCAAACGTGTCAATTTTACAAATTAATATTTCATTGTGTTCAAACTTGGTGTTTTATTTATGTATTATTTTTAAAACAAACAGTTTTATCCTAAACACGTGTAAATGAAAAATCCATACACTACATAAACCATCAGCAAACGAGACAAATATGTCGGTTTTAAAGACTACGTAGGTCGCGTATTGGAAAGTATAAAATATACAAAATCTTGATCCTCCAGTTTCCACCATGAAAATCCCCATATTCACAGCCAAAACAAACGTAGCGAAGAGACAAAACACTCGCACGGACATTGTTCGGTGAAACTGTATTAATTTTGAAAAATGTAAAAATACCAAAGATTCCATAAAAATAAACGATAAACGACGACGGGCACGCGAAGGATAATTTAAAAAAAAAAAAAAAAAAAAAAAAAAGAAAAAACATGTTTAATGATCGATGTGCAGACAGTGACGGCCATGTGTGACATTGGAGATTATTTGTTAATCCGTAGGTTCAGTCGGTGCGTGACGTCGTACAGTGGGGACGGGTCGCTCAAGATAGACGATAATAATGAGCAAAAGTAAGTGCAATGGTAAGTGGGCCCTTCCTCGGGGCACCAACCGCCTAATACGCCAGTCTCTCTAACTCTTTGTATATCATCACTCGCTCACAACTACTCTCTCTCTTTGTCTCTCTTTCCTTTTTTTTTTTTTTTCTTCTCCTCCTCTGTCTCTCCTACTCACTCGTGCACACGATAATCATTTTGTATATACACGCATCACCAGACTTCCAACTTATCACCGACACTGCGACTACACTCTTTTCGTTTCTCACGTCACAAGACTCCATTGTTGTTTACGTTGGTGTTGATTAATTGGACGGCTGATTGATTGCTGACGGTTTAATTACATTTTTTTTTCCCTCTCGAGTTGATCGAATCTCTCTTTGGTACACCTTTCTTGTTTTCTTTCTTTCTTTTTTTTGTTTTTTTGTTTTTACTCCAACTCTGCACGCACTGTGTATCTTTTATATAAATATATATTATCAGCGCCAAGTGGTTTCACTATATTTTTGTACACCATGTGATTCCAGGGTACTTTTTGCATCTGTTGTTGCTTTTTACGATACATTGAATTTTCTGGTATTACGAAAAACAATTATTTAGCTTCAAGATTTAATGAAAAGAAAAAACGTCCCAAAGATGCTTCATGTGGGCACTCGCAGTCCCGCTTATATATATATGTATGTGTGTGTGCTATTGTTATATGGGCTCCGCTTGAGAGTCGAGGTGGCTATATTTTTCGCATATTTATTTCCCCAAAATCAAAAAAAAAAAAAAACACTCCATCACAACACCCGTCGCCACGAAAGAATCTAAGATTACACCACAACGAGCCCTTTGATTGTTCAACATCCAGACGACAATACGCATAATCAACGCTGTATATATAAATATACGTTGGCATACTACCCTCACAGCTTATATAGCAAATCCGTCACGAAAGCCGCGACCCGACAGCTCCTACCCTTTGAGCCGATCAACGGTGTATATATAATATATATGCTCTCGCGGAACTAGACCTCCAGAGTCCGTATGTATATAACATACAAACACGACGATACGTGATACCGAGGGTGTAATCGTACAATGCGGGTCAACGCAAGACCCGAGCTAAGCCCATCTTGACGCGCCACACTCGACGGTAAGTATAAGTATACACACGTTTGAGCGATGACATTGCACGACCACCGCTAATCAGATTCCAACCGGTATGTATCGCATTATAGGGACAAGAGAGACAGAGAGTTGCTTTGTGTGTTATGTAGGTGTATATGTATATGTCGCGTGCGAGCGGACCCTTTGTCGTCTTCATCGTAGGTATACCTTACTTTTGGTCCTGTTCGATGTGCTTGCGGTTACCCCTTTGTCCGGTTACGATCTAACCAAGTTGCTTTGCACATGTGTCCCTCTCTCTCTCTCTTGAACTAGTGATTTGCAATTACCACGAAAGCGATCGAGAGATGCGAATACTACTACTGTGGGGCAAGCGTAGATTTCGTCGCATATCGCCGATATAACCAATTTAGGTATCCCTTAGTATATATCAATCGATACGAGTGTACCTGCATGGCTACACTTTTTTTACCCCTTTCAAACGACGATATAGAGCTCGGGTCGCGTGCAGTTGCTCGCACACAGACTTGGCCACGGATACTGTTTTCTATTTTTTTTTTTTTTTTTTTTTTTTTTGCTTTACCGTGTAATCCACTATTTAAAGAATGTTAATCAATGAACTTTCATGTACTAAATGTATCGCATTTATCTCGTAAACGGAAAAGTTTTTTCTCAATATTGACAGTTAATTAAATATTGTCTCAGCAAAAGAATGCACTTGATTCAATTATTGTTATTTTATTTTATTTTTTCAAGTGTTTGAACATCCATAAAACATAATTGTGTCCAAGTGTGGTCGCATATATATACATATGCGTGTGTAATATCTGTTTGATAGCGGCTCGCATTCTACTTCCTTTCCGAGAGCGCCGCCCTCCGTATAAGGGGCAGCCCGAGATCGAGGGACTAATTATCGTCTCGTTCGATTGAGCCATTAATTAGCGGCGTTAATTCGCGCCATACATACTACCACGAGCATACATTTTTTTTTTTTTTGTCACTTGTTTTTATTTTTTATCGCTTACAATACAATATTGGATGGAGCTTTATTTAGCTCCCACGGAAGCTGGGGCAGCCTCACCCTGATTTTGCTTGTTGTATATTGCGCGGTGACGCGAAAAGCAACTCATTCGAAACGATTTCCCGTACACAGGAGGAAGTTTGGTAAAAAAAAGGCCGATGAAATTACTTCCTAACTCGATTTTTTTTTTTTTTTTATACGACTCCGCGTGCACCAAATAGCGTTAGCCGGGCCAGACGCACGCGCGTTTCATCGATCAACAACGAGAAATTACATTTTTTGCGGGAAAACGAAATGAGAAAAAAAAAAAACACCGCTAGAAGCTGCATTTTTACTCTATGTACACGTATAGGTATACATCCTCGCGTGCGATTTTCTTCCTGTTTTATTACGGCCCCACCGGCGACCCTGGATGCGGTGCTCTTTCGCCGATCACGCGACTTTTGCATGTTTTTACGGGCGAAGGGCACGCGCATGTGCAAGGGCGATAGCTGGGATATGGAAATCCAAGTGCTCTCGAGCGCCTTTTATTGAAATTTGGCTTCGAAAACAAAAAAAGTGTTTTTTGCGGAAGCGCGTTTTTATATTAAAATTTGCTCCTCCGCGCGGGACGCTTTATTTTTAATTTTCGGTGCAAACGAGAGAGCCAAACGCGTCCCCTTTTGTCAAACACAAGAGGGTGAAACAAGTGGCCTTGAGCGAAGACAAGTGCCGGGGGGGTAGTTACTATCGAGAGGAGAGACTTTGTTGTGTATATATGGAACTGGAGGTTCGCGCGTCAATTTTTTTTTTTTTTTTTTTTTTTTTCAAAGTAGTTATCGGTACTATATGATGCTTAAGCGAATGAAGGTACCTTTTGTTTTCACCCCAAGCTCGAATTAAAAAGTTTATCGTACATTTTTCGGATTTACGCTCCTCTCCCTCTCGACTGTTTTCATTGGCTGTTATATACCTGCAAAGTACTTTTCAATAAAAATTAACGTGCACAACCAATACAACGAAGGCCCATAAAAGACACAAGTGACCGAGTATTGGGACATTTATGCGTGAACTCCAAAACGGCCCCTCCTCGGATCATCTCTTGTACCCGATCGAGGAATAATATTGCACGGCCGACCAAAAAAAAGTACCACTTTCACATTAAGCTCCAAGAGATATAGCAAAGTTGGTATTATATTCAACGTACGAAATGCCTCATCGATCCATTGGGACGAATAATAATTAAGTGAAACGCACCTATGCACATTCACTGCAACGTCTCGTCGACAATGATCAAATGATTGGCCTGTACAAAAAAACCGTAAGCCGGTGAAAACGGCACTTTGACTGGTACACGTGGGGAGAGCAAAACTGAGACCTTATAGACATTTTCAACGTGTATTCTTTATATACTACACGCGCGTTCACGTGTGCAGTTTGGTTTCTCTCGAGCGCACGTTAAATTATACATAAATATAGATTCTACGGTAAACGTGCATGTATATTTGTACACCTATACCACCAGTTATGTAAATAATCGACTTGTTATGCTAATTGCATTTCCGTCGCTGGTATACCCGTATATTATTTCTTCTCTCGCGAGCGCGATATAATATGAGATGAAAGACTGTATGGTATATACACGCATGTTTTTACCTACACGGCTGGTATAGGTGGTGACCTTTACCTAATCGCACGTCACTGGTTGGACGCGACTCGTAAAATTTTCATCACCTCTTCTCTCGCGTATTATGTATACATTTTTTTTTTTCTGTCTAATTAGTCAAATGAACGAGCGGTTATTTGTGTCCTGCAGGGCTGACCAAAGAGATTTTTTTTTTTTTTTTTTTTATGTGTATTGATTGTGACTCGATGACTTGTGCCGTGGCTGTAGAGTAAAACCGCAGTAGCACACTAAAAAAAAAAAAAAAAAAAAAACGTAAGATATCTCTCCGCGATCGTACATCCCGCAGAGCTGGAGACTATATACTTTGTTCTCGTTCTTGATCATGACCATACGTCCATCGTCCCTAAACTCCTATATATACGCGGCTTTTTTCCCTCGAGGGTTTTATCTCGCTCGTTTTTACGGCTGATCTCTGTAACGGCTCCGCCGGGGGTTGTATAAGTATTTTTTACTTTTTTTTGCACCCCCCGCCCCCATCCCTTCCTGCTCGCACGTGCGCCCCTTCGTCTTTGGGTTTGGATGCGTTTGCTCTTGCAACACGTCGACAGACTTTGGATAATTTTGCAGTTCTTTGAAGGGTAGTGCAACGTTGGGGTTGGAGAATCATTTTTTTTATTTATTTATTTTTTTTTTTCCATCACTTGGTACAAGATATTGGTCACAACGTAACGTCTATCGTACTTGTCTAACGAAAAAATATTTTTTCCCCAAAATTGTGTCGCGAATAGCAATGAACGAAATATATTCCCAGCAAAAAGAACACATGCAGTTTGATTAGGGAAAAAAAAAAAAACAATATTCTTTTGAATGCAAGAGACGCTCAATTAAAAAACGATCCCTCGTAGTTTTCACGAAATTTTACGTCAAGTTGAGGTGAGCAGGGATCTGCTCCTCTTCCAGCTCGATATCGTCAAACAGTCGTTGGTCCAAAAGTATGACGGACACCCAGCAGAGACCCTTTGAATTTTTCATTCCTCATATTTCTGATACGATGCGCCAAAAGTGCCGATTTCAACCACGTGTAGGTTCGTCGAATGGAAAAAAAAAAAGCAATAAGTATAAAAGAGGAAGAAAGCCGAGTTCAACGTACAACAGGCGTATTGCCGGGCCGCAGCCAACAAAAGAGGCCGATTCTCTCGCCCGCTGGCACTTTATCCTCCTCGCAGTTGCTGATCGCTTGCTCTCTCTCTCTCGCGCAAAAAATTGTACGCGCGCGTCAGCGTATACATAACATCGTTCGTATACGTATGAAACACTTCCTCGAATTCTCCGGCAAGGGAGGATGAAAGGAGAAAAAAAAAAAAAAACCCTCGACCGCATTGTCGCGTCCGAGAAGAAGAGGAGTATATTGTATTGTTCTGTCATCTTTAGCTTCCGTTTCGCTTATTTCTCCCCTTGGCTCGGGTGTACATAACGAAAAGTGACGTGAACGATATCGCTCCGTTTTTATCGAGACCCCGACTATTTTTTTTCCTTTTTTTTCCTTTTTTTTTTTTTTTGGTTCAACGAGGAAAATAATATTCGTTACACGCGACACGTAGGTATATATCACACGAGTTGTTTTTCACTGGCTAAAAACGCGCGCGGTTCACTTCACTGCCAGTGTTTTTATTTTATTTTTTTTTTCCTAACGGGTTGGGGAGGGAAAAAAAAAAAAATTGAATTTTCGCGACATCCCTGAAATTGAATGCTAAAAATAAACACACTGAACCAATGTATACACCGTAGCAAATTCAAAACAACAGCATCGCAAGGCTTTATTATTTAGAATGAAAAAGCAAAACGCGCGTATCGGATCTGAAAAACCAGATGTACGGGTGCATCCCCCCTTGCAACTTTGCACCCGCGGAAAAAAAAACATTCCGAAACTTATTTCGCGCTGTACGCTGTACGTAAGCACGGAGGGGTAAAAAAAAAATACCTTATTCCCCGCCAAAAGTTGGATTGGGGAAAATAAGAAAAACTTTTACCGTCTAATAACGTCAACACGTGCGAGGAGAATAAAAATAAGACAAATAAAAGTGCGGACGCATGAGGACGTAATTGTGCACCGCTTCGTATGTAATGTACCCACTTTTTATCAATGCTGTACCTACAGTACACGTGCAACTACGAGGCCTTTGGTTTTCGTAATACAAGGCACGCACCCGACATAATGATTACATGCCCGTGTATGCATAATCCCTCCGATACAACCTATATAATGTGGTATACACAAATCACGTCAGCGTACAGGTGCATCACTTTTACTTTTTTGACGGATCGTACTTTGGGTGCAGGTACATCATAGTTTCTAATCCCCACGTCTATTCCAATCGAATTTATACCTACACTGCACAAGGCACTTTCGTAATGTCGAAGGAAAACAATCACCAAATGTATATATACGTAGTTAAACTCACCTGCATCTTCTTTATTAACAATATACCCAGTACTTATAATATAATGTAGTTACATTTTTTTTTTTTTTTTTTTTTTTTTTTTTTACACTCAAGTCATTAAACGCCCATCATCCACACGCAACACAAATCACGCGTAAGCCGGGAAAAATCGTACAAAAAGAGGAAGCAAACGTACGAGAAAAACACAATCAAGAGAAAAGGAAGAGGGTGCACGCGTATACACACATCACCCGCGATTCGCTCGAACGGCTGTAAGTATATATATGTGGTTAATTAATTTTCGCTCGCCCTCCCCTCCTCTTTTTGCGCATCGCAACTCGTACGAATTTGCAGTTACATATACTTATATATACACATACAGGTCGGGGGGGCGGGTGGTGGCCTTGAGCCTCGAAGGGCTACATTGGGGAGGTCGTGGTGGTGGTGGTGCACATCGGGCTTTACACACGTTGTAATTTGTATAAGCGCGCGCGTGTGTGTGTGCAACTGCACAAACGTGAGCTTTTTCAAGTTCACGTGCAAGCGCGTGACGTTGGTTATTGGTACAATAATTATAATGCTTACGGTGCTCCCCGGGAAATTAATATTAGCTCGTGCTTCAGCTGCACTGCTGAAATTCCATATAAGCTGATGGGCGAGCGATTTTCAGGGGGCAAATAAAGTTTGCATCAGCTTCGAGGGCTCTTGGCTGTTTTTTCTTTTTTTTTTCATTATATTCCCTATACACATATACGTGTATGGATATACTTGAGCTTTTCTCGTGTACCGTATGATAAGTCGAACTCGCCATGGATATCCGTTAATTTTGTTGTGATCTTTTGACCGACAAATTTACGATTTACGCTTCAACTCGCGCTGCACGTTTATTTTACTTTTTCCAGCCGAATCGATGCTTTTATACCTATTATACATGCATATACCTACCGCTATTAAGTAGCTGTTGCGTGACGCTTTGTTTTTTCCGTTTTGTTTATTCAGCCATTCATCACTCGATCTTTGTTGCATTGCTTTTATGACAGTAATAGTTTATTGCGGTAACGTTGTGTATATAATATATACATACGACCACCCCAAGATTTAAATTAATTATATAATATAAACATGTATATGTATATTATTACGTCGAGATAACGATTACGCGTTACGTACGATATGTTTTGAAAATTAAAAAATAACACGCGCGAAAACAAATATTACATATATTTACATATACCTATATATGTGCGGTATGTGCTGCACTTGCGGTATATATAGTGTATGATCCGTGACCCGGAGTCGGTGGCTTTATCATTGAGCGTTGGGGAATCGAATCCAACGTTCACGAGCGATTGACGGGTGGCCGCGTGTGTGTATCAAAATATGAGATAAACTCGGCGAATTTATATCGGAGCGGCTGTGCCGTTTCTGGTATTGGCTGATGCGCCGATCGGGAATAATATTATGTCTTTGGTTACATCCGGAAACTTGGTTCTATACTTGCGTCACCTTTACATCATTTACGCGCACACGTACATAGTGAATTTGTTGTTTTGCAAAATTTCATCATTGGCAGTGATGATTTATTTTTGCCTCGGAAAGACCAGCGACCCTCACGTGTATCACGTGCTATACAGACAAAAGCATATACATATATTGCACGTAGAGTCGCGTTTAAATCAATTTTCGTTACCAGAAAAAAAACAACTGCTTTGCCGCGATAATGATAATACCAACTGGCCGTGGCAGTATCAAGTGGAAAAAAGATTAGGAAATGGGCAAACAGTTTCAACGAGACGTAGTCGCACGCGCGTTCGTTGTCTCCTTTTTTTCCTACTATTTAGGTCGTACAAGAGTTAGGAAAAAAAAAAAAAAAAAAAAAAAAGCAAGTGTAGGTGTATTTTTAGAGCGGAGCTTTCAAAGGGGGTAAGTTGGGGGTGTTATGCTGTAGCCTATATGTGCACCAGTTGATGATGGAACTCTTAAAACGTCCCTTTCACAGCGAAAACAGTATAGAGTATTTGAGTACATGATACAAGTACCCCCTGTCGATGCAATACGTGCCTCCCCTTCCTCCCCCCCCAAAAAAAAACAGTGTCTCATAGGTGCACCTAACTGTACCCCCTCCCCCACATTATACTGGGGAGGAAAAATCATCTTTAGTACGTTCCAGCCACATAAAACACGCGCTTGTATATATAGTATATACATAGTACGGGGGGGGTTAAAATGGGCAGGTGGGCACACTATATATACGTGCATAGCGTAGGCGAGAGGAGGTGCGGGACCGTGGCCCTGAACTCGATCGCGCACTCACTTGTGTAAAATACCCTCGTCTTTCCTCGTCGTCGTACATTTTAACTTACCCTCGAATCACTCGATGACGTGACATTACGCGTTTTAGTGTACACGTATACGCAACGTACACAACCGCACTTTTCACCCACGCGCTCTATAATGCACGTGTACGATGAAAAAGAGTCCACTTTTTTTTCGTACTTCTCGTGTACATCTAAAAAAAAAAAAACGTCGTCGAGTAAGCTCCAAACGGGGGAAGGAAAAGTCGAAAAAACCAGTGACCCCCACTGAATTGGTTAATCAGAGTATTTTGCATCATGAGGTCCTCCAAAATGATTCAATAAGTAAAATAAAAGTAGACGAAGGTACACTCGTTAAGCAATAAAAAAAAAAAAAAAAAAAAAAAAAAAAAAAAAAAAGAAAGAAAAAAGAAACGGAGACTGCAGTGGTGCACTGTATAGATACCAGGTAGCAAAGGAAAAAAAGAAACGAAAGGTGTATAGACAAAGTCGAAGCCTTGGCCCCTTCCGGAAAATCAATAGGCGAACAAAACGGGAAAAGTCTAATGCGGACTCGTGATCGCTCGCTGCGAATTATGAGCTTTTCTTTTTCGAAGGTAACTCGGTAAGGAAGCCGAGAAGGTCCTTCTTTACCACCTTTTGCTCCTCGTGCACTCGTTGGATCGATAAAGTTTTTACACTTACACTCCTTTTTCCGAAATCATCCGAGAGGAGGTAGCTTGTGCTGAAATCAACATCAATATACCAACTTGTAAATAAAAAAGTAGCACTTTTTCAAATTTCCATGGATACTTACTACGCCATTTAGTGGGTGAAATTGCATGCGGGGGGGAGGGGGAGGGGAAAAAAAATCCCAACGAGTTATTCTAATGCTTCTTGTTTTTTAGGCTAACGCATCCGAATATCGTCCAGCTGCTGGAGACCTTCGAGGACAAGCACAAGGTCTACCTCGTCATGGAGCTGTGAGTACTCACTCAACATCTTTAACAAAAAATCATCCCTCGGCCGTTCGACCTACGCGGACTAACGATACGTATCACGTAAAAGTATTATCGTTTAAACACTCCCCGGGTATTGACAAAAGGGCTATTATTCCCTGCAACAAAGAAGTGATTGCATGGCTTTGTAGTACATGCACTAGTTATTTTTACTCATCCCGGAAGAGACGAACTCCAAGGGATGGAGAGAGAAAAGTGTAGATACGAGCGATGTCGATTGTTATTTAGGGTGACGGGTGGCGAGCTGTTCGACCGGATAGTCGAGAAGGGCTCGTACACCGAGCGTGACGCCTCGAGCTTGATCAGGCAGGTCCTCGAGGCCGTGGACTACATGCACGAGCAGGGCGTCGTCCACCGGGACCTCAAACCCGAGAACCTCCTCTACTACAGCCCCGACGAGGACAGCAAAATCATGATCAGTGACTTTGGCCTCTCGAAGATGGAGGACTCTGGCATCATGGCCACGGCGTGCGGCACTCCTGGATACGTCGGTAAGCTCCACATATTATTTGCATCGGAGAGAGGTATATCGTGACATGTCTGATTATTATTATTATTATTTTTTTTTTTCTAGCTCCGGAGGTATTGGCTCAAAAACCGTACGGCAAAGCGGTGGACGTCTGGAGCATAGGCGTCATATCTTACATCCTACTCTGCGGCTACCCGCCCTTCTACGACGAGAACGACGCCAACCTCTTTGCTCAGATACTCAAAGGTGCGTCACTCACATTGTTTACAATTTTTTCTGTTATGCCAAACAACACCGAGATTGTTTTTCTTGTCTTGAAAATGGATGAAAATGTGGGGGTGTTTATTTATTTATTTTTTTTTTTTATATGCCACAGGTGAATTCGAGTTTGACTCGCCGTACTGGGACGACATCAGCGACTCGGCCAAGGATTTCATCAGCAAACTCATGTGCGTCGACGTCGAGAAGCGCTACACGTGTAAGCAGGCGCTTGGACACCCATGGTGAGTTTTTCCCCCTTTCTCATGCAAAAGATAATTAACAGAGAAGGGGAAATGATTGTTGGTCGTTATACCCGCGATTATACGAATTACAAAGAACGTGGGTTTTTCTTTAAAGAAGAGCTCGGAAAAGTTGATTTGACGCGGTTCGACAGCGACACTCGACTTTATTTTTCTTCTTCAACGCCAGAGTGAAGGTCGAGTGGCTCGACGAACGAAGCGACGTACTAAAAATTCGATTCTCAATTGTTGGATATACGAGTGTCACGTTGGCTTTCAGTAAAATTACAGTGACGGGAGCAAACGTGTCTGATGTCGATACATCTGTGAAACAAGAGCAAAGAGTGGGAGAACCAAGTATTTTGTTCGACAGCCACATGTGTCATTCTAATGACTCTGTACGTGTAAAATGTGTGCAGCGTACATGCAACGCACACTTTCTAAAAGCTCCAATGATCGGCTCCATTGGCATACTCCCCTATTATTGCTCGTACGACAATCATTTCTTTTCTTCGGTCGCGTTTATTCAGAGCGCGTTACATCATTCTTGAAAAGTCTTTTTTTTTTCTCTCTCTTTCATTGTAGCGCGTGACAAAGATGTGGCTTTACAAGTGTCGAATCAAGCCAATGACTCGTTTTATTCTAGTTTTTTTTTTTGAAGATGCTTGTACACCTGAAAATTCAAATTCGTACGAAAACAAAAAATATATACATTGTGCATTAAAAGATGTGTTGTGTTCCTTGTGTGTTGCAGGATCTCCGGGAACGCGGCGAGCAACATAAACATCCACGGTACGGTATCGGAACAACTAAAAAAGAACTTCGCCAAATCGCGGTGGAAGGTTAGTAGTCGGCTTTTAAAGGAACACGGCCCCACTCACGCTCTGTTTTCTCTGTGTTTTTCTCTGTCTGTGCATGCCGTCTCTGTTATGTCTCTCTTCCGTGTGCGGCTACTACTCTTCTCTTCTCTCCGCGCCACGGACTCCCAAATCTCTCTTCTTCGTCCAACCCCGCGTGCGGCCCGTCCACGCACACATCATTCCGCTCGTCGTCGTCGTCGCTGCTCCCTCCCCCCCCCCCCTCTGTTCCCTCTTGTCGCTCTTCATCTGTCCATCATCGCATCCCCGAGAACAGCGTCGGTCAAGGCCCTCGGCGACGGCGGTGCAGCAACAACGACTCACAACCCATCATCACCTCCACCACCACCACCATCACCAAGAGCCAAACAAATGGGAGCGCGTCATCATCCCCGTTGTCTAATGGTTGCAGCAAGCGTACCACGCGACGACCGTCATCAGGCAGATGCAGAGGCTCGCGCTGAACAGCAGCGCCAGTGGTCCCCAGCAGCAGGCCTCAGGTCATCAGGTAGGCGGGACCGGCCTCTCAGGCGGAGCGAGCCCGAACCACCGGAACTACTGAAGCAACTGGCAACCACCACCACCACCACCACCACCACCAACATCGTCAGCACCGAGTCCGTCCGCGTCGGCAGCCTGCGCCATCGCCAGCGCGTAGTCGTCCTCGCGTCCGTATCCACCCCTGCGTCACCGGCCCACCAGCCAAAGGGGAACGACGACCCATCCTCGCCGACCTTCTCGTCCTCCTCCTCCACCTCTACCGGCTCTCAGCAGCAGCGACGCAACAGGATCAGGATGAAGAGGACGGCCCTGCTCAGCCGGACCACCGGCCGGAAGCTCTGGGCGAGCGTGCTGGGCCTGCTCAGGCTCGACACGACCCGCAAGAGGCGCCGGCGCAGCTGGAGCTGCGAGAAGGGATGAGGCCCGATCGTCCACTACCTATGTTTGTTGCTCCTCCATGGGTCACAAGATGCAGCTTGGCGCCTCTTTTTTTTTTTTTTTTTTTTTTTTCATCAACCCTCCTTGGGCGTGCCAGATTGTAATTGAGCTCCCCCCCTTTTTTTTCGCACGGCTACGCGTTTGCCGGCCAGTGGAACGGTTGGGCGAGCGGGGCACTCTCTGGAGTTACATGCGGGGGAGTGCCCCGACGAAACTTTTCCGAGTTTTTCGGTTTCCGTGTCGACGTAGCTGTGCGAAAAAAAAAAAAAATTTTTTTTTTTTTTTTTTTTCTCTCTCTCAAGGAAACATCTTACACATATATATACTTATCCATTTATCGGCAAGTAGAGCGGTGGCGGTTACTTGTTTTCGACGCAGGCGTTTGCACTCCCGGGAACCAACGCGGCGCACCAGAGAGAATATAATATATCGACACCCTATATTTTTTATAAACGATTGCTATTTTTAAGCGATGAAAAAAAAAAACAAAACAAGAAAAAACAAAAAAAAAACGAACATTGCCACGCACAACCGAGAGATTGTTGGTATATTTTTATCGAGCTGTATACATATTGAGTTTAACGGCGATTTAATCAGCGCGCGTTAGAAAAGGTAGAGAAAAGGGATACAAATCAAGCTGTTGGCGTTTACATTTGTATTGTATATTACACACGCACATCGAATCGACAATTCGGTCCTCGCCGCGCTTGACAAACACTTCATTGTTGTTGTTAATCCTCTGTGCAAAAAAAAAAAAAGTACACCTCGACTTTTCACTCTCTACTTTCAATTTCAACGCGCGAAAACATTTCGAAGCTTGCTTTGAATTCAAAATCGGACGCAGGACGCGGACCCATGAATTTTCATTCGCACCCGTGAAAATCGCCCACACGCTCCATCTCTCGATTTAAAATTCACACGCGCGCTTATGCGTGTAAATACCGTTTCCACCGATAAATCGACCGAGGAGAGGGGAAAAAAAAAAAGTGTGCTACAGCTTCGCGATAACGACTCTGAAACGTCGGCGACAACGGCATCTGATCGAGCACACATACATCACCGGCTGACGCGTATACTTTACCCGTAGACGCCGATTACTCTCTCGCAGCGGGTTGAGCTCGCTTTTTTTCGATATATCCGTGGAAACGAATTAGTTTTTTTTTTTTTTTTTTTTTTTTTTTCTCTACCTCGTTGCGCGCGAGTGTGTTCCGATGCTTGACGCGCAATTTAGAAGAAATCCGCCAGGTTGAAGGGGAAAAAAAGTTGATTTCGACGCGGCGGAATGAAAATTCACGATCGAGCGATGGAAATTGGATGAAAAGAAAAAAAAAAAAAAAAGGAAATAATCGAAACGACGCGCTGTAGCTTTTTTTGCCCTGTGCTTATGACGACCGCAAAACGAACGCGTAAGTGAATGAAAGTTTCCTTCGTCCCCCCGTAATTTCACCGTAGCTGCGCGAGCCATTTTATTTTTCCTGCGCGCTCTTCTATACACACGTGTAAACATTCCGTATATATAATACATACATATATATAAAACATAGAAAATTACTATTAGGCAGAAATTTCAATCTATTTGATATTTCTCTCGATCTTTATCTTCACTGTAATGGTAAGGAACATCAACGTGATAATGAACGTTAGGTTAAAAATTTATTTTTTTTTTTAAAAAAATACATATTGTAGCGTGCGATGCCATGTGCGTCGACGTCGAGAAGCGCTACACGTGTAAGCAGGCGCTTGGACACCCATGGTGAGTTTTTCCCCCTTTCTCATGCAAAAGATAATTAACAGAGAAGGGGAAATGATTGTTGGTCGTTATACCCGCGATTATACGAATTACAAAGAACGTGGGTTTTTCTTTAAAGAAGAGCTCGGAAAAGTTGATTTGACGCGGTTCGACAGCGACACTCGACTTTATTTTTCTTCTTCAACGCCAGAGTGAAGGTCGAGTGGCTCGACGAACGAAGCGACGTACTAAAAATTCGATTCTCAATTGTTGGATATACGAGTGTCACGTTGGCTTTCAGTAAAATTACAGTGACGGGAGCAAACGTGTCTGATGTCGATACATCTGTGAAACAAGAGCAAAGAGTGGGAGAACCAAGTATTTTGTTCGACAGCCACATGTGTCATTCTAATGACTCTGTACGTGTAAAATGTGTGCAGCGTACATGCAACGCACACTTTCTAAAAGCTCCAATGATCGGCTCCATTGGCATACTCCCCTATTATTGCTCGTACGACAATCATTTCTTTTCTTCGGTCGCGTTTATTCAGAGCGCGTTACATCATTCTTGAAAAGTCTTTTTTTTTTCTCTCTCTTTCATTGTAGCGCGTGACAAAGATGTGGCTTTACAAGTGTCGAATCAAGCCAATGACTCGTTTTATTCTAGTTTTTTTTTTTGAAGATGCTTGTACACCTGAAAATTCAAATTCGTACGAAAACAAAAAATATATACATTGTGCATTAAAAGATGTGTTGTGTTCCTTGTGTGTTGCAGGATCTCCGGGAACGCGGCGAGCAACATAAACATCCACGGTACGGTATCGGAACAACTAAAAAAGAACTTCGCCNACTGAAAAACGTGTATTCCTTGTTTTTTTTACTTGCCTAAGTATGTTTACATTCCTGATTTTTCTTTAATTTACGCTTTTTCTCGACACGAGTAAGGGAATATAGTTTTTATACAGAAAAATATAAACAAAAGTGAAATACAAATAAAAGTGAGAAAAAAAAAAAAAAAAAAAAAAAAAGAAGATAAATTAATGTATAATTCTGTTACAGACAAACATTAAATAAAAAAGCAAAAATGTGAAGGAAAATTTATTTATTCATTAACAACTGAATTTTCGTACTTAAGAGATTGCAAGAATAATATTCGAATGAAGAAAAGGGAAAAAAAAACATTAAGACCAAGAAAAAACAAAGTATGTAATTTTCAACTGCTATAGCGTAAAATTGCACGCTTCTCGTAAATTATATAAATACAACTTGTGGATGAATATCACATTTTTCCAAGTTAATGTCGCTCGAGAGCTTATGTGAATCCAAACTTACGTCGTAATAAAACTACATCAAACCTTAGGATTTTTCATAAAATTGTCTTTCTTACTCTCGTTGTGTCATTAGAACGTACTAGTGAAATCTTTGGAATGGCATGTTCTTGAAAATACAAATAATAAAAATCAAGCCGCGTATCGAAGTCACCTCGAAATGCCGCGTTACGTATATAAATTTATTTCGTTGAGTATAGTTTTTTAGCACTTCAATGACGAATATTTCGAGTCACGAGAGGTAATTGCGATGGTGACTCGTTTACGCGGTCTTTTGGAAAAAAAAAAAAAAAAAAAAAAAATTGTTACACTAACCAACGTATATTACAAATAACTTATGCTAATGAATAAACTTTTGTTGGCGCTGAAAGGCGATTACATGGCTCATTATTGGCTGTACGATGCACATTTTCGAACTACTTACTAGCAACGTGTAAATAAAGACTCTTCGGTCACTTTTGTCTCTCTTCCTGTATAGCGTTGTCAATGTAAAAAAAAAAAAGAAAAAAAAATAGAAAAAAAAACAGCACAATGATAAAGGAATTGCGTACATGACGCGCGAGCGCCGCTTCACACCAATGTTTATTACACAATACTTTTTCCCGGAATATCCCACAATGTGCCATTGTACGACCAAACATTTATATTTTTACGGGCTCCCGTGTTTAGGTGTACCTACACGAGTACTTAAACGATGAAACTTGGAGCTTCGACAATTTGATATGCAGGAGATAAAAGTGCATCTGCATATTTATATACGACACGTGTATTATATATACATAGGCGCGAGAAAGAGAGACGATATACGCTTCGCAAGTCGTAGGTGTTTCCCGATATTTAAAATTACCAAGTGTATGTGTATGAGCTTTCCTATACGCAGTGCTCGCTTACAAGGAACAATAAATAATGTAAAAAAAAAACAAAAAAAATAAAACAAAGTAATTAAATGTAGGTGTGATACACGATGATAGACTAAACGAGCAACGAATTATCGATACGATCGATCTCACGATGGAACAAAATTTCATTGCATGTCTGGTAGATTTTTTCATTTCCAGCTTTCGAGTTTGAGAAAAAAAAAAAAAAAAATTTTCGATTATAATTACTTTCAATTTTGAATTGATCAAATGAGATTAAGAGATATTTTTAGGATATACTTGATGATTAGAAAATTGCACCGCAAGCTTCCACACGTGTGTAAAATAACTTTAGGGACCGACGAGACATCGTGCAGTGCCATAATTAAAAAAAAAAAAAAAAAAAAAAAAAAAAAAAAAAAAAAANTAAATGCTTATTATACATTCGAATTGAGAAAAAATAAACTAAAATAAAGACGATTGTAAAAAAGGATCAATGTGATTGTAAAAGATAAGCTTGTTACGTAGTGGTGACTCTTTGTAATAAATATATAATCAGACTGATGTTCTTGAAAAAACGGAGGATGAAATGAAAAAAAAGTAAACGACGAGGGAGAGGGAAAATTTATTTAGTCGTTGTACATGATTTGTAGGGAAAAAAAGGAGTGCCGTTGCGTGTGTAGGTAATATTGTTGAATCGCGTGTTATATATTATATACAAATTGTTCCTTTGTACATTTACGTGATGGTTGTACAGGCGAATGGATGAGATAGTGACTTTTTATTTGCCATTTTTAGCGATAAAAGTGAAAGACAAAACAGATATATATGCATAATTGTTTTGGCACCGATTTAGCTTTTTGTAATGTCACGCTATATGCGTATAGGTGCGAAGAAAAATTTATTATATGGTACA
Organism: Copidosoma floridanum; assembly: GCF_000648655.2. Next base: position 729,076 of record NW_019379472.1, on the reverse strand, counting down.
CGGGTTGAGGTATACAAGTTGTATTTAATTGAAGTAAATCTTTTTTTGTTGAACAAGCGTTGAACACGTGTGGACCTTAGCATGAATTTTGTAATTGTTACCCTTAGTTTCAGGTAAGCGAAGATCAACTGAAATGTAGTGGTGATAAGATCCACACGAAGGAATTTAAAAAGAAAATTTGTTATGATAAAATGTTCATGGAATGAGTCTTTGATTGCATTATTATACTTACCAGAGGGAAAAAAATTACTCGAGAGTGAAAAAGCAGAGGGTATTTTCTTATGCTTTTCGTCGAGCAAAGGATGAAATCGTGATTAGTCCGGACAATAATAACATCAGATGAAAAGATGTAAAGATTTCCTAGTGCCCGTTACAATATCGAATTGTAAAAGTAGTAAACGAACCTTATTGTTTTCAGCTTCTTGTTAGCGATGCTTTTGCTTGTTGAAAACGTTGCGATGATCCTCACACAACTCGGGGATATCGATGCTTGCTTGCTTTTCTTGCCAACATTATATGAGTACGTATTAATTTTTCAAAGACTTTTTTTGCGAAAAAAAGGGTGATGCGATAACTGAAAAACGTGTATTCCTTGTTTTTTTTACTTGCCTAAGTATGTTTACATTCCTGATTTTTCTTTAATTTACGCTTTTTCTCGACACGAGTAAGGGAATATAGTTTTTATACAGAAAAATATAAACAAAAGTGAAATACAAATAAAAGTGAGAAAAAAAAAAAAAAACTTACGTAAATATATCAATAAATGTAAATATTTTGGTGTAGTATGTTAGTTATATACATAAAATAATAATATGATTAAAGAGAATATTTTCATTGTGTCTTCATTCGAACCACGTTGTACAGTGTGTTTTTTCAATGATAATAAACATAATATGTTTTGAAATTCAACCACGTTATCCGCCTCTCATTAGACGAAAAATGTTGTGAAATGTCCAAAGCTCCGTTACGCATATAGTCGCTTTAAAGCTTGAAAGAGACAAAACATGTAAGTTATAAGCTGATAAGCCAGTCGACGTTTTATTGAGTAATTGAGTGCTGATTCAGATGTTGAAAAGAAAAAATGATTGGGATATCAAAAAAAAGAAGAAAGAACTTGTTTTGATATTTTTGTTTAATCACTAGTTTCATTGATTTTTTTTTTTTTTTTGTTATTTAATAATATCATTTTATACATCAAGTGTCAGTTATTTAGTTTCGTCGATGTTATGCCGAATATGGAAGAGACATATTCTATGGCTTGTTTCAAAATTTCGATTTAAATTTCGCTCAATGCCATGTGTAGAACAGCTTACAATTTTATGTTACATTAATAACAGCATTATTTTCCATTCAAGAGTTTTTTTTTATTCAACAAAAAAAAATTAACAAGCAGTAGGATTAAATAATTTCAAGTTACAATAGCAACATTTTTCTTTTTAAAATACTAAATAATTTATTTTAAGATCTTATTTCACAAACATGTAGAGATTTTTCGTGCCAAGCGAAACAACATTCAATTTTTTTCAATACAACACAATATCGCTATATTTGATTCCATTTAAAAATATAGTTAGTCTCATGCGAAAACACTAATTTTTTAGAACAGCCATTTTACATTTATCTTTATAGTTATAGAAACTTAGATAACTTTTTAATAATTTTGTCTCTTTCCCTTGTGAGTGAGGAAACTTTTTTTTTTCGTTACATTACAAAAATAATTAAAATTTAGAAATTTTTTTTACTGATTATCAACGTATCGTAATATGTGGATGATGGAGGCATAACATCTTTTTGACATGCGTTTTGTTATTTTTCGTTTCAGTGATATATTTATTCTTATTTTAATTATTAGTATTATTATTATCATTACAATTGTAAAAGCTCTCAGAGGCCTTGGTAGGCGGTGAAAAAGTTTCTTAAAAGAATTTAAAATTTTGTAAAATGCTTTGTTTCGTTTATCCATTTTTTAAAAGATCCTTGTTATCATCTTATTACAAAAATACTTTTAGGAAGAAATTTTATCCACCAGTTGAATTACCTTAGGTATACATAATATACACAATTCATTTATACAATTGATATATCAACGTCTTAAGTTACATTTTGTTTATCTTACAGTCTGTAGTGTTTACAGAAAAAACGCAAGTGACAGCGATTTGAGAAAATTAACTCTTGAGAAATCGCCTGGAAAATTATTGTATTTCTTCCATCATTATACACTAGCTAAAGTATTTATAATTGGAAAATATCATTGCAAATCATTTAAAACTTACAAATCATTTTTAATACGATTTTTCTCAAATGTATAATTTAAAAAA
>NW_019379472.1:689187-725750 GCF_000648655.2 Copidosoma floridanum | reverse complement strand
CGGGCTGACGATACAAGCTTGACAATATATATATATTAATTCATGATCAATGAAAAAATAAAAAATATCCCAGCAACTTTTGAATACACCAGACAACAGCAAGAAAAGCGTATATACCTTGTGAATACCAACGACGTCGGAGAAGCCAATGACGATCCCCCGGTATATGTGAAACTTGTCGGCCAAAGGCTCCCAGTCGAACTTGGGCTGCTCCTCATACAATTTTCCGATCTCGTTGTAAGCATCCCCCGTGTCTTTGAGTGCCTTTGTGAGTTGACTACGCGAACGACCCACATCGTCGGCCTCTAAGGCATGACTCAAGGCTCCGAAGCACGAGCCGATTTTCTGAAATTCCCTCCTATACAACACCTGGTGCTTCTTGGCCTGGTCCGTCGCCATCGCCGTGAAGTTCTTCACTACTGGATCAAGCCCTGATATGAATCTAAAACCACGAAAAATTCATCCATGAAAGATTTTTTTCACGTAAAAACGAAATAACTCCATAGAGTCGGTGGTCTCTATCCCCCTTCCCCCTCATTTGTATAGTGCGTACTTGGCAAAGGCATCGGTCTGGAACTCGATCTTGATGGCATCGAGCGGCGTGTCCGGGCACTCTATCGCAAAAAAATTGTTGACCCCGAGCAGCTCATCCTTCTCGGCAGCCCGTTTACCAGCCTTCCAGCGTTTCTCATCCGTACAGGTGATAAAGTGCTGCCAGACGCGGCTTCGCGACAGCACCGGGTGCCTACACACGTAGTCGACGAACTCCTGGAGCTGAGTACGCCGGTGCTCGATGAACTGCTCCTCGTACCGTCCGGATATCTGCTTGTCCGGCAGAGGTGGTATCGGAACGAAGCAGAACTTCTCCTCCAGGCGCTCGTGCAACCAGTCAAAGTGCTTGTACCTCCGCGACACTTGAATATTGTTGAACTGCAAAAGGGATCGCTCGTTCGTTCATACTAGAGTCTTTGTTTTTATTCATCTTCGTCAATAGGCTCGTTGATTCGACTTACCGTAGGAGTGAGCTGGTACACAATGAAGCTTTTCAAGCCCTTGAGCTTGGATTCCTTTTTGGGCGAGGTGACCACGCAGTTGTAGCTCTCCCCCGTCTCCGCCCAATTGAACCTTCCGCTCTCGATCTCCTCGACGAATATCTTCTCGGACTCGGGCACGATGACCTTTTTCGAGCTCAGCAGAAAGCTCTCCTCACCGGATTTGACCAGATTGCTGAACTTATTGTTTTTCTTTGGTACGTTGGGGATCGAGCGCTCGGGTATAATAGAGTGCACCGCGTGGATTGGCAGGTCGTTGTGGTAATCTATGCTGCCCGACTGGGCAGACTGGAGGCTTTGCTGCTGCTGGATCGGGGGCACGTACGCGTGCGTCTGCCCGATTTCCGAGTCATCGTCCCACTCGTCGTCCCAGAAGTCGCCCGAGCTTTGAACCGAGTTTGCTAAATTGCCTGGAACATATGATGATTCGTCGATAATAAATTATTATTATTATTATNTGTATAATAAAAGGTAGATTCAGACGTTAGTCTGCCACGCTACTCGGAATAAAAAATATTTATTACAAACATATATGATTTTTTGCTCTGCAATGTTCATGTAAACACACCTTCAGCCAAGCTCAATTACCAGAGGGCAATCGAACTAAAGCTCAAACCAGAATAATTATTTCTTTTTATCCGAATGGTCGTTGTATACTTGATGTATGTTGCGTGAAAATTGCACTTCGGTACTATTATTATAATATAAAACGGAAATATACGAAGGCTGATAAGAAAAATAATTCCGCATACCAAGGTGATATTGGAGTTCTCCTTGGATACCGTAGGTTTCTAACATTTTAATATTTGAATTCCACTTTATTACATGAAAAAAAAAAAAAAAAACACTAGAATAGAATAATAGCTCTCTGAGCTATTATCGAGCGTTTTTACGTTTGATAATAACACATATTGGCATTTATATTTGTGTCACGTGAAAGTGACTGGTGGCGCGCTATGATCTTGATTAGGAAAAATTCAGATGAAAAGTGAAAACGGTACGTTTACGAGGTGAAGCTAATAAATGCACTTGGTTTGACTCATGTGTATGCCGTAAGCACCTGCTTATACTTTACACGCGACACGTATACTTTGAGAAATTTTTTTTTTAATCAAACTAGCCGGAAATGCGTAGACGAAGGGTTAGAACATAGTAAGTAAAATTACAGAGAATACATCGTTATTTTTATTTTACAATAATATTTTATTTGAAAAAAATTATTCAATCGCTAGTAATTTTTGTAAATCAACTAAAACGCACATTATTGTTGTTTTTGATAAGCTTTGTGTTTTTGGATTTTTCAATTCACAGCCCTAAGAAATGTACAACTTTGTTATCTAAGGATTTCTCTGATACTGCCGAAGATTCATGACTTAAAAGTATAATTAATGACGTTTAGCTTAAAAATATCCATCGACAAAGCAACGATGTAACGGAAATAGAAGCATTATCATTTGGATGATTGGTAAAAAATTTACTTTTATATTAGATTTCAACTTTAAAACGAAATGTCTTTAAGTAACCCGAGTTGGCCAATAAAAATTTAATCGCCAAGTAAGTTTTTCCTTGAATAATTACAGCTATCGTCTTTACGAGCAATCGTTGTTGTTTTTAATACATTTGGCAATTTTGTCGGTATAATCTGAAGAGTAAACTGAAATTAAAAAAAAAATGTGACTGCTGCTAGCGTTGTTATCTTCTGCATTGTAAACAGTATTCGCGTGTACACACAAGAAAAAAGTGTTTTCTATTAAATTCACTGAAACCAATCACATATTTTTTATCGCATCTCTACACTTGTAAGTTGGGACAAAAGACTACATGTTGGTTCTGTATAAGAACAAACCTTCCCATGCAAATAAGTATGAAATAAAAACAGACACTGCGCCAAAGTTTATCTTTAATTACAACACGAGCAAAAACCTTCCCGATACAAGATCTCGCAAACAAAAAAGAAAGAAAAATCACTCCCGCGACAACTGACAAAACAAACTGTAGGTATAGCAAACCTTCAAAGCGAGAAGCCCTACGAGTCCCAAAGTGCATGAGTATACAAACCATGAAAGGGAAGAAAAAACGTAGTGAAGCACAAAGTACCTGTCGTCGGTGCCGTGGCCTCGATAACTTGGACGTAGGCCGCGGGGAAGAGCCCCGACTGGCCCGTCTGATTGTGGCCCTCGCACCAGCCGTCCCCCACGTTGTCCCTCATGACAGTGAGCACCTCGCCAGCGGTTATCGACAGCTCTGCCGAGCCGGCCTCCCCGGAAAAGTCATACAAGGCCCTCACCTATCGCACCAAAAAAAATCAAACCATCATCAGTCACACCAGAGATACATACAGAACAAGGGGGTGTTGCCTCTCCACCGAAGCGTCATCGTCGGCTTCGGTCGAGTTGAAACGCCCGATCAAAGAGATGTACAGCTTTCAATTTACCTGGCGTCCGTCCATGATGACGCGCCGACGACGATCTCTTCCCCAGGGCGTTGGAGCACGCGCGCACAATATCTTACGACCAAGCGTTACCGTGTCACTGCAGGAGGTTAAGCGCCGTGCGGCTCGTCATTCGTCATAAACGACGGGACAACGTCGGTCGGGCTGACGATACAAGCTTGACATTTGCCGTTTTCTCTCTCTCGCCTCTCGGTGTGTATATACCTATTATATACACTTATTTACCGTAGTACTTATATGCGCTCGCCCGGGGTATACCTATCTGCCCCGACGCCGTTTTTTTTTGCTCCGCTTCCAGCAGGGCACTGGTGGACGACGAGCTCTTGGCTTTTCCTGCGCCACACGCTACTATACTGTACTTCAGATATATTGAGGAGAGGAAGAGAGGGCGAGATCGAGTTGGTGTGTATGACGCGTCTCGAGACGTTGCGTCCTTGTCGAGCTCGTGGGACGCAGAGGTAGGGTGTTTTTTTCATCGCCTCGTCTCTCTTTTTCTCTGGACTCTTGTTCCGGATAAACTTCGTACTTCGTATACGTATGGCATGATAAAGGGACGTTGACAGTGCGGTAGACAATGATCGATACTCCCGGAGTCTCTGTTTTTCTTTCAAGATTTGAAAAAAACAGTTTGGCGATCGAGGGGGGCAACGGGGCAAGGATGTTGTCGCGCTTTACCAATCACGTCCCATGTATCAGTGTGAAAACAGAAGTTTGTTTCGCGCTGATGGTATCGGATTCATGCGGATGATTCAAACCCTGTGCGTCTTAAGGTTTTTCGGAATTTCATACGTATCGCTATTCGAGAGAGCTGTTGAAGCTTTACTCTCGTAATTATATTGATCGCACGCTATACCGATCCGATCACCTTCTTATACAAACGTCACGTGTACACTTTTTTTTTTTTTTTTTTTGAAAAGCCTATTGTAACAACATAATGGTTAACAATTGATTTTATACTAATTTAATCACCGACCTTATTTGTGATCGATGAATAACGATATACCGTTGATTACCGAAATTCACGCGCCACGATATTCGTGTGTGTTACTTGTAGATAGATAGGAATACACACCCACGTTCTATGCGTGCGTACGTGCTCCATTTTCAAATTAAAAACACACATCCGCTCGCTGCTTGCACGACCGCCCAGATAGCAAAGTAACCGAGTTATACAAGCGGGATCTAATTAATTGTTACTTTTACAACTCCGCAAACAAACCGAGTGGATGATGTTTAATGAAAATAAAAATTGTTGTATAATAAAAGGTAGATTCAGACGTTAGTCTGCCACGCTACTCGGAATAAAAAATATTTATTACAAACATATATGATTTTTTGCTCTGCAATGTTCATGTAAACACACCTTCAGCCAAGCTCAATTACCAGAGGGCAATCGAACTAAAGCTCAAACGTGGGTAAAATAGGTATTTGTTTTTCCCCTTGTTCGTACGAAAAGACATTCATTTGATCGAAACGTTAAGCATTTAACACAATTAAAATACTCTTCATTTCAGTTGTAACAATCAGTGACTTTGAGTTTTTTTTTCTCTCATGTCCATTTTCATCTGATTTTTAAAGCGCATCAGGATTTAAATATACGCGTTGCCGGGCTAACCGCTGCTGCAGAGTCCCATCAGTGCTGGTAACTATGTGGTTTACCCAACTCTATAACAGTGTTCGAAACCCTCATTTGAAACAGGCGATGTTTCTAGGTAATGCGCACACCGTTGGGTTGGGTGCACATCATTTCTAGCTAGTGACATAATATATACTCGTTTTCACAAAAATATTTCCCACAGTGGTAGTGGCGTCGCTTGTTTATACATACATATATATAAAATATCTTTTATCTCTCTCGCATCGCATGATCGCTGCATATGCACGGGCAAAGTGTCGAAGTTGGCAACCTCACAGTCGCGAGAGAGCGCGCACTCGCTACTCTTCACACATCCGCATATCCTATACTTACATTACCTAACGCGAATCTTTTTTTAATCGACAACAATATCTCAAAAGTTACAATTACAAATTGAAAAAAGATATATACTTTGGGAGTACTCGCCGGAGCACAGTGTGTGTGTATGTGTGTGTGTGAGAGAGAGCGCCGTAGCCGTATATAGAAGAACAAGCATCAGGATATTACCGACGAAGCTGCAGTATCGCCGCCGTTCCATACATACATACATACATATATACATATATATATATATATATTTGTGATATATCGAAGAGACTTCTTTTTAATTGATTAAGCCGAGTCGGCGGCGGCGACGACGACAATCTTTTTTCGAGAGTACTTATTATAAAGTAAATTACTTGTGACTTTTGGTGTGTTCATTGTACCGTGTTGCAGTTTGCTCTCTGCAGCTGTACCCAAAAAGAGAAGCAGCGGTGGGGAAAACGCAGAGATACAACTAGTTTGATATTGGATTGCAGAGAAGAGAGAGATACATACATACATACGTACGTTTTGTACCTGTATATGTGCGCGCTGAGTCGAACGCGAGTATATACGCTACCTGCTCTTGTATATATATTATACCAACAACAATATTTTTTTTCTTCGACGCCCCCGGAGTGTGTCTATTCGGTTGCTTCGTCACTCTCTTTTAATCAAAGGTAAGCGCACATTGTCTACGTTACATCATGATTGTATCAGCTGCGGTTCAGTCGTTTTGTTTTTCTTCGTATGTATCACACGCACGAGTTTTTTTCTCTGAATAGTGCACACAGATCGTACAAGCTAACATAACCTCAAAGTCAGGGAAGAGGTCGACGCGAGTGTTTTTTCGTCCGCTATTCTGTAATGGTTGTTGAATTAACTTCAATTACCATAAGCGACTGATGTCTTGGTGCAGTTGGCTTACAATGTGCTCTTATATGTATACGTTTTGCATGCGGAGATTGCGAAGGTTGTCTTATAAGAGCAGAAACATTAGTTCCTTACTACTCTCGTGCGATGTGCGTATATGGGTGCAAGTGTATACCTACTGCCGCTGCCATGTTGGCATTGGCATAAAATCCGGTTAATATTAGTTGTCGACGAGCAACTTATACATATAGATTTGTTTTTTCGGGTATATACACTGGTACTTGATGGTTTATCCCTCGGCTATAGTTATCGCATTGTTCGCGACTTCCGTGTTGCTCTCGGGGGAGTTCCCGTCGAGGTACGAGATTTACGACTTGGGATACAATAGTAGCACCATGTACCTTGGACTACTTATATTATTTGTCTTATAGTTTAACAAGTTGAGATCTCTCCCTGAGTCATTTTCGAGAGTTCTCCAGTAGTTGTAAAGAACATTGTTGTATCGACATCCAATTCACATCAAAGATACAGGAAATGTAATTAGCCCATGAGAAATGAATGCATCGATTTGATTTATAAACGGTTGAACTAGAATTTTTCTGTCTTTTTTTTTTTTTTTTTAATTTGAACGCAATTCGAGTCGATAAACCCGACTTGGGCGCTCAAAGTATGCCGACTGTTATACATTAAGATAAGCTTTTATCAGAGCAACGTGTAGAGCTACATTATCTGTAGAAAAAAATAGAATGTCGAACGCGTCGAAACTCGAGAGAGAGAGGAAGAGCAGAGAAAACAACGCAAAAATGTCTAGGTGGTCCAAGGCGAGTTACCCGGGAGTCTGGCTCCATATAAAAAAAGAGCCAAGGGGGCAAAAAAATTAGCAAAAATTACGAGGCCGTGCGCGAATATACACACGCGCCAACGAATAAACACGTATATAGAAGGGGGAGAACGGCGCCGTTGCCTCCGTTATGGCCCGGTCGTTGCTTCGCCGAAGAGAAAGTTTCCGACTCGAAGGAGGAAGTCTAGTTTTCACAGTTTACAGTCGCGATGCCGCTGCAGCCCGTGCTCCCGTACATGTACATTATACCACCGGAGCGTCATTGAATTTGAAACCCGATGGTACAAACAAAATATATATAATCCTTCGAAAGTCTTGGTTGAAAATCTCCGTTCTTATCCAAAGCTCCGTCCCTCTCATCGCGCAATCGTTTTAATTTAAAATCCACCCTCCGAAACGAAATCATTACAACAGTGATGATTTCACGTGCAATGAAGGACCGATTAATCCCTACCCCCTGCCCGGGGTTACATCGGCGATCGCATCTCTTATCCATATGCATTAGGAGGAGCAAAACTATATGTTCGTGGTAACCAAACCCCCACGTTACTCGGGAGCAAGCAAACCAGCCAAGAGGCGGCCACAGGAGTAAAGGGGTAGCAAAACCACACTCCAGCCAAGAAGAGCACGGCTACTTCCCTCGTCGAATTTTCGAGCTTATCTTAATTATCGCCGGTGTCAGTAGAGTGGGTGGGTGGTGGCGACCCGTCCCCATCAGGGAGAGAGAGAGAGCGTGTGTGTATATAAGTACTTCTCTTTTCTGGTGCTGCTTCCGCTTTTCGGCCCGTGCCAAGTGGGTCGAGCGAGCAAGTGATCCGAACCCTCTCGGTATGCGTGTGTATACGCGTTGGTTGTGGTACTTATATGCTCGACGCTTTAGCTGCTTTTTATGTCCATCACTTGCATCATTTGATGTCGAGTCTTGAGGATAAAAGAGACGAATTGATGGTTGGGCTAATAAAACGAAAATATATCGCAGGGGGTACGTATGTACAAATGTAACAGCCACTTGGAAGGCAAACAGTAGCGAACCATCGCGACGAAAGGTCTCTCTCTCTCTTGGATAATATAAAATAAACTACATCAGAGAGAAAGAGCTCTCTCAGGCACAGCTGGTCAGAGAGAAAGAGAGAGAGAGAGAGAGAGATAATATAATATACACTTAGTGGAGTGGAATCGAGTCGAGTTGAGTACACTACCCGATAAACCTGTGTGTGTGCGTTTGTGTTAATACATGCACACTTGAAACACTGGGCGCGCGTTTGCGTATGGTATATATAATTATATACGTATATATGTGTAATATATATCTCGTGTAAAAAGATGAGGTCAGGAAGAAAGTAAAGGTCGGCCCACAATTGAAACGTGGAATTTGCAAACCCAATGAGAGAGGAGGCGTTCATTGACCTGGTGCGCGCGTAATGTGCCGCTGCTGATGATGATGATGATAGGCCGCTTAATTTTTTTTTTTTTTTTTTCTGCAATACATTATAAGTTTAGTATTTGCCGGATCCATCAGAGTCGGCCAACAACTTTTTTTGCTATACCATCAGCGACGTGCTCAAAGTACCTATTACCTATTGGGTAAAAAAAAACAATTTGTCATCCCACCCGTAAATAATGTAATCACAAAAACAATAAACATAAAAGATCTTAATGTTGGACAACTTTTCCACGCAGAGACCAACAATTAAGTACACCTATACAATTATATTAACCGATACAAATATAGAGAGCTGTAATAATTATGCTCTGTATACACTTGCTGCCCAGCAAACGGCGTCCACCTTTCGCCCGGGAGTTACGCTCGTGCATGCACGTACATATATAGTCGGCCATGCTCGAACGAGCACGTCGAGCTGTACCCACGGCAGGTGAAATTTGTGTGTGTGTGTGTGCGCGCGTGGCGGTGGAAACGAGAGAGAGAGAGAGAGAAAGAGAGAGAGAAAGAGAGAGANTATATATATATATATATACACCACACACACACGTGCGTGTGTACGTATGTATGCTACGTCCGCTCGTATATGTATACACAAGCGCTTTTAAAACTCTCAGGCACTGCTGTGTGGCGGCGTCGAGTCGGGCCCTCAGGAATGCGGTCTCGCGAGGAGCGCGTGTCTCTTTTCCTTTTGGCTTTTCTGAGCAAGGTGGACGACGTGTGTTGTATGTGCCTCCCACATTATAATATGTATACCTATATACCTAGGCAAAATATCTGCCGAGTTATACCACTGATCGCGCTTGCGGTGGAAATTATTATTATTATTATTTTTTTTTATATTTCTTTAATCAGCAGCATTAAATAATATCAATTACGGATTGGGGTTTAAGGTGAGAAACGTTAACTGCGACGGTAACACGATATAGGTACGCGTCGTCGAGGTTTTTCCACGATTTTCAATGCCACTGTGAAACACAATGGGATAACAATGCAATATAAGACCGTGGTATATTATCTCTGTGCGCGAAAAAGGGTAATACGCGCCGAATGACTTTAATTAACATGTTTTTCATGATCCACTCGTGTTTCCCTTTTAATATACCCAAAAGGAGTGAGATAATATATAATTTTTAAAACATACCCATACATATTTTCTCAAGAAAACATGTTTTTGTCGCGCTGTCGGCTTTTTTTGATTAAATTCGTGTTTACGCGCGTGGTTTAATAATACGACGAATTAAAATAACACGCTATATCATTATCATCAAGTTTATAGGTACAAAACAAAACGATAACTTTTTAATTGCGGCTCGCCTTACTATAATATTATATTATGTATTGTACTGATACGTTGATTATATTGGTCATTATCGAGTTACCATGTGCACGATCGCTACAGTTATGCTAGCGTAGAATGTCTATGTATAATATATGCATACAAATACAAAGATTAAAATTTATATCAATGCTATATTGATGCTTCTGTGTATCCATTTCCGTACTCGGTTACTTTGATTGCATGTGTCATTACAAACAAAAATTAATACATATTATATGATCACACGGATGTCTGCTCGTTTCTGGAGAAAAACTTTTTGCCCTCGGGTTGTTTTTCACTTTGCGCTTTTTCCATAGCCGCTGTACCGAGTAGTCTCCTCTAATCTCATAAATTTTGCACACCCCTCCAATGGACAACAACAACAAATAATACCGATCTCGCTCCTCCTCCGTTTCTCCGAAGGTGTTTTTGAGCGCCAGTCGGCGGGTGGTGGTGGTAGGTGTAGGGCAAAGTTTGAAATATATATACGTTTGGGTCGAAAAAGACGAGTCCTTGAGAGGATCCTTTCATATTTTCAGGTAAACGAAAAATCGGGGAGAGCGCGTTGAAAGACGTTTCCCTTCGTTTGTGCTGCTTCGGGTTTGTCGCGCGCGCACGTGCCAGGTACAGCGAAGGTCGATCTTATCTCGGGTGCTCGCTCGAATTTTGCAAGATATTCAATTATTTGGATCGTGCATGTGGAGGCGGCGAATCTCGTTAATGCGATCTCGCTATCCTGTCGATCGAAGAGCTCGAGGCGTGAGAGAAAGGGAGTTCTCTCGATGAGTGCATTGATTGGGTGCGTGTGTGTGTATTTTGAGATTCGCGTCGAGTGGTTTTTTTATGAAATGGGGCGTTAAAAAGATATTGTAAGCTGTTTGTAGCGCCAACGTTTCGTGGGCAATTTCACAAAAACAAATCAATTGAGTTAGAAATCTGTGAAAATCGAGAGATAAAAATGATGTTTCAAGTGCATCTTTGGGACAGAAATTTTTCTCTTCCTTTTGTGTCTTTGTAATGAAGATGCAGCGAGTGTGATGCGGCTTGAGTGTTTTTAGCATTTTTATGTATTGTATTAATTTTTTGCCAATTTCAGGATAAAGTATTTTATGGCTCTCTCACTCGTTCTAAAAAAAGAATTTAAAAAATCACCTCACCTAAAAAACTTTTTAATAAATGTTTCTTACAATGCACGCCAAACGTATTGAAAAAAATGAAGAAAAAAGAAAAAAATTTTCAAAAAGTGTGTCACACACACGCACGTTATCTAATTAATTTTTTGCCAATTTCAGGATAAAGTATTTTATGGCTCTCTCACTCGTTCTAAAAAAATCATTTACAAAATCACCTCACCTAAAAACTTTTTTAAAAAATGTTTCTTACAATGCACGCCAAACGTATTGAAAAAAATGAAGAAAAAAGAAAAAAAATTTCAATAAGTGTGTCACACACACGCACGTTATCTAATTTATTCCCGTGCATGAATTGTTCTGTATTTCCGTGAGCACGTGGTAGATAAAAATCTCAGTCCCAAAGCCGTGCGTCGAAATAAACCTTTTCCGATTTCGGGAAACTCCTGACTTGGATTTATGTTTTAAATTACTATAAGTTTGTCTCACGGTACAAATGAAAATAATAATCATTCCGGTCCCAGAGCTTACCAATCCAACGAAAGCTCTCCTCTTTTTTTTCAGTAAAAATCATAATAAAAAAAATTTTTTTTAAATCCTATCGAAAGATAAAATCGTTTGAAACTCGACTATTGACGTTCAAACAACATAAAACAATATTTTTTTTTTCGTCGAGAGCTGCACTCGAACGAGTGAAAAACCGCGCTCCCTTGCGGCGAATCGGCCAACAAACGGATGAATGAAAGAGCGCGGCCGTGTAACGCGCTTATACTTTATACAATCCACTATATAGTTACAAACACGTATAGGTATACACTTATTCTTCTTGTTCATCCACTTCCTCTCCTTCGTTTCCTCACCGCAAGTTTATACCTTATACATGTATTACACACGGATTATTTATGCCCTATATCGGCTCGTAAATAATTCCCTACGCACACGTATATATGTATATTTGACGTATATAGAGAGTTTGTGCGTGTGGAGGGAAGAAACTCGCCCGATCATCACATATACATCCAATGGTACATATCACAGCAGTTTGCGGGTGTTCTCGTTCACATAAACATAGGCATGTAAAGCACTCGGTGTGCGCCCGAATAAGCAGCAGCAAAGGAGCGAGAGGGACAGAAAGGAAGGGAGGAAACTACGCGTGCGTATAATTAAGCTCGATTTCGTAATAAATATATGCAGGGATAAAATAGCCGTGAACGGAGGGACAGCGTGTACCTATATACACATATAGTGAGTATGAGAATGAGCAGGAGGTGGAGGAGAGAGAACCGCTCGACCTTGCCCCGCAACTCTGGCTCTCTGCCTGCTTGTTGCCAAGCTACATTGTATATATAGAAACCTGCTATATGCCGCCGCCTCCTCCTATCTGCTATATGCCTTTATATATACTTGTTCTCTCTCACCTACAACACATATTCGCACGTATGTGTAAAACAGTGCTCCGTGATTTTTTTCGCGGCAGAGTCTTTTAATCAATTCGCCTCGCACATATAAGTACTCGCTTGTGTTATCCGCCCCCCCCTCCCGTTTCGTATATATACATATATGTGCGCCGCTTGGTGTGTGCGGTAAATATAGATGATGATACTTTTTGTTGTTGGATTATTTCCCATATGCATAGCTGCTTTTATCCATCACCTTTCCTCTTTTAAATCATCGCATAAACTTTGCCCATGCACCTACAAACCATATGACCCACACATCACGTGCGTGATCGATAATTTTATGTATATTTTTACGCTCAACAATTCTATAACGTAATATTATATTATAGAAAAAAGCACTCGCACGATAAGTTCGCGTCCAACTGCGATTAGGATCACTAACTTATAGTCACGCGACTCTGCATTTATTTAAATAAATATACAAATAGTCGTGCAGGAAGCATATATACGCTGTATACAAGTACCTGTATCTTGTTTTTCTGAGTTTTTTTTTTTTTTTTTTTTTCCCTGTCATTATAAGCCCGATTGTCTTAGCATTAAAATACGCTCGCGCGGCGAAAGCCCTGTCTCTCTATATCAATGTGGTGCTCGTTTAAACGGGACATCATTGAATTTTCAAATGGCTTCGTGATATTTTATACGCAAGTACACCATTAATTTTCAATCCCTTCTTCCTCAAAATGTGTACGTATACACAGGAAACATGATACATACACGATAAAAGTATACAATATTCAACACGTTCACGTAATTTTCAATTTGCGAGGGGGATGCGATTAATCTAAAAGCCCTGTGGCCGTATTTTGCGCGTACGTTGTGCATCATATTGTGTACGTGAAACACGTTAACGCGTTAGCGTTAATTTTTGTAATGAAGCAAGAGAGAAAGTGCGCTCTCTCTGTACATACACGAGGAAGTCCACAAAAAATATCCCGTTTTTTTCCCCCATTACGAGATGTGTGGATATAATTTTAACGTGGAAAAAGGGTGTCACCCTCACTGAAAACTAAATTTTTTCCCAGTAAGTAGTGCATGTCATTACGAGTAGTCGAAGGTGTGCCTTGAAAAAAAACAACGGTGGACAAAAACGAGATGTGTTTTTTGTGGATTTCCTCATATATAGACATTAAAACACTTACATAAAAACTTATCGCCGCCCGGGCGGGCATCGCGGTTACGTAGACGTTTTTGCGAATACTCCCCCCCCCCTTCCCTACTTTTCTCATTCTGTGTACACTTTGTGGCGAGTGGTATAATTGTCGTCGTCGTTGTCGCTGGTGTCTCTTGTTTTGTTGCCCGACTCCACTTGGCGAGGTATTATATTTTCCATAACCAACGTATAATCTATGCACAAATAAATTCTATTGACTGAGATGGAGCTTTATATCTTGGGGACATTTTTTGGTGTCACGTGGAAAAACTAACACGGGAGTGAAAAAGAAGAAAAAAATTATTTTTTGATCCAACTCGAGTGTCTCAAAATCGGAGGGATACAATTTTTCCTCGCTCTGTCAATAAACAACAAACACGAGATTAATAAAAAAAAAAAACAAAAAAAAAAACAGTATTGATCCGAATCGTAAAGCTATTGAATCATGTTCTCAAGAGCGATACGTACGGAGTGTCGTTTGCATAATATAAAAAATTATCGACCCAAATGACTAAGGCAGCATCGACTCGAGCAATTTAAAAGATATGGCTCAATGAGTGTACGTAGCTCCTATTGGCGATTCGCGCTGTAATAATATTTGCAAACTCTTCGCTCTCTGTGTATTTACCCATATGTGAGTGCCGTATACACCCGACACTACTCGGAAAATTAAAGAAAACCAATGCAGAGAGTGTGAGTCACCTCAATGACTCTATAATTTATTTTTTTTAATCTTTCCCAATAAAAAAAAAAAAAAAAATACAGTGACTTTTATTGCTCCGGCGTGGGCGGTGTAAAAAGATGGACGGGGTCGTTACACGGAGTATTATTTTGGTTAGCGGGACATTATACATATTTTTCGATGATAATCGTCCAATGTCTCTCTTTTCTGGCCAAAACAAAAATCGACGATGACGCAGTTGGCTAGTGCTCGCGCGCGCACGGAGGAAAAAAAAAACACAAAATTCACTCGACCACAATACAAGCAGTTCCAAAACTTAAGAAGCGAAATATAACGTAATCATTGAATTCGCCATAAAAAAAAAAAAAAAAAAAAAAAACTACGGCAGCAAAAACAAGACAATGCCGATACGGCCGAGCTAAACAGGTCATCTCTCCCTCTCTCCAGCACTCTCATCTATACGTAAGAAAGACACACGCGTTCAAAGAATGTTATATACGCGTGTATAAGTGATCATTTGCATAAACGTCCCACACGCATCTGCGCGATATGGAGAGACAGAAAAGTCCGCGGGCATCGTCACTATAGTTTTTCCAAGCTTTGCTTTATAAACGCCCAGGCTAATAGTTTCTCGCATCTAAAACACAACGTGCGCTATCATTGCATATATATCGACGTGGAACCAAACGCGAGGCCTGTATCTTATCTCTCGTGAGCAACTGTAGAACTCGATCTCTTTTTTTCATAAGAATAAAAAAACAAGGGAACGAGTTTCCATGGGAGTAAATAAAAAATCAGCAGTCAAAACAAAAAATATAACAATCATCTGTCTCCATCTCTCTCGTTTTCCCTCTCGAGATAAGTGGGAGAAAGAGTCGCTGCAGTATACGTAATAATATGCACTTGAAGATAAATTGGAGTAGCGCGCTAAAAACGTATATAATGAAAATAAAAAAATGTTACACATGTGTGTACAGAACACTGAAGCGAGTATATGTATGTGAGCTAGGAGCGGGGGTGGTAGAACGAAAGAGCGGGGGTTTTCCAGCAGCCCTGAAAAAGTACATTTTCCTCTCCCTTATACACACCTCGCGCGGGCGAGCACAGGACGCGGAGTATAGGGAAAAAAGCTCTCGCGGGCGCGGAGTAGCTGAGCATGTGTATATATGTATATGCGTAGAGGGACAGGGGGGATTTGACGAATGCGCGTGTGTGTGTGTATATATATATGCATGTATACATCTCACCCGTGGGAGGTGGAGGCACATGACACAGCGGCAGAGCTTCCCTCCTTTGAAAAGCTACTCTCCGAGGCAGTCGCTCTGGCTGAATCGATTTCTGCTCTTGCAGCTAGTGCCTGTCCTCGCCACCCACTCGCTCCTCGCATATATACGTATATAATACATATATATGCTGCTCCACGCGCGGAGGAGCCCCAGAGAGAGCTTGTGCTCTGGTATATATTATCATGTATACTTTTTGACTGCGCAAACGATGTACAGAGCTTTTTTTTTTTCCGCGTCTAGACGCCTCCGCGCTTGAATTTTAGGACTCGAAAGCGAGAGCTAAAGAGGCTGTACAATGCGCTGAGAGCGTTTTTTTTTTTTTTTTTTTTTTCGATAAGCGGTGTCGTTGGACTTTTTTTTCTTTCTTTTTTTTTTCTCCCACCAATCGCATTTTGGTTCCTGTATGCGGCAATTGACGCGATCGCGCGAAAACACGCCGCTACTGCGCGATTGTCCTTCGGTGCACTTGCAAAAACCCCCGGGACGTTAGCGATCGATCCTGCCAGCGTCTCTCTTTCTCTGTTGCTTTTTTTTCCCCTTCTCTCCGGGTTTTGTGTATATATCCCAGCGTCTCTCGGTTTTCAATTTTCGCGCGACCTATCCAATTGAGTTCCCCTCCCCTAAATAAAAGAGAGGCCGTTTCTCGGGAAATAGACCCTCTCTTCCCATCGTTTGCATCGTATCGACGATTTCAATTGCAAAGCATCGTTCGGAGAGCGCATTCCCGAAAGCTCGTTAAAGCTCCGCTCGATGCGTGTATTAATTGCTCGTTTACAGCTAAATACTCTCCGCCTCGATAATCTTAACCCCCTCCTGTACGTATACATTAATGTGGGTTGTCCTTAGTGTGAACAATGTTACCGTCATGCATATATATACTCTCTTCTTGTCAAAAGTTATTGTCACTGGAGTTGACTTTTTGTGAAACCAGAAAATGAATTAAGTAATTACATGTACAAACTTGTTGGTCGCCCAGCTGTAGCCCTGAAGTCCTCTATGTATAAATAAATTCTTTCATCTGTGGTCGCGCGCGAGCTTTTTCACCACGAGCATGCGTATGCATGTATATAGAGTCCATTGTAGGGCTCGTGTCGTTGAACCTATATCGTCTGTCTATAAACCATTAAGATATACGTGTATACCTCCGGTTGTTGACGACGAACAACAATAACAATAACGTATTCACCGAGAGCGATACCAGTTGTATACGCGGATATCATGCATCTTTATGCTGCAAGGCTGTTGTGATTCTGTCGCGATTTTTGTTTATTCGACGTTTCGACCAAAACTTTCAACTCGTGTATAATACAATGTACAGTGCAGCATCGATGTATGTACAAAGTGTATATAATATATGTAATGTCAGCCAGAAGCGAAGGGAGATAAAACTGCCTCGGAAGCGCGATCGAGAGGGCATGTTATATAGAATGGATGGAGCGTGTGTCGTTGCACCTATACATATTATATTCAGTAGCGAGGAAGAATAAGGGGACAAAGGAGAGGAGACAGCGGCGCTGAAACGGGAACATCACTGGATCGGAGTCTGATGGTGATATATAACAACATGTGCTCTTGTGTGGGTACAATCGTGTACATGTATAGGCATATTATTATACACTTCGTACCCATCACCTATAAAATGTATGTGTATACTGTGTGAGTCGGGAACGATCATAGAACGCACAATACTGTCCTTCGTCTTTTTTATAATATCGTTTTTTTTTTTTAATTGATACATTAATTTTATATTCATATTAAAATACGCCAAACAATCAAAGTTTGATTGACCTGTACCTGTTCGACAAGTTTACAAAGTTGTTGTTGCTGTGTTTTTTCGTTACTAAAGTTATTTCGACAAAATTAAAGTGTTTCAAAGCATCAGAAAATTCTGTTAGCTATATACATTACAATGTTATATAGACTAGGCGCGCACAGCATACAACATGTGTTTATGCACGGCGCAAAGCATTTTCGCGCCTTTTCGATAATTAACTGGAACACACTTACACACACACACGTACAATTCGTACAATGTACACGTAGATGTTTTCAATAACCCTAATCGAATTTCAAAGCGCGTGTGCAAATAATTATCGTTGTCGTTATCGTTATACACCCAAAGAGGGGTTTCGATTTAATTTCGTTGACAGCACCGTGCAAAGTGGTTTTTTTTTTCCGCTGCGTCTTGCATCACTGGTATACACATATATTGTCAAACTCGACTTTGTGGTTTTTTTTTTCTTTTTTTTTTTTTCAGCCGCGCTAGTGGCAGCATATATATTTTATAGTCATAGTGGTCGCTAAAAGCATTTGCCGCTCAATTAATGCGTCCTTTCAAACAGTTAAGTAGCCCCCTACCCATCCTGTTTACGTAATGTAGGACGCGACATTTATGTTCGTGTGGATACCAGCTAATATTCTAGTTTTTTTTTTTTTTTTTTTTTTCAAGCCTATCTGCTCCCTTTTTTTGAGATTTTTTTTTTTTTTTTCGTTGGTGACTCCCTTTCCCCCCCCCTTTTTTTTCTCTACCGCCTCGGAGATTCGCAGATCGAGCCGTGGATGATGTATATAACATTAGTGTTCGATCGTTCGCAGGAGTGGTGATTGTTGTGTGTGATGTTCAACGGTGTTGTTTTCGCCAAAGTATTTTTGAAAATAAAAAGAACACAGGGTGGAGCAGACGAGAAACGTCTTACACGGTGATCATTGTATGTATGGACTGGCTCGTACTAGTTGTATGTAGGTACACATTACACCCACTACTCGACGAGTACATATTATAGTTGTAATTTGGTGCGTGTGCTCATTCTTCCAAGTAGGTTCGTACCTAAATATTTATCATATATTTTCGTGTACGCGTGTTTGTGCCTGATTCTGGAGTTCTTCGTCTCGGTGTCTCATCTCTGGGGGCATATTAGTGAGTTGCCTACACGATCCTGCGTACAAATTACGTTTGCTTACACGGTATGGTGCATATCTCCTGTTTATTCTGCAAATTCGTCAAGCTGTCATTATCCGTGTACATAGTGTATCTGCCAAAGCAGGTGTAGAAAAATAAACAACAAAAAGAGGAAAAACAGCAACATTGCTCGCAAGAGGTGCGGCCAATACATCTCTTTTTCTCTTTCTCGCCACCTAACCTCAACTTTTTTCTTTCTTTCTTTTTTTTTTTTCTTTTTATCACGGACAGTCGGTCGACATAACATGTAATCCACTCTCTGCTCTTTTCCACTCGCCGAGAGTCTCCACTTTTCATACTCTAATACACCCACTCCTCCTCCACTGGCCTCTATGCTCGTTTCTGCTGATGTGTGTATTATTTGCAAAAGGAGTGTGTGGTAGATTTAACCAACATGTGTATACACCCAAGTGCATTTGTACACACTCTAGTAAAATAGTAAGAGGCCGTGTTGCTGCAGTATATGTTTGTGTGGTTGTGGTTGGGTTTTCTTCGTTTCGCTCGTGTACTCCCGAGAAAAGAGAGACCCCCCCTAAGATCCCTACATTAGCACTTAGCACTAGCCAGAGAGTCTTAAGAGCGAAAAGGAGCACATTACCCAGAGAGAAAGGTGTAGGCATACACACAAAGTAGTAGTAGTAGTAGGTATAAGGTACTACTGATGCGAGAGTGGAAAAAAATGACATCGTGCAAGCGAGCTAGCTCTCCTTTATTGCCTTCTGTTGCTGCTGTGTGTGCTGTGCAGCTTCGTTGTCGTATACACTTACAGTGAAAGGGACGAGAGAGAAGAAGGCGAGCTTCTCTCTCCTCTTGCTCTCTATACACTTTTAGTGTAGATGTATACAGTACTTGTATTTTACGAGAGACTGGCTATACGTGAGAGAGGCATGCATATAATATAGTTGTAGGTACTTGGGTTGAGAAAAATTTAGGATCACAAACGGCGTCAGTCGAGCTTTCACCCATATTATACTACGCGCTTATGTTATAATGATTTATGTGCATATAATGTGTTCCCGTTCGACAAAAAACGACCAGCCCATCAATTGTCGTAGTGATCAAAGTGTTTTCGTAGTAGGTACTCTCTCTCTCCCGATCATGCGTTTGCTCCGAAATTCCGGAGCACCGCTTAAAAGAGATGACGCGGCGCGCAAGGGGGAGCCAGGCCAAGGGGTACAGTATATACATACCTATAGGCACCACAGTTAGAGCGCCCTTTTTTCGTATGTATATAACTTTACGGTGCTCTCATGATTATCTAACCTTTTTTTCCGCACATCCGCGCGTCAAATATAACGGGAAATACTTTCATATACATAGGGGAGTACTGCACATGAGCTGCTTATTCTTTTTTTACCCATACAACTGTACGATGACAAGCGAGAGAGAAGAATCCCATTCGAAGACTCCCTCTCGTATTACATTGGATGAGATGATACACAAGTGAGGAAAAGAGGGCCGCCCCCCCCCCCTCATCCTTTCTGTGTGTGTCTGATGCTTGCACGCACGCGTTGTGTTGGTAATATTATTGGCCGTTGTCTGCTGATTTCGTTAGCTATGTACATGGCACGGAGTACTTGCGCGCACGGAAGCGCTTTTGAATTTTTTAACTGTACTTAAGACCGTGTGTTGCACATAATATACAATACGTATATGCACCGCCTCATCTTCGTATTTTGTGTACGTGTTTGTCTCTCTGTTATAATGTATAAGTTTGCTGGCTGGCTGACTGACCTGACTTGGCTGCGGCAGCTCGAGTTTCATTCCGGGTGGCGTTTTTTTTTGTCCCCCCCCCCCTCGACTACTCTACCGAATTTTCAAATTAAAGCTATTTTCGTTGTTGGTTGCACTTGTAGGTAACTGGAAATTAGGCATAGTTGCCATGTTGTAACGACAAATAGTTTAAAGTGACACCTACATGATATACATGAGCAAATGAATTTTTAGATGTGTTATTTTTTTCCCTCATCATTCGACGGCTTATCGATTGTAATTTCGAGCCCGCGATAAGCCTTTAATTCTCCGGTAATTGTTTTTCGATGTTTTGTTTTTTTTTTTACCCCCTTTTTTTTTATCTGTTAAGACATTCATTTCTAGTATTATCTGTTTTTATTTTTATTTTATTTTATTTTTCAACAACTGAAAGATACACTTAGCTTTACACGCGTACACGTTATAGAGCTCGATGTTGCTCAACTATCTCTCTGCCGATGCAAGGTCAGTTTTCATTTAACATCGCTGGCTTCGCCGCTCATTCACTCGCGCGTATTTTAGGTACATTATTGTAATTCGATTCCGCATAATGTATATTTAAAGGCGAGGTTTTTTTTTGTCCCTCCCATACACGCGTATATTGATTCCCGAACGGCAAGATTTACATTCGCTTGGATTACAGAGCATACGTATAATGAGTTCCTGCTTGGGTATTTGAATAATTAAAATTGTTACTGGTTTTACTGGTTCTACTTCAAATATTATATCGTCCCTTTTTGGTGATTTCGAGTTCAACAAGTGATTGTGTTTACACACATCGAAGTACCAAATAACTATGAAAAGAAGAGAAGAAAATAAACGCGCAAGCAATTATCTTTAATTTATTGTCCGTGTCATCGGCAGCAGTTGAGCGAAAATGAGCCGGCTCTCCTCGTTTCTTCTTCCTCATCGCCGAGTCTCTAAAATAAAAGCGCGTCCGGCGCTTTCCCAAGCAAGTCAGCGGCTATACTCTTTTTTTTTTTTTTTTTTTTTTCTTTCTTTTTCCACACTCGGCGCATAAAACTGTCCCCTTTCTCTTTTCCACGCCACGGCGGTACACGTATACGAGCGTTTTTCTCGTTCATGTCCTTGCGTCGATTTTTTTTTTTTTTTTTTTTTTTTACCTGCTCCTCCTCGCGGACTCTCTCGCATATACGCGCGTTTCGTCCGCCTCTATATGTTTTCGCAAATCCGGTTTCGGCTCCCTCCCTCTTTCTCCTTCGTTTTTCGAGTTGCGTAGAACGTCCTTCGTGCCATTTTTTCCTTCCCCCCCCCCCCTTCGTTCCGCAGCGGTGCTTGATTCTTTTTAGTGTCTGCTAGTCGTTTTTTTTTTTTTCCTTTTCGAGGAGAAATGTATGAAGCAAAAGTTGTGGCCACTTTTTTTTTTGGATGCGTAAAATTACATCGTCGTTCTTTTGTTTTTTTCTCTTTTGGTACAAGCACCCCGACTCTTTGGTCGGTACGAATTTAGATGGAGAAAAAAAAAAACTCCCCGCTTTCGGCACGTGATCGACGCCCCGTTAAAAAAAGAGAAACAGCCGATACTTGTGCTGTCCGAGGCAAAAATTCCACATCGCTATCACCTCCCGTACGCGTGTATCCTAGCGTGGATCGCTTTAGCCTCTGCTATAAATATGATTTCCTCGCCGAGCCATTCTCTCCAAAGTGGGTACTCTATGGCCGGTTCGGTCAATGACGACAGTGGTGCACTTTGTTTCCTTTAAATTAACCTGTCATCCGCCAAATATCTCTTCATTTTCTCACGTGGATACACACCTGATTTTATTGTAAAGTCTTACACAAAAATAAATGAAGCAGAGTAAACCATTTTGTACCCACTGGTGATGATTATTGTCCTTATAGTCGTATAACACTCTTGTAATCTTGATTAGTTAGAGGTCGCCATAAATGTTTTATTCGGACCTTTTTTTTTTTCTCCCTCCTCTGCGAGAGCTGGTTCATATTTTATAACAAAACCTCCGTACTCGTGCAACGTATATTATTAAAGCGGTGGCTTGAAAACTTTCTTTTCGAAATAATACCAAAGTTGCATTAGCTTACAGTTCAAGGCTCGACTGTATAGTCAACGACAAGCCAGCAACTCTCTCGTACCATCGACACGACCGTGTGCGCAATATCATTGGACGAGTAAAAAAAAAAAAAAAAAAACCTCGTGCACTCCGCTTCGATCGCAGCTTTCCTCCCCTACGCGCTACATTTATGCGCCTCGTCTACCTGTAATCAATGGTATAGAGCCCGGAAAAGCACCTGCATGGGTAGTACATACGCTTTCCTCCCCAACGCTCCACAATTTATCGGTACATAAGTTCACCCTCTTTTATTCTTGTACTGCGAGCGAGTGTGCACTTGGTTCATATACTGTGGTAATTTTATTTTTTTGCGAGTACGTATTGACTTAAAATCTGATCATCAATATGATGATTGTAATACGTAGCATATGATATGTCCATTACGGAATGCCGGTATTACTTAAAGTGGTTTTTCCCTCGTGTATTGTACAAAGAGGGTAATATCGAGCGGAGAATTATTGAAACGTAGGTCCGCGTGTGTGTGCGTGGGATAATACGTTTAGCGGGAAAAACAAAACGATGAAATCGGCAGCGAAAAAATTTTATGAGTGCGATTGCTAATAAAATGTTATTTTTCTCTTGTCCATCAGATCTCTACTGGCATGGAGCTAGGAGTGCACTGACAGCGATATAGTTCACAAGATCTTGGTTTCCACGCATTGCCTGCCAAAGAAGAACTGAGCCCAATGTTTCCACACAATTCTAGTTCACATAAGATTTCTACCGAAACAAATGCCTTCGTACAAAATTCCAAGGTAAATATACATACGTTAACATTATACCGTCATCGTCCACTTGCCGTGCTCGCTTGATAATTTTGTGGTCCTCCGACGATGATGGGTATATTATACATATATACGCTTCCTCGCTGCGTGAGATTATTATTCACTTGAGAGGTGGCATTGTCACGGTACCAAATCGATGTTGTACCGTAGCTTCACTCAAATTTTCAATCATTAATATTGTTTGTTTTGTTTTCACATCAACAGGGGGATGTAGTAGTATTAGAGGGAAGCAGTCTGAGTGGGGTGGGGGAGGGATACGGATCAGAGGACGCTGGGTACTGTGATATCGAATTCATTAACAACAACAGCAGCAGCAGCAGCACGATGACAGCACCTAACAGCCACCCCGAAGCTACCGCCGCCAATGACTTTTCAACCGTCCCGTCATGCCATTCTGGTATGTGACATACTTGAACATTTTCTCATTGTTTTTACAACCATTTAAGTAGTGAAAATAGTTACAAATTTGTTCGAATAATAACTTGTCGTGGGAAGAAAGAAGCTGAAAAGAAAATTCAAAGCCAGCTTACAAAGTATTCGCCACGCGCTATCTTGCGATTGGAGAGTATGCGCTTGTTAATTATGCTTTCTCTATTTCAGGTGAGCTCGGCTTGGCTCGGCGGTCATCATTATCTCCGGCAGCGGCAATCGCAGGATCAACATCTCCGATGCAAGTCGCGAGTGCCATTACGGCGAGCAGCAGCAGCAACAACAACAATAATGATAATAATAACAAAGAATACAATAACGATAAGAGCGTAGTTGCAGTAGCCGCCTCAGCCGGCCTTAGCACCGCTATCATCACCACCACCAACAGCAACAACAAAAAGATCAACCTAAATATGAAGAAGAAGAACAACAACAACAATAATGCAGAACATAATCATCATTATCATCACAATCATCACAAGTGCAGAAAAGTGCGTAAAAGCAGCAGCAGCAAGACATGGCGTCGTTGGCCCGGTGGCCTTCTTCGACTAAATAAAAGACGACGACCGGCCAGCAGCCAAGCAGCCGCTAACTCTAAGTCTACGTCTAAGCCGTTAAGTGATAATAAGGATAGCTTTAGATCATTAAGCCCTAGGGTACTAAGCATAAGGAGAAGCAGCAGCAGATTGTTCAGCGGCGGCAGTGGCAGTGGCGGTGGCGGCGACGCCAGAATTAGTTACGGCCGCAAGGACAAAATTACAAAAATGATGAAAAACAACAAGATACGGCACCCGACTGTGGGGCCAACACCTAGCCTAGTTAGGATACCCAAGTCTGACGGCCAGCGGGCCTTTAACCTTAAGGCTAAGATTAGTCATGTAAGTTACTTTAAGCCGAATAACTCCAAGTCTGTGATATCGCTCGGCTCGGGCAGTAGCGGTAGTTTCAAGCGCCGCGCCAATAACGCCACCAATACCACCATTATCAACAACAACACCATTAGCAGCAGCAGCAAGCGTCTCGCGCGCACGGCCAGTTCTTCCATTACGCTTATCGTTTCCAAAAGACGCGAGCCGCAAGCGCCCGGCGCTGCTCCCTCAGAAATTTCATCTCTGTT
The DNA here is from genome assembly GCF_000648655.2 of Copidosoma floridanum. The sequence continues at coordinate 700,991 of NW_019379472.1, read as the reverse complement.
ATCTCAAGCCACCAACAATGGGCGCCCTACTACTGCTATCAACGAGCTAAAGCGACGACTAATAAGCGCATTATGTGTTCCATTAACGATAAGCACTCCGGACGGGAGCGGCCCGTCTGCGAGATTAATCGATGGTATTAGCTGTACCGAAGCAACAATATGTACTGTTGGTGCTCTTTCATTTCTGGATAACAATAAGTCTAACGAGCCTCTAAACATTAGCTTTAAGAGCGACGCGATGCTGCTACCGCCGATGGATAACGAGCAGCAGCAGCAGCAACGCCAGTCTAACCTAATACTTAAGTCTCTTACTCTGTCTAAGTCTACGCCGAGCGTTAAGTCTAGCGATAAGTCTGACACTGATGTTGTAACGATCACTACTACTGTAACTACTACTATTACTTCTAATGAAGCTGCTGATGATAGCGGCGCATCAGATGGTAACGTCAATGTTACCATTGGCCAGCGTGGCGACGATAACAATAACGATAATAACATTCCTACACCGACTACCTGCGATGATGTTAAGCCTACGATGACGCTTACAAGCCAATACTACCCGATAATCGTCACTCAACAGACATCCCAAACGAACGATGTACCTGCCGCATGCGAGCCTCGCCTCAGCAACAACAATACTTTTACCTTCAACGATAACGACAAAGATCAAGTCTCCACTCTGCTGACCGGTCAAGACCAGATTAAAAAGATCGTAAACGACAACAATCAACAGACAAGAGCTAGCCTCGTGGAGGACTGCAAGGACCTCATTGCCGAATATCGTGTAACGCGTGATAAGCGCTACCTAACGAAACTGAGGGAGGTCCTCGATACTCTTCTGACCATCAACAGCAGCAGCAATAACAACAATCAGAGCTGCGCCAAAGCAGTTCAACAGTACAATGTTGATTTCGTTCTGGACTACAAGCTCCGTTGGGGCATACCCACTATCGTCGGATTGGCTGGAGGTGGTGAAAGTTCGCTCAACAATAGTGCCACAGCCAATTGGGCTTCTACTCAGCCAACCACACCCAACAACAACAACCAAAACCAGTCTGGCTGGGGCAACAGCGGCAGTGCTCCTGGCACCGCTGGAAATCAGGTGGGAGGCCAAGCCGTACCACCCAACAACTGGCAGAGCGTCACCGGACCTCGGCCCATTGGAAATCAAATAAACAACCAGCAGAGTCCCAATCAGAATCAGGGCCCACCTGGTCCACCAAACAATCAAGGTATAGGTGAGACTCTTTATTTATTAATTTTTTTTTTTTATATATAAACTAATTTTATTTAGATCGATGGTTCAACGTTTTATTTTTTCTGTTAGGATCTAATGCCCCACCGGGTCCTCCGACGTCCCAGCCAAGCAACCAGAATCAGCCAAATCAAGGCAATGGCGGTAACGCCGGAGCCGGTGGTCAGTGGAACCAAGGTGGTCCCAAGCCCGTTAACAATGTCAACAACCCGAACAATCCGCCAAACAACAACAATGGCTCGAACGTTCCTTCTCAGCAGCAACCACAACAACAGCAGCAGCAGCAGTCCCCGCAACAGCAGCAACAGCCCCAGCAAGTCCAGGTACAGAACCAACAGCCGCAACCACAACCTACCACTGGCAACAACAATCAACAAATTGTTGGTAATCCGGGAACTGGGAACTCTGTTTCCACGCCTTCGAGCAACACCACGGTCAAGCAGTATGAAACGACGTTACATAATATGAGAGAGGCCATTTTTAGCACTGACGGTTGGGGAAGCGTAAGTTTGCTCGTCTCATATTTTTTTTGAATTCCGGTGATGGGTTCTTATTTGTACTCATAAAAATGAACTAACAATGAATAAATCAGCAGAACCACGTAAACCAAGACACATCTTGGGACGTGCCAACTTCTCCTGAACCAGCCATAACGAAAGATGGTGTTCCCATGTGGAAACCGCCTGTGAACAACGGGACTGAGCTGTGGGAGGCGAATCTGAGAAACGGTGGCCAACCACCGCCACAGCAGGCCAAGGCCCCTTGGGGTCACACCCCATCCACGAACATTGGTGGCACTTGGGGTGAAGATGACGATGCAGCCGACACGTCGAACATGTGGACCGGAGCTCCGGCTCCGAGTCAGCCGAATGCTGGTCAGTGGCCTGGAAACTCGGGCAATCAGACCGGTATGTGGAACGCGAACCTCCCGCCTCCTGGTGTCCCTGGAGGCGCCGGTGGTAACAATACAGGTATGGCTTTTATGAGCGCCAGAGGCACTCGTACACTCGTTCGTTCTCTGGTCTTCTCTTTTCCAGACGAATGAGCTTGTTTATTAACATTGAATGTTTAATGGCATATTTATTTGCTTACTGCTTTTTGCTTTCAAATCTAGTATTGATGTTTAAAGTTAACTATTACTCTACAGCATAATTACAAATTAAAATTAAACATTGAATCTATGTTCATTAATATCGCTGGATTGCTTGATGTTTTTCTGTTAACTTGATATAACTGTACGAATTAACAGGGATTGAAATTGTACAAAAAATTTTTCAACCTTTTTTGAGGAGCAAATGTTGGAAAAAAAAATTTTTTGTGCTATTTCCAATCGTACGGTACTAATGTTAAAACTAAAAAAAAAAAAAAAAAATTAAAAGTAATAACTGTCTACTCTGGCACTCATGAAGCTTTGTGTCGCCTGCCGCATCCCCATTTCCAATTTTTCAACATTTTCAGTATAATTACGTAATAACTTGGAAAACTTTTGAAAATTCTTAAAAATAGGTTCAAGCTGGGGCGATCCCAGAGTCGACCCCCGCGATCCACGCGAGCTGCGTTCGGTGGACCCTCGCGAGATGCGAGGTGGTGATCCTCGCGATCACCGCATGTCTTTGGACCCGCGCGAGCAACACATTCGTGTGAACGATCCAATGGCCCGCGACCCCCGTATGTCTGGTGAGATGCGAGGCGATCCGCGCGGTGGAATCAGCGGTCGACTGAATGGTGCCAGTGCCGACGCAATGTGGAACCTACCTCCAGGTAAATATTTACTTATTTGACCCACAAAGAATTCAAACACTGTATCTTGCTGTGTCTTTTTCTAAGCAGGTGATAATTTTTTATCAGGACCACCACACCATCAAATGCCTGGCCATCACAACACCAATGGACCACCACCCAAGATGATTGCTCCAACGAGTATGAATCAGTGGTCGGCACCACCCAAAGATATGATACCCAGCAAATCTTCCGGCTGGGAAGAGCCGTCGCCTCCCGCGCAGCGAAGGAACGTGCCAAACTACGACGACGGGACCAACATTTGGCAGCAGGGCAATCAGCGCACGATGCCTTCCAAAGTCTCACACTGGAAAGAGGCACCTTCTCAAAATCTTGGACGTGGAGGTACTTTGAATTTCCTTTCAATTGCTTTTCGCTATTTATACATTTTGCTTCCTAACAATAATAAGTAAATATTAAAAAAAATAAAAATAAAATGCCTAATCGTCATTCGTGCAAAGAATCTCATTTCTTGCGCACAGGCATGCAGTGCCCGCCAGGAATGCTGCAGAACCAAATGCCCCCTGGCCAACCGGGTATGAAGCCCGACCCCCTAGACGGTGGTGGCTCAGGCTCAGGATCAAGTGGACCCATGTGGGGTGGTCATCCTGGTAGCGTTGGACCTATTGGAGGTGGTCATAACGGATCATGGACTGATGGTCCTCCCGACTCTGGATGGGCCGACTCAAAGCTTCACAATCGTCGCCGCCAAGTTATAGGTGGAATATCTGATCCTCGTACCGGAAAACCATTATGGGATGAGCATCAAAAACCACATTCTATGGGTCCAAGTGGCGGCAACTGGATTGATTCTGACATGGATCCTACCAGCAGTTGGGGACATTCAGCTAAGCTTAATCTTAGCAAGGAGCACATCTACAATAGCCGCGAGTTCCGTAATCTTTGTGATATGGGCTTCAAGGTAAGCAATCCAATTTATTAATTATTACTTGTTGTTTTTACACCGTTACTTTAACTTGTTTGCTCTCAATTACAGAAGGAGGATGTTGAGATGGCCTTGCGCAACCGTGAGATGAACCGTGAAGAGGCCCAAGAATTGCTGAGCCAGTTGCGTCCAGTCGATCAGTGGCGTCGCCATGACGGTGGACACTCAAGTTACGACCCTGGCAATCAAGCAGCGGGCAGTCAATCATTCCCTCGCTTTAACCATGTTTCCCAGCAGATGTCCTTCCCACAGGTAAGTTGGATAAACAAAATATTTGGAAACGCGAAATTCTTTGGGATAAAATGGGATCCTCCACTTCCTTTTTGCACAACGACACTTTTCCTTCCTGTGTATCTCCGTTTTTGGTCTTGATTTTACTTTTTTTTTTTTTTTTTGTGTTATTTTTGGAGAAGCGTGTTTCCCTGTTAATAATACGTTAATACTACTCTTTGCAAAGTACTCTAATTATCGTTGAGTATCGTGCAAAGATGAAACATGCATGAAACAGTTGATGAATTACAGTTGCTGCATTTTCATAAAAATTTAGTTTCATATTTTATTTTATTTTTTAATTTTTTTACTCAATTTTCATCAAAGCAGTTAACTGCGCACATGCTGTGGTTTTAAGTGGTTTTTCTTTGAGTGGCACATAATCATGAAAAACGATTAAATAAGGTATCGAGTGCATTACATTAACTCTTACCTCCCATTAAAGTAGAATTCTTTTTTTCCATTTTATGAAATAGTGGGTGCCTTGCGACATGAAATGTTTTACTATTTATCAGGGTGACGGCTTCTTTATCTTAGCTCTCTTACACTCTATCAACAAGTAATGAACTTTGATTAATCTTATTTTGAAATACTTATCGACTCGATGAGTAACGATCTAATTGGTAAAAATACATATACTACGTATGTTATATCTGTGGTGAAAATAATAAAATACAACCAGATGTCCCAAAAAAATTTAACCCTCTTAAGAATAATCCGCAAAACATTAACGAACCAATTAAAGGAAAACTTTGAATAAATAAGGAAAATCGAAAGGTGCAAATGTATAAAATAAAATGACGAGAAAAGCGTGGTAGAGTTAGTGAACGAACGATTGCGCAGGGGGTTGGCGTGCCGAGCGGCGCTGTAGCTGCTGCCGCCGGAGGCTCGGTGGCCAGTGCCAGTCTGCTGAAGCTTCAGCAACAGCAACAACAACAGCAACAACAGCAGCAACAGGCCGCGGCCGCTGTTCAGCTACAACAGCAACAGCAACCGAGCAGCAATGCGCCCCAGCCACCCTTCAACCAGGTGAAAAGAGACCCCTTAATGAAACACACATTCGTACAAACTCGTTAGTTCGGACACTCCCCTCTCCACCTGCTCCACCCCATAAGTTTATTCTTACGTGAAAAATAGTACGAGTAACCTTGAAAGTTAACATATATTTTTTGTCGTTTTTATGTAATGATTATTTTAATACTAGGCGATGTATGTTGTGTAGGTCATCGTGGATTTTTTTTTTCATAGTTCACAATTGTGTATTTATCCTGCGGCGCTTTATGTGTTGTGCACTTTTCACACTTTTTATACTGCACCAATTTATTTTATGATTTTTTTTTTTTTTTACGATCTACCAAAAAGCTTCTAATGTAATAGAAATACGTTAAGTAAGTATACGAAACTATTTGTTTTTGACATAGTAGAAAGAAAAGCTCAATTTACATATGAACTTGCAAGGAAGTACGTTATTGTTGACAAAAACTTTAGTTTTTTGCCATGATGGCTTAAAAAAAATCTGCACTCTTTTCCTTTTATCTTTTACTGAGTTTCCGTAGGCTTAGTGTTTTATACATGCATGTGTTTAGTTTCTGGTCTTTTTGCAACAAAAAAGCTTGATCTTTGGCGATTCAGTGTTACTTCTGATGATTTTTTTTCTTTTTCTTTTTTACAGACTCGTTGCTTGAAGTATGGCACTGTTTGAAGTATGCATGTAGCTTAGTTGCCTTTTTTTGCTTATTTAGAAACTATTAGTGTGTACTGTAATTATTATTCCACATATGTATACATAGACCCATCCCTTATAGAAATCGTTAAAAAAAATTAATTCCAATAAAATTTTATAAGTACCAGCACAACAACAAATAATTAAATTGCCAAATTACGTATAATGGAAAAAAAAAAAAAAAAAAAATGTCTAGGCCTCACGGAACCCGACGAATCAGCCAAGTACTCAGCAGCTGCGCATGCTGGTCCAACAAATCCAACTCGCTGTTCAGGAAGGCTACCTCAATCACCAGATCCTCAACCAGCCACTGGCTCCTCAAACACTCTTGCTCTTGAATCAACTGTTACAACAGATTAAAACACTCCAGCAACTTCACCAGCAGCATACCATGCAGAACTCGCTCAAGGGCAATAGCCAGAACGTACTCCAAATCAGTGTCAACATTACAAAAACCAAACAACAAATCGCCAATCTGCAGAATCAAATTGCCATTCAGCAGGCCACTTACATGAAACAGCAACAACAACAGCAGCAGCAGCAGCACCCGAGTACTCCGTCACAGTCTGATTACTACAAGACCTCGTCGGTCCATGACCCCATGAGTGCGCTGTCGAACAGCTTTAGTGACCTTGCTATGAATAAAGAAGCTCCAGTGGTAAGTGTTTTCCAAAATCTTCTTGACGTAGCAGTTTAACTGTATAACAATTGTCTCCCGTTAATTAATGTTTAATTATAATTTACAGAGCCAGCCTCAGTCACGTCTTAACCAATGGAAGCTTCCGTCCCTTGACAAAGACGTCGACTCAGTGGTGAACGAGTTCTCGCGCGCTCCTGGCAGTGCTAGCTCCAAGCCACCCACTACACCAGGTGGCCTTAGCCAGTCCCATAGCAGTCCCAACATGAACCCACTGCTCGGACCTAGCGACAATACCTGGTCCTCCCGCCTAGGAGATAGTGGCTGGCCTGATGCTGGTAACAGCGATTCTACCGACGGCAAGGACTGGCAGACGGCTCAAAGTGCTGCTGGTGCTGCTTTCACTGACCTTGTGCCCGAGTTCGAGCCCGGCAAACCCTGGAAGGTAATATCCAGCCATGATGACACTACTACTATGACCACTACTACTACTACTACTACCTCTACTACCGATTACGCTTCTACTTCTTTTTGCGACTTCCGCTCTTTCGACTCTCTTCTTTTGTGAGAACCGGTAAATTCTTTAATTAAATATTTAATCCAGCTGTTTACGATTATTCTCTTTTTATATATTTCTTTATTTTTCGTTTAACTGATTCACACATCGTTTTTTTTTCAATTATTACTATTCTTTGAGTAGATTTTTTTGCATAGCACCTCACATGACATGTAAATAAATTTCATGGTTATAGTACGTAAAATCGCATGATAAACATAAATTAAACGTCACCACAGTTGATCATCGCTAGGCTTAAGTTCGTTTGCTTCCAAGTATCCTGCAAGTTTAATGAAAATACTCTACAAAGAGTGAATAAAAAAAAATTATTTAGAGCTTGTAGGCTGCTTGCTAAACACGTTTTCATAGAGTAATTCTAACAGTTACTCTTCATTGCTATGAAAAAGTCCTTGCACCAGAAAAAAAAAAAAAATTTTTTGGATGAACACACTGGCGTGAACGCACTTACTTAGTTATTAAGGGTCTGTCTTGGTCGACGTATACTTTACGTGTTTTTAGGGAACGCAGATGAAATCAATTGAAGACGATCCAAGTATCACTCCCGGCTCTGTGGTGCGCTCTCCATTGTCGCTTGCTGCCATCAAGGACTCCGATACCCTATTTTCGACTGGCAACAAGTCTCCGCCACCGCAAGCCATCAACGTTGACAGCACCATTCCAAGTCTCAGTAACTCGACCTGGAGCTTCAATCCACCTGCTGCCACTACTCCTAGTGTCTTTTCCAGGTTTGTATACCCATTTAAAAGGAAAGAATTCCTATATTTTTTCCCATTCTAATTTTGTCTGTATTTTTTTTAGCTCCAAGAATACATGGGGAGAAAGTGCTCCACCACCGACACCCGTCACTTCAGAGCTGTGGGGCGCGCCGATGGGTAAATCCCGCGGTCCACCGCCAGGCCTCAGTAGCAAGGGCACCAACCCGGTGTCTAACACAAGTAACGGTTGGGCTCTCGGTGGTAGAGGCTCGTCTGCCAATACTTGGACCGGAGGTTTGGGCCAGTCGAACGCTCCAGGTGGTGGAGTTTGGTCCCCACCCTCAACCTGGCTGCTACTCCGTAATCTAACACCTCAGATAGATGGCTCGACTCTTAAGACTCTGTGCATGCAGCATGGACCTGTCTCAGATTTCCGGCTCTACTTGCACCACGGTGTCGCTCTCGCCAAGTACTCGTCGCGAGCTGAGGCAATCAAGGTGAATGTCGAAACTCTGTTTTTATTTATTTGTTTATTTATTTATTTCTTTTTTTTCTACTAACCAAACAAATTATTGAAATACACGTAATAACCAAATGCTTGGCTTGTGTGTTTCAGGCCCAGGGTGCATTAAACAACTGCGTACTCGGCAACACTACAATATTCGCCGAATCACCACTGGAAGGCGAGATCGACACGCTGCTAAAGCAGCTTCTACCAAGCAGGGATGCAGGTGCTGGTCCAGCTGGTACAGGTGCTCAGCAGCCAAACAGTGGAGCCGGCTGGGGTCTGAGACCGGCTGCAAACAAAGCCGGTCCACCTACCGATACTTGGGGTGCCAGTACCAGTCAGTTGTGGGGTGCCCCGCCATCCAGCAATTCGCTCTGGGGCAGCTCGGGCCTCGACAGCAGCGACCAGCAGCGCGCCACCCCGAGTTCTCTCAACTCGTACTTACCCGGCGACCTCCTGGGAGGTGAGTCCATGTAAAGTGAGCATCAAGGGAGGCCTTCTTCTCGTGAGCAACGTCAATTAAAACATACGCACGCGAAATCTACCTGTCGAGAAACTAAAAGATACGCAACCAGAGAAATACAGCTGTGTGCAGTGGAGTGACGAAGACACAGAGTAAGGAAATTACTGCTTATGAAAGAAAAAAAAACAAAACAGAATAAAACAAACAAACAAAGAATAATAAAAGCAAGTGAGCGCTCCACGACACAAAGAGAGAGAGACTGTAGGCTACTAAAAAAACAATACGTATACATAATATGCGAGCGAGACAGACAAGAAATTCGTCCCCGAGTGAGCGTTACTTAATCGAAACGAAGTATAGTAATTATTTTAGCCGAGAAGAAGCAAGAGATTCAAAATATAAACTTAGAGAAGTCGCGAGCAGCAGTCCAGAGGCTGTAAATGTAACAAAAGTGTGTTTTTCATTTCACGAGTACAATTAAATGAGTTTAATACTCATATACATACATATATAATATATACGTACAGTAGTTTTACCGTCATGTCTGCTCCTCGCGAATTCGATGATGCAATTATCGATTACGCTTGCAAGAATATACCGACTGCCGAGGAGACTCGTAATCTCAAAGTTACAAGGCTCGCCGGTCAATCTTTCTTCTAAACAGTTCACGTTATGTACAGCAAATATGCGCGCTTACAAATTTCAAGTGTTCCACTAATAATTTTCCTCTTTCTTTTCCGTCATTTAAACGCTGAATGATAGCCCACGGGCGAATCGTGGCGTCAAACTTAGACTGCATTAATCTAATCAAAACATACAAAGGAATAATTGAATAGCTGAAAAGCAGGAAGACGAAAAAGCGCTAGGAAGAATTGAAATAAAGACGAACTAAAGTAAACAAACTTTTTTTTAAAAAAAAAAGAAGCAAAATAACTATAATAGCATTGACGTCGCCCGAGGCCGCGTAGGGTCTCGATAAAGTATATTAAAAGTTCTCTCCGTTCCCGAAGTCTGAGATACAACACATGTACTGTATTAAAAATATACAAAATATTTAAAAAAACAAAAAACAATATCCGTCGAGAGGCTGAGAATAAAGGGACACGTACGGCTCCGATTCGTAGGTAGCCCGAACAAAAAAAAAAAATAATAGACAAACTAAACAAAAAACGCCAACGAGAGATGAGACGCGGCCGGCGACGCAACGATACCAAATGTTATCGCAATAACGTAAATTTTATTCTTATTAATTAAATCTAAATGCCACCTGTCGTGCCAATGTCCAGTGTGTCTCTGTACCATTTATTAATCGTAGAGTTTTAATGATATTTAAAAAAAAAAAAAAAAAAAAAAAAAAAAAAAATGAATAAATGAACCGATTGTTGGGCGAGTTTTTCGCGTGCGGGCTTGTTTAATGATGGGAATAGGGAGCTTTGTGTATAAAAATATACACATAAATATATGCATATGTATATTGATAATGAAACAGGAGGTGGGCACACGAGAAGACGAAGAGTCGATGCTCGAGCTTCAAATGTCATGGTGTAGAGGGTGAGAGAGAATGAGAGGCATAGAAAGCGAGGAGAGATGAAGAGTTTTCAATTTTAGTCAGGTGGAGAACGGAATGATTTGCCGAGCTATTTTTTTTTTCTTCTTTTTTTGTTCGCCTACATATGTATTTATATGATTATATTAATGATAATTGCGTGTATATAAAAAGTACAATAATTGTTGGGTGGTATAAGTAGTACGGTGAGTGATGAAATGGCGGGGCGCGACGACGAGTGACGAGATTTGTTCTTTACCCATATAGACTTGCGAAACAGTTGTAACTCGCCTCCCACGAGATTTATTTTTGTTTTACTTTTTCTTCATCATTTCGTCGTTGACTTGCGGTTCTGTATAAAAAACCTCGACCACGACCCCGTACCTTTGACGGGGTCGTCGTCGTTATCGGTGATTTTTTAACGATCTTAACAGAGCTTTGACTTTTCACAGCTTTTTTTTATTTCGATCGATTAGAGATTATATTTAATCAAGCAAAAAAATGCGACCAAAAAAATGTTTGACAGAAAGATGTGTTTTAATCTTTCGGCTCCGTATACGCCTCGATAATTCCAGGGCCTTTTATTATTAGTTTTATGCGCACACTTGAGATGAAAATTGTACTTTTTTTTTGTTTTTTTGTTTATGTCAGTGTTAACTGTACCTGATTGGACTGACGAGAGGGAAACCAAGTCCCCCTTTGAGCGTAGGACTTTTATCGAAAGAGTTGGAAAACGATTTTGAAGAGACGAGGGAAAATGAACTTTGAATTAGATTGTACACTTTTGATCTTTTATATTTTACGTTTTTTTTTCTCCATTTTCATTTTTTTTTTTAACATTGCCTTTTTGTGATCCAAGCGTGGACAAACTCAATTCCATCCGTAAAGCAACCGCTCTCCCCTCTCTCTCTCCCTTTCTATTATTATTATAGTTTTTGAACTCTCATTCTTGCTCCTCACTTTGTTTCTAATCTTTCCCTCTCTCAGTCGACGCGAAAGTTTATTATTAACACTAATATTATTATTCCGTACGTAATATTGAGGTGATATTTAATCGGCGAACTTGGTGATTTTAATCAGAACAATAAAATAATTTAAAAAAAAAAACAAAAAAAAAAAAACTAATAGATAATGAAAACGTGATTATAATGCGCTTGTCGTACAAAAACTAAGTCGAAAAGAGAGGAAAAGGTTTTTAAAATTTAAAAGATGAAAAACAATGAATAAGAAACACACGCGAAATGTAAGAAAGGAAAAAAAAAAAAATTACACTTACACACATCGATAGAATTGTAAGCATAAGTTCTGATTGTATTATTTAATTGTAAAAAAAAGAGCGAATCTATATCTGACCGATTTAATCATTGATAGCAACAATTGCGATGTAAAGGCATACATTATATGT
>NW_019379472.1:663406-683522 GCF_000648655.2 Copidosoma floridanum | reverse complement strand
AAAAAAAAAAAAAAAAAAAAAAAAAAAAAAAAAAAAAAAAAAAAAAAAAAAAACATTTAAGATAACAATGATGTGAAAACAATAAAGTGTCAATCGCGTTTAATTATTAACTTATTCTTTAATATATTCTAAAGTCCGACGAGGCGTCGACCAAACGAAAATGCAAAAAGTAATGTACAACGCTGCTGCGCTTGTGTGTAAGGGATTTAAAAAAGCGCGGCAACGATTGCTGGTGATCTAAAGCCATTTTATTTATTGTGTATACGGGATATGATATATAATTAGTGAGAGTTAGGGGGAGGACAGAAAAAAAGGCACGATTAGGGATAAAAAAAAAAAAACCTTTTGGGGCACCTATATAATAGTAATAAAGTGTCGATGCGAGGATCAAGCTCTGCGAGGAGGCATTTATTTTTACCATTTATTTTCTCGTTCTTCTTGACATTTAAAATAAATAAACGTCAACAGTCGAGACTGTACAGGTGATTGAGAACGTTAACGATTTTAAAAGTGACGCATACTGAAGCATAGCGTTAAAAAGGGACAAGTAAGAGTGTTGAAAAAAAAAAGAAAAAAGTGACAAAGTATTTAGCGCGTGCTGCAGGCGCCGCTACCCCGAGACTTATATTTATTCATCAAATCAAAGACGATGACGAACGATCGACGTTTGTTGTGATAATAAATATTCGAACTTTTTAGGTATTATGTCAGTGCTCGGCTTCTTATAGTTTTTTTTTCTCTCTTTTCTCCCCCCCCCCCCCCGTACAATCTGAGAGCGCGAGACTAACGAATTGTATGCAAAGAAAAGAAAGTGGAAGATGGAAAAAAAAAATAGCTAATAGTAATAATTAAAAGGCAAATAAATATACAGGAAAACGAATCGGTTGGGGCACGGAAACGCGTTGCGAGTATAATAATTAATAATGAGATGAATCTAAATACGAAAATAACAATACTTATATACATAAATATATATATACATACATGCATAAATATATCAAATACGCCGATGTACCTACTCTTGTTGTTGCACGGGCGACTCTTATGCGGTGGAAGGTGGAACACTCAGGCATATATACACACATACGCGTATCCAATTGATTAACCATATATCTATACATAAAATATTCATATATGAATAAAACAAGTAAGCGAGCAAGACGGTGTAGATGAGCGTAAGAAACAACACAATTTTTATTAACAATATATTTGCGACGAAGATATTAGCCTGTAATCTTTAAAAGATTAATAATAATGAATAATAATAATAATAATAATAGTAGTAATACCTGCGTGAAATGGCAAAACGAATGATGTGCAAGTGTCTCGCGTTCGCTGATCTTTACTTGGGTAACACTATAGTTGATTGCAATGGAAGAGTTTTCACTTGCCCCCGCCCCGTTGCTTCCGTCATCGTTAAATGAAAAAAAAAATAATAATAAAAAGAAAAAAAAAAGCTTTAGCTTCAGTTCGGTAGGAATTTAAGGACTTCGATGTGAACACAAACTAACAAAATAGAGTACATGTAATCAATACACCCACACGGACACGCGTTAGTTGAAAAACTAATGATAAATAGCTTCACACGCGCTCACGATCGAGATACATATGTTTGAAAGCGCCATTGAAAACGTGCGAACCCGACCTCGCACATTCCAACAGTCCGCGTTAAGCATAAATTCAAGTACATCTAGGTGGTGCATGAAAAAAAAAAAAAAAAAAAAAAAAAAATACATCAAGTATACCTCGAGTCTCTATTGTGTATCTCTTGTTCCCCCTCATATATATATATTTATGTTATATTATGCATCATACCTTCCTCTGCTTTCACGATATATATTCTTTCGTACAAAGTCTCGCAACCCACTGGTGATTTTTACTCGCGTCATTTGATCCTAGTCAATAGATGATTTAATTAGTTACGTTGGAATAAAATTGCGAAAATCATGTAACATCAGACCGACAGATCTTTCGAAGTCCAGTCAAGTTCCTCGACTGATCCCGACACTTGGAGAAAATATCTGTATATTATATACACTCACACGAAACATACAATTATTATTATTATTATTATTATTGTTATTATTCGCGAGGCGAAGCCAAGATAGCGCGAGCCTGGCGATTGTCGTCGCCGTCGTCAAAAACTTTCTTTCGTATACATGATGATTATGTCACAGACTTACACATCACTTACCCAATACGCACGCGAGCACGTCGTATACGCGATTCACGACATTTAGCATTAAAGTAAATAAATAAGTTTACGGGGACGTATAAGTGTGCACACAATAATGTTAAAGCGTAACTTGAGTTCTTAGCAAAAACTAAATAAATAAAAAATCTAATCCGTATATTGTTAGTGGGTTAGCGGTTCTGTTTCACCGAGACGCGAAAAAGGTGGTTTAAAAAAGTGAATACCGTTAATTATTTAAGTAAATAGATCTTAGCGCTTAAAGACAATGGCTTTGATTTTCGAAGAGTGGGTTTATCCGTTTAAGAAAACACGTACATGCACTAGGGTTTAAGGGGATGAAATGGGGGAAGAAAAAAAATTACACCTGCTATGTGATATTCTCGTGTCTTGTCCAACGAGAGACGTTGTTTGTTTTTTAAGATTATTATTACTACTGTCATTATCATTGATAATCACTTTATGGACTTTTTTTTTTAATCTCCATTGCAACGGTATCGTTGATATGTTATTATATTCCTGCCGCTGGTTGGGGTTGCGGTCGCGCGTGGGTGCCCATATACACGTATCACATTTACCTAATAAATATACATAATTTGTACGCAAAAATGCAATAAACTGTTGTCTTTCTCTTTTCCGACTCTCGCAAGCTCTCGTGAGCCATATGTTGTATTGTTTCAAGAACCAAGTGTTGTCGATCGAGCCTTAAAAGAGATATTTTTTCAACCCTCCTAACGAAAACAAAAAAAAAAAAAACCCGTTCACTTTGATGGGTATATAAAAATAAAATACCGATGTTAACGTTGTTATACTCCCGTATTTCGACGTGTGATTTCAGCAACGAAAGAATCTCGTGCTACTCGACGGACAAAAATACAATGAACAATCGAAACAGCGCAAACGATTACTCCCTACACAAATATAGGATTTACAAGTGCATACTTATTATCTCGAACGAAAATGCGAACTCAAAAGCAAATCTCGACGATGGATGAAAAATCAAAATTGACGCAAGATCAAGTGCATTGTATAGTATTAGCTGTATTACTCGGGTGAAAAAAGTTGAGGGAAAGCGACGCGGCTTATCCCTTTTCTTTGAAAAATCAGTTAAAAAAATAAAAAACAAAATAGTGCTTTTATTCATAAGTTTTACCTACATGTATAAACATACGTGGAAAAAAAATATATATATATATATAAATATATATATGTATACACATAACAAAGAGTATAAAAATGTAACACGTAATTTATGTATATTTTCCGCATGCACCTCGGGCTCTCTCACGTTCCTGACATGTTTAAATAAACAACGCGGCCTACCCGATGAATGTGTAATAATAATAATAATAATAATAATAATAATAATAACAATTATTATAACATAAATTATCGTAATAATCGTAACCGTCTTTGTAAAAACTAAAACGTAAGCATCTCCCTTTGAAAGACTACTTCGTTGTGCGCGAGCATATCGTCGAAATTTCATCGGATACCGCCTGAATCGTTCATGAATGAATTAAATGAAATGTATAGTGTTCGACTGATGACTAAACAAACGTGTTCAACATTTGTTTTTTGTTTTTTTTTTGTGCATCAACTTTGTGTCATAAGCACATGCTCCCCGTGTTATTAAAGTATTTATATTTTAGAAAGAAAAAAAACAATGAACCCTTTTTTTCGTCATTTTTTAATTTTAATGTAAAGATATAGTATTTTCATCGCGTCAGTGGCATTTTTCGTTCCCATGAGTACGTGGTAAACATTCATTCCGATCGGCAAGTCTTTGAAAAACCACTTTGATTGACCATTGAAATAAAATAACGAAGAGATGGAAGAAGAAAAAAATAAATAAATTTGAGAGTATATACGAAACCGACCAATATTAAGCACAAGCTCAATTATTCGGACCCCTTTTTTCCGAACAGGCGATATTTTAAAAAAAGTATGAGTATAGTATAAAACGAAGCAAAGTAAAAAAGTATTTTCTTAAACAGTGCCGAATCCTTTTGAACAAAGGGCATTTCGTACGTGGATTCTCGATGGAAGTATAACCGTTCGCTTTTAGCATTTAAAGACAGTAGAAAGAAAAAAAAAAAAAAAAAAATAGTACTAATAAAATAGCGTGGTAAAATAACGAGAAAATTTTTTTATCTGCGAAGGAAAATTATGATTACAAATAACAATATCAAACGGAATAATCATCATTTGTGTAAGGACAGAGATAACCTTCGAGAGAAATCGTGCTCTTCAAATCTATGATCTCATGTTTCCTATCTTATCAAAGAGTTAAAAAAAAATAATGCGAACGCGGTGTATCAATTAATGGAGTTATTAAAATGATACAACTGAAATTAGTGGAAAAGTGCACCTAATCATGTACGAGTACAAGAATGCGTGGGATATATGTATATATACACGTATATATAAATACAATAGTGTGAGTGCGCGAGAGAAGGTTGGGATAAAATTTTCTAAAATGTAATATCAAATTGAGTAATAAAAATGATAAAAAGAAAAAAAATAAAATAAAAGTCTAGTGTGACAGTAAACGAAAGACTCAAATCTGAATTGCAGTTACTTAAGTTATAGTCGATCTTTCTTAGTCTGGTAAATATAATCACTAATACATTGCTGATATTCCTAAACTTAGCCATCGAGCCCTAATTTTTCACTGGTTCTTAAATGTTATAATAAGACGAGATTCATTGTTCTTCATTGCTTAGATTTACAATGATTAAGGTACAACAATAATACGTATTGCCGATAGTATCAATTAATTTTTTATCTTTGTCGAGAAAAACAAACAGTAAACATTTAAAAGCAAACTTTTTATTTATTTATATTTCTTGCTCTTTTTTACACGTGAAATCCATCGTCGACTTGCAAACCATGTCACAAAAATACACTGCTGCGAGTTCGCAATTTCGATATATCTCGTGCAATAATGACAAAACAAAAATCATCGATACCTAACGCAAATTACTTTCCTCGCTCGTATAGAATTCAAAATAGGGAAAAACACGATAAAACTTGCTCAAAGAATAAAAACCACCTGTGAGGGAGCCATTTAAAAAAATTTTCAACACTTTCAAAAATACTCGTTTTTTTTCATCAAACACATGATCTCTATGTAGGAAAAAACAAAACTCAGAACGAAGGTCTAACGAGCATAAAAAAACGCCTTTCGCTTGCAAGCGACACAAAAGCAATCCGAGTTTTCACCTCACGCTTTCAATAAAACATAATATAACGCACTCGTGTGTCCGGACACGCATCCATTTCGAGTATTGAATCCATAATCCGTAAATGTGAATATCCGATGAAAATAAAAGTAAAATAAAATAAAATAGGTGTCGATAGTCCAGTAAAGCCTTTTGTGCATCGCATCATTTGAAAAAGACGTGCGCGTTTCATTCCTTATTATTCCCGTGTTCCGCTTCAATCAGAGCCGATTTTGCAAAACAGTCAGGTGAATGACACTCCGAGAGATGATTAGAAAGAGAGACAAGTCAAAAAAAAATAAGGTGTCTGAAAAACGTCGTTCCAGGTTCCATGTTCCTGATTTGAACTTGTTTCGTTGAGCATTGATTGTCTCCACAAGACTACCGTTATCCCAAATACAATGATACGATACACACTGCAAATTTTAATAGAAAAAATGTACACCCTGCACGTGCCGGGCGTATTTCAAGTTTGATGTACATTTCTAAACCCCATTTTCTCGCGATTAAAAAGAGGGAGGGATTTTTTTTTTTTTTTTTTCTCAAAAAATCGTCCCTAATCACTAAGCTGATGTTTATTTGCATCACATAAAACATATGATACAAGTACACTCGAGACTTGAACAATCAACGTCGCTGCGAGCTGTGAAAACGTACAAATGAGGAGTTTAAAATTAAAAATTAATAAGGTTAAAATTGAACTGAAGTCACGTGGATGAGTCACACATTTCCCGGAAAGTTGTGCTCAAAAGATAAATCAATTAACGAGAGATGCGCTTCTACAAAAAGTTATTGACACACGACTAAAAATTAAATTTAATTGTCTCTTCCATTAGTAGATGAGCGACAACTTGTTGCGTGATAAATGAACGAGAAAAACAAAATTGAATTCAAATTGAAAAAAAAGTGATTCGTTATTACAAAGCTTTGAAGGGGTACGTGAAGTTCAGAGTTTCTTTTTACATTGCCAATGAAGAGAAAATTAAGTGAGAGGAACTTGATGAGGAAAAAAAATAATTATATGACATATAAATATAAATATAAACCTTGCGAGTGGAGGAAAACTGACCGTAAAAACTTAGCTGCTCTGATATACGCTTAATTGTGTTGCCAATCACATTAATTGTAATTATAAATTGTATAAACTTAATTTTGAATCGATAAAAATATTATTATAATTATTATATCGATACGTGGATTCTTATGTATTTCGCGCGCATTTTTGCGATTGTTGTTTCTATTTGTTCTCTCTATAACGTAATGGAATCGTGTAGAATATTATCTCTCTCTAAAAATATATAAATATATATATGATTACTATTATATGATAATCAATATGATATGTGTATATCTATATGCGTATTATAACAGTAACGTACTGTACAATATTATTATATATATGGTGTTATATCGTCAGGAAGATAGCCGACAAAATGTTGTACGCCATTCCTTTTTTGAGCCCCTATGTAATATTTCTCTTTAAAAATTAGATACTTAAACAATTTAACCGACATTCAAGTCCCCAAGAACACCAACGGTTTGCTAAACCTATAATCTCAAAACTCGTGTGTTTCAACATCGACAGCTATACGCACTTGGCGCTTTTTTTCGTCCAACAGAGAAACATTTATTTTACAGAGTATCTTCCAAGTAAACTCAAATAGGTACCTATAGTTTTCCGGTATTAGTTTTACATTAATTTTGGGCACCTTCCATGGCAAGTCCTTTACACCTTTTTCTCTTCCAGAATCATCATGTATTTAATGTTAAACCGAGTGTACGCTTCTCTATACATTTTTAGCATTAAAATACAGTTTTCTCTGACGTTAATAAGCACATGTCGTACGATTAAAAACATGAAAATACTTGAGGTCGGGTAGTACACGCGGAGGAGTAATTAATTATCGTGAAAGAAAGAAAGAAAAAAAATGTGTACATAAAACAACGGAAATTCCATGTTTCAGTGCCTAAGTGAATAAACGATAGTCTGTAATTTTTTAAGTCGAGGTGAAAAAATAAGATAATAAAATATAAGTGTGCTGTGTACGAGTGGCGCGTGGCCTTTTTGCTTATCGGCGCGCATCGTCGAGCCGAGAAAGGAAAAAGACTTTTCCGAGGAGAGATTGTCCGTCGTGCAAAAAAAGCAAACGACGTATACCATTGCGATGAACACGCGTTAGCGCGGTTCATTCCCGCCGTGACATTCCTGTGCTCCAGATTTTCCTTGTCAACCCATCCCCAGTGTCTTTTTCGCGGAAGCCCATCATCTGCGATCGGAAAAAATTAAGTGTCCTGCCTTTGTACTAAAGATCTGACAACGTTGCTCGGCGACAATAAGAGACGACGCGGTCGCGTCGAAAACTAAAATCTTGATCAATTTAGATTTAGGGTGTATTTCATCGATAATCGTATAATTAATGTTTTTTTTTTTTTTTTTTCTCTTCTGTACGTAAACATGTTGTCCTTGAGTGCGGTATATGAGTTTCACGGCGTCGAATCCCATAAATGTGACCCGCACCGAGTATAATTTTCAAATCGCTTTCATGCATATATACACGTATACGTGTGTGTTTTTGTGTAAGATGAATAAAAGAAATTTATGAAGTAATAAAACAAAACGAAAAAAACGATATGGAACCTGCCTGAATCTAGTCCTAAGTGAGAAAAACATTAAAAAAAAAAAAAAAAAAAAAAAAAAAAATTAAAAAAAAAAAAAAAAAAAAAAATTCAACCTGGAAAGGAGCGTTTTTTGTGCGCTGGAATTTTATTACCTCATTATTTCGTTTTATTTCGGGGACAGTTGAAAATCGCTGGCGAGGGTGAGAGTACGATGCTCTGACATTCTGTCCAGGAACCTCTATACAAGGGCCTTAATATACTTATTATATCATATGATAGTCGTATTTGAGAATACTGTTGCGGTTAAATAAGATTAAGAATAAAAAAGAAAGAAAAAAAAAATTGATAAAATCAGCATCGCGTGAGTGTATTATTGGTAACAGTAATGTTGTAATAATAATAATAACAATAATATTAATGCGTGATTTTTCGAAAGACAAAATCAATATCTCAGTGGATTTAACGAGCGTGCCGTGATAAAATAGTACATGAGTGTATGCGTGGGATTGACAAGCGAAAGAGCGAGTGAAAAAAATTAATTAGGTAACTAAGATGTTCCAGGCGAAATGATTGCGATTTTCAACTGTTCTTCGATCCCTGTCTCTAATCACCTCACCCCTACTCCATACGTGTACGATTTATCCACCTTTTTTTTGTCATTACAAACGTACGAAACTCGACAATTGCCGAGTATAGGTACACACGAAACAAAAATAAATATATACACCCCTGACATCGTTGATACAAAGTACAAAAATAAGTAGACACTTTGCGTAGAGAGAAGGGCAACTTCAAAATGTGTAAAAATTAAGAATCTCGAGGCGACCGAGAAGGGAAGATCCGAGCAGATATGTGCTGGAGGATGCAAAGAGGTCCAAGACCCTCAACTAGTCGCACAATTGGTACGAGGTGTATAAGCGATTAGGAATTAATTACATGGATTATACGATATTGTTAGCATAACGCGAGACGCACACTTCAATGAATAAATAATCAACGAGCGGTCTTGACTATATATTATGTGCTCTTTCCCCTGCACCTCTGCTCGCGTCTTCGCTTCCATCGCTCTCCCGTGTATTACAAATGTGACTGAAAAATCAAAATTTTACATTAAAAGAGCCTTTCGCTACTTTACGTTGTTGTAATACTCTTAAAAAGCTATTCGATGTACATTTTTTTTCGCGTTCACTCGCTGACCATGTGTGTGTGTGTGAGAGAGAGGGGGAGGGGAGACATATAATATAATGTTAGAGTCGAAGAAACGAAGACGCCAAGACCTTACGAAAATTAAGACTGTCCCTAAGCCATAGAACTAATGATATTAAATGATGAATTGATATAAAATTCGAGTCAACGCGGCTTTCGGACCGCGATCGGAGATAAATTCTTTTTAGCGTGTTACAATGGATATTTCTATTTCTACAATTTAATCCTATTATATATAAAAACAAAAACAAAAAAAAAATATTATAATGAGTAGAAACTCTTTACGAAAGTATTTATTTTTTATTTTTATTTCTATTGAAGTATACATTTGTCATGTGAATGTTGATAAAGTGTTATCGCTGAACCTCGTCGTGAGCGTATCAAGTCCAAAATATATGGCTGTCTTCTTTGTTCTTGTATATTTTTACGCACATACATTTTTTCACTCGAACAGAAAAAAAAAAAAAAAAAAAAAAAAAAAATGGTAAACACCGACGCGATCTTCACCAACGAGGTACATTGCTTTCGTTTTGTTTGACGCTTTTTTTTCAAATTTTACCATAATTAACATTGTTATTCTCCAAAGCAAACTCCTACACAAAAAATAAACACTCATTAACAACACGAACATACACATATATACGTACATGCATCAGATCGTCAATAATAATTTCTTGCGAACATGGAAAAAATCGATAATTAAAATAAACCTCGTGTCGTGCAATCGTAGAATTAAAATAAGTTATATACGTATACAAGTTAGGATAGGTGAAAAATGCGAGAGTTTAGCCGTGAAATGTCATGGTAGATAACGAGCCTTTTTTTTCAATGTCCGCACTCGAATTCCGCGACACAAAATACATACGCACACAACATACTCTTACATACACGTAAATAAGATTAAAAAAAAAAAAAAAAAAAAAAAAATTAATTTAAAAAACAAATGAGTAATCATAATTAAGTCACGTGCGGATTAAGGTGTGCGCAAAGGCTTGTGCGTGGAGTAAATCTAAAAATCGGATGATTCTTAGAGTATTTGAGACAAGTGACCTTATTGTGCGGAGCTCCTCCCTCCTGATGTGTGAACTTCTTTAAATGTCGTAAGGAACTGTATAGGAGAATTTCGTTTGAAATTGAAAACAATACTTGAAAGTGACGAACGAAATGGAAAAATGAGAAAATCAAAGAATCAAAGAAACTCTGAACTTCTCCCTCTCCTCGAAGCACGCGACTAGAAAACTTTTTTTTATAATATACTATTTATGGATGGGGTAACGTTTTGCGAACAACTTGTGAGCCATAAAAACATACAAAGAATTGATTCAAACAGAAAAAGTACAGGAAATATCCCACGCTATATATATACATATATAGGGTACGAGACAAAGATAACTGGCCGTGAAAACCTAGGTCCTAACTAGTCGATAAGTCGAAATCCAGTCATTCGACAAAAATCGGAAATTATTGAAAACGATGAGAATTTTTTTAAATATATAAAACGTGCATCACAAAACAAAGACGGGAATGATGGTCGATGGTCAAATTTTTGTGGTTAATATGCAAAAAAAATTACTGTAGACGACTCGTTGACTTATCATTGTGTGGATTTATTATTTAGTTGAATGATATTTTTTTTAGTAGAACTAATAGTAAGAATTAGAGGAAAAACAGTGGAACAAATTTAAGATACAAGGCAGATCTCTCGACGTCGATCAATGCTACTCTGTTCGACGGTGTTCATCGAAATTCGTGTCAAATATATCAAAATGTGATCGTCTCTATCGTTAGGATTTGTCGCCCTAATGGACGGCCAGTCATAAAACGGAGCGCCTTTTTAATTAAAAAAAGAAAGAAAAGAAGAAAAAAAAAAGTATATTCATTACGAATTAATTAATGACCCTTACTACTCTTTCCGTTCTTTCTTTCGAGCTTCTTAGTACCTCTATTATATATTAAATATTATATACACACGTACTACAATTATATATACATATTATGTTTGCGCGCGCGTATTATAACGTATATATAATAATGATAACAATAAATTATACTAAACAAAGGTAATTATAATAGTAATTAAAAAACAAACAAAAAATTGATAAAAAATAATCAACAAGCGTATCTCTGTTAGGAGTCGATTTTAAAAATTGAAATTAAAAAAAAAAAAAAAGTAGCACCAGAGCTGTGACGCGATTGAAGGAAAGGTAAAGGGCAGTTATTAATAGTGTCAAAAGTAACGTTAGGTTCTCTAAAAATAAAAAAAATACAATAAAAATGAAAAAAAAAAAAAAAAATTAGGTTTAAGGCTACATGAAGGAAATACTCGAAAGTCCCCATTCCGATAGGTGAAGGGAACGAACACGTTTGTAATTCCTCCAAAGTTGGAAGAATTGTCGACATGACTCAGCGAAGGATCTGTCGAAGCCGGGAGGCTTTGGGGATCGAACGATCGAGGATTAGCTCGTGCCCTCCCCCCCAATTAAGGTTTTCTTAGCTCGTAAGGTTGGGTCGTGAATTAGGTGTTTTTGATGCGAGCGGTGTTCTTTCCGTTCTTGAAACGAATCTGTGAAGCGCCAACATCCCTGTTCCAATTATTATTATTATTATTATTATTGTTACTGTNCTGCGGTGCTGTACGAAAAAAAAAACAAAAAAAATAACTCACTAAAAGCGATAAAATAATAATAAGGATTGAAAATGATTTTTCAATCAGTGTAAGCCTTACACAATTTTATCTACATCAATTACTATTTTAATCGAAAAAAAATCAACAATACAATCGGTGATTGACATCAAAAAAGTGAATTCAATGAGATACATTAAAAAAAACTTATCAGTGTGTTCGAAAAATTTGAGTGCGATTTGGAATGCTCCTTTTTTTTCTATCCATTTTTTATTAAGAATGTAGTTTTATTTCATTAATAATGAAACAAATATTGACCAAACAACCAAGTGTAACAGACAATACAGTGCAAATTAATTCAAAACTAGTAAAACTTACGAGAAGGAAGAAAATTAAACGTACAATGTAATTTAATTGGTCGTTGAAATGTTGAGTCAGTACGATTAAAAAATGGTAAAACCGTGGCTGTTTGGTTAAATTATAGTGTTGCAGATAAGCTTGATTAATTAAACAGTCCAATCCGACACACGTGGATAGTGTCCTTAACAAATTAAAGACTAAATTAACAGAATTAGGTAAAATAATATAACTGGATGATAGTGTTTAATATCAATCCACGAAATTCAATTATTAATGTTTAGTGTATTGAAAAAGATGCTATATTTACAAAATTTATAAGAAACGGAAACTATATTGAACTTTATTGTAAGATTCGTCGCTGAAAGCGGATTTATTTATTTTTTTTAATTTATAAAAATTTATTTTAAAAATGAATGTACATCAAAATTAATCGATTAATCATGAGATCTGCCGTGAGTACTCAATATTTTTCTGCACTGTCGTTTCAAGTGAAATGATTACAAATTTCGTTTTATCAGTAAAATACATTATTTTGTAGACACTCCATCGTCTTTTATAGATGTTTCAGCTTTTCTTCAAGTAACTGGAACAAAAAACGTTGTGTGATATCAAAAGACTAACTTCAGATTCTCGAATGTTTTTCAAGATTTTTTACAAATTTTCAAACGTACGTGACATAAAATAATAGTACGGGAAAAATGGACTCGCTTCACTGCACCTACTAAAGAAAAAACAAGTTTCTTGGCTTGTTTCACTTGAAGCGTCAGAACTGCAGTACCAAGAGTATAAATATTGATTACTTGCGGAGTGCCTCGCGACCCGCAGTGAGTGAAAAGGAGGGCATACTTGTGATATTAAACATAATTTTCGTGTGAACGAAGGAGCTGAGAACAAAAATTTTACCACACCCTTATAGGATCTTCGTGTAACTTCTCTCTTTTATTAATTTGTCAATTTTTTATGAATGTATGTTAATGCATACACACACTCTGCGCGTTTTGATGCAAACCAAAGTCGTATACACAAAAAAAAAATATGCGTCACTTCCTGTCCGAAGCTATACATATTTTCAATATATTCGAAGCGTGTAGGTGTACGTACATAGCCAATGTGTGTTGTATACACTTCCAAAGTACGAAAGAAACGAACACCCTTGGTTTTGGCTTTGTGCTCTGACCTACTCCGTCAAAAGATGTAAGAGACCATTTATCGTCGTCCTTGATCATCAATTAATTTTAATAGTGTGAAAAAAAAAAGTGAAGATGACCACTCGAAGCAACACATACGTATTTATGCATATAACAATACTTACGTACACGTAAACATAATATACGCATGTCTCGCATTGCCCTTTACTCGTAAAGTTAATAAAATAATACACGATCAAGAATTAATGTAAAATTAATCGTAAACTATGCAAGAAAAATACCGTTTACGCAATTATAAACATATACATATATACAAAATAACGTTTTAGAGATTAAGATGGATAATTTTTAAGGGTTAAGAATAAATGAATAAATAAAAAAAAATCATATATTCTATTAACACATATACTTAAAACGATTATATTTAAAAAAAAATTATGATAAGTATGCGAACGTAAAGCAGCGTCAACAAACTTGAAAATGAAAAGAAAATAAAATGAAAAAAAAAAAAAAAAAAAAAAAGATCTAACGTGTCGTTATCAAATGCATAGCTGTTTTTTTAGAGATGTTTGATTGTGTTTTTNAAAAATTAAAACAATAATTGTAATCAACTGAGAGAAATTGAAATAGCCACAAATAATAAAACAAATGTACTAATAATCCGTATAAACTTTTTTCTTTTTGAGATGCGTATTATAAATTGTAAAGCTACAATAGTATCGCGGACGATAAAGAAAAAAAAAGGTTATTTCTCTTCCTCCCGTTGGCCTTTCTTTCCTCTTGCCGAAAAATCAAATTGTACAAGGCAACGCTGCTCGACTCTAACGTAATACCCACAATACACGTACTGTACTCGTATATATTAGTTAAAAAAAAAAAAAAAAAAAAAAAAAAAAAAAAAAAAAAAAAAAACACGAAATAACCACAAATGTTGTTATACTAATTGTGTCAATTCAACTTTTGTCAGTTGAATTTCGATAAGTGTTGCACAGTCAGTGTATTAATCTCGGATATGTGATTATTTCTAAACTTGTCTTTTTGAGCTTAAATTGAAGCCAAAAGGTATAACGGAAGGCAACGCATTAAATCATCTAATCCGAGATAAATTTAAAAAAAAGGTGGAAATCCGGGAAATATTTAGTAAAAATAAAGTGAGAAAGTGATAAATGTTATCGCTTTTTCTACGTAGAAAATTGAAGTGTTGAAGAATAAAGTGATTACAATGACAAATGCATAATATACCTATGCATTGCATGACTAATAAGTAAGTGTCTATGTGTCTGTATGTTTATTAAAAAAAAAAATAGGCAAAAAAATGTACGTTCCCTTTAGACTATTAAGTAGCTGAAGAAAAGAAAAGACTACAGCCAAGCTATGATTGACATCAAAAAAGTGAATTCAATGAGATACATTAAAAAAAACTTATCAGTGTGTTCGAAAAATTTGAGTGCGATTTGGAATGCTCCAGTGCGGGTGTCGAAAATTGAAGGAAAAGAACAATAAAAGAAATAAAGGGAGTGTCGAAATAAATCAAAAAAAAAATATTTGAAGAAGACGAGGAGCAGCAGTTGAGAAAGAAAAATAGTTAAAGGCCTCTAATATATGCCATGTGATTTAATTGTGCCATTTGTGTGCCCGCGCTCGTGTCACACGGCGATTCACGAGAATCAAATTTTTCCATGTGTGCATTAATTCGGTGATTAAAAAAAAATTAAATTATAGCGCTTTATGATGCGCGAATCCTAAACGGAAATAAAAAAAAAAAGTTTTAAAAAAACAAACAAACGAACATTAGTGAAAAATAAATAAATTAATGAAAACGAATACAACCGTTAATTTGTAACGGGGAGGACTCGAGGGAAGATCGAGCTTCGAACACAGTGCAATCGTTAAATTTTATCGACGTCGCTTTTAAATGATAAGCTTAAAAAAAGGGTAAAATTTTTGCGAATCTTGAACAGTTGGCTGATGAGAAAAATCTCAAAGCTGGATGTTGTATCAATAATGGCATATCAATATTGAGGAGAGGAAACGATGGGAGGAATATCGACGGAGGACGAAAAATAAATTTAAAAAAGTTCGATGATGTGCGAATAAGCATACAGACAAGCAAAACAAAACAAGATGCGAAGTACAAGTGTCGATGATCCTTGCAATACATAATATTAATCGTACCTAATAGCGTATGATTGAACAAATTACCAAATTTATACGATTTGTGAAAAACGATAATTACAACCTGGGTATCGTAAAGATTTGAAGTAACGATCTGCATTATCTCAAAAGGAATATTTAGTGCTCGCGTGAGGCAAAAATCTTTCGATCACGTGTATTCATGTATGTCTGCCTGACTTGTACGCTCTATAATATTTTATTACGTGACTTTATCGATGGTGTATGATAATCAAATTGTCCCGAAAATACATCTTTTTCGTTTTTTCGTCCGGAGTTCACGTCATATTCAAAGTATATTTCGATATCAAAAGTAATAATCATGCAATCAAGGTTTTTATACAAAAACAAGGAAAAAAAAAAAAAAAAAAAAAAAAAAAAAAAAAAAAAATAGATAATTCTTTCGTCTTGAAGCAAAAGAAAATTCATCTGGATGATACAGTTGTAAGTGAAAAGGGGGACACGCGAATCACCAAAAACACCATACGCTTAATTTTTTTTTCAACGGCAATTGTGTCACATATCGGGAAATTGAAAAGTCGATCTTTTCTGAACAATTGTTTATGGTACAAAAATGACAAAACGACTGCAACGGGTTATTTTGTGAGCCCCGAAGCGACGCCAAGGTAATAAAAAAAAAATAATAAAAATAAATATAGTTTGTTCTCGCACGATGGAAGCACAAGTAAATTTTTTTGCATCTCAGGCCAACTATGAAATGTGCATTACACGTAAGAAATAAATAGTGTATTTAATTAATCGGTTAACGAACATAAGTATGTATACAGCTATGTATTTAAATCCTTAAATTTTCATCATTAACATTACATCAGTTGATTTCCTGTAATCAATTAAATGATACGCAAAGCAGTCGCATGATTTCAACGAACAATTTTTTTTCATTTTCGATGACTGTGATCAAGATGTATAGATGTTCACGATTTTTGTCCCATTGATGCACAGCTGTGGATAACTGATGTATATCCTTGTCGTTGGTTTTTCTTGTTCACCAAATACATTTCTAAAAATAAAGAAAAAAATATATATATATATTTCAACAATACGAATGCTAGTAGCAAGTGTACCAATCAAAACGTTTCGANATACACATGTATATATATATAAATTTATTTATTAAAAAATATGTACACTTTTATTGTCCTTGCTTGCAAACTATACATTATGAGGATATATATAGATGTGCATTTGAGAGGCTATACCACCGTGCACGTTCTGTCGGCCAATAGTGTACAAACAAGTGATAAAAAGTTGTATATTGTATTGTTAAATAGGCAAAAATACATGTTGGAATGCATCTAATCAGATGTGAAGAACTATATCTTTTTTTTCGATAGTTAGTATACCGTATTTTTTTTTTAATTATCTGAAACACATGTTCTGCAAAAGAGTTGGGAAAAGTTTACAATACTGTTATAAAAATCATACAGACAAGACTTTTTGTAGATGTTAGTGTGGCAAAGATTATATCAAAAAAGAGATCTCTTCTTGACTTCTCTTTCTTTTAAGGTGAGCTTTAGTATTCCCATGGGGCCCCTGCTTGGAATTATCAATGCAACTCTTATGTGTCTATAGCCATTCCTCAAGCTTATTTGTTAAATGAACAAACTTTTTATTCTTTTAACCTTGTTGTATGTTGTGTCTATGAGTCAAATGATGTTCCAACATATTTACGTAAATGCTGCCTTATTAAAGGTATAATAATTAAATAAATTTAAATAAAGTTAAGGTGTTTACGTATCATAACTTAGTTTTACAGTTATACCATTTGTCCTTTAACATATAAATGTGTTTAATTGTACACTCAAAATTTATGAGTTTGCTTGGCTTAGTTGTTTTCTTTGTTTGATTTTATTTTTTTTTGTTTTAATTACACTAATACGAATGCTAGTAGCAAGTGTACCAATCAAAACGTTTCGAGTTTGTGGAAAACGAGAAACTCGTAGGACTCTACTACTCGTATTTAAATAAATTAAACTGGACCCGAGGCTATCGAGTGCATGAAGAATAAGCGAGACGACTCGCAACCTATTTCAAACAGATATCTCTTTACCAAACAACGATTTGTATGAACGCAGCGTGTATAGTCATACAGTATTTCTCTATGTGTCTGTGTCTGTGTGTTTGATACGAACCAACTTACCTATATACATAAATGCAGTGCTTGATTCGAACGAAGTATAATGACGACTCCCTCCTTAGAGAGAAGAGGAAATTGTGACTTTATTTTAGAGACAAATTTTTGTATTTTGTTAGCTATTTTTCACTAAAACATTTTTTTTATTTATTTTTTTTTTTTATCAAACCTACACAAGTGTAATTCGTATCCATGTATACATGTCCACTTCCATTTTTATTCACAACAGTACGCATTGTGCCTAAAATCGAAAATCAAGAGAACTATTGAGAGTTTTGTAGAGAGGAATCGTTCAAATAATAATAGTTGGAGGATTTCGTTTGAAAAAAAAAAAAAAATTTAATTGTACGTATGACCAAAATTTAAATTTACCATGTGATAAGTATTAGGGGAATCACTGCAATTAAGTGTACGAATTGATAATGGTCTCGGTGCTTTTGTTGCAAAAAAAAGTATCGAGACATCGCGTGGATTTTAAACTTTCGAGCTGTGATGGTATTTTGAAAAAAAAAAAAAAAAAATGCATTTGAATGATTGAAGAAAATTATCAATAACAATATTATAACGATTGGCTACAAAATATCGCTCTTCCAATTTTTTCGAATCTCCGATCGTTGCCATTGAGATGCCGATAAAATAAATGTTAATCAAAATTAAGTACTTAAAAATATTTGAATTTCACGTGCAATTTCAATGTTGTGAACTGAAAGTTGTAATAATTCGAATGTTGTTCATATCTAAAAGTACTCGTTGGTGACGAGGACGTAAATCGATCGATGGAAATTATTGCAAGCATCGATTACATCGACGAAAAATTTCAATTGCAGCGAAAATTTTATTGTTTCGAAATACATATATTTATCAATGTTATTTATTAATTAAAATTTTAAATATCAAAATCTTTAGTCTAATTATGATCATATTAAGACGAATCGTTTGTAATTATTTTCCAAATATCTGGCTTATATATGTCATTGATGTATTTTAAGTGAATTCTGTAAGCTAATTATAAGACTGATGGCTCAATGTTGTTGAAACTTACGTTGCTCGTGTAAAGAGAGAAAAAATTTCCACTACACGTGTCCCAATGCGTCGTATCAAGGGTAAAAGATAATTGATGCGCAAGATGAAAGATATTATCATACTATAATATATGTATAATTATCTTAGTACGTAACAAGCATATTGAAACAAGTAAAAATTATTCTTTAGGATTTACTCGGGTTTTTCTTATTACTTTGAAATACACTATTGTACTACAGGCTATTTAGTCTTTGCGTGCATTTTTTCTAAACGCGCAAGTGATAAAAAAAATAATAATAAAAAAAAAAATACACGAGAACTGCGGTGCTGTACGAAAAAAAAAACAAAAAAAATAACTCACTAAAAGCGATAAAATAATAATAAGGATTGAAAATGATTTTTCAATCAGTGTAAGCCTTACACAATTTTATCTACATCAATTACTATTTTAATCGAAAAAAAATCAACAATACAATCGGATACAATTGATGATTAACTGTGATCCGTACAACTTGAAGGAAATAAGAAAATTAAAAGCGATAATCGTCGATTGTTCCGATGAAATTTATATGATGAACTATTGACAAAATAAAAGGCTGGTCGACCAAGTTCCTTCGACCCCCTAAATGTGTAGTGCCA
The DNA here is from genome assembly GCF_000648655.2 of Copidosoma floridanum. The sequence goes on along the minus strand of NW_019379472.1, from coordinate 664,162 downwards.
TTGTTTGTTACCACAAAGACGTCGTTTCTTCACGTTTCATTGTATAGTGTTTTTAGAGGGCTGTAATTTTAATAATGCAAAATTTGAAAAAAGCGAAAAAAAAAATAAAATAAAATAAACACTTGATGTGCATTTAAATGCGACGATATCCAAGAGCTCATTGTGATTAAATTGACAATTAAAACGTGCGATTCCCTCCCTCCGAGCGCGTGTAAGTAGCAACAAAAAATCGAACGAGTGTGAAAAAAAAAAATCAAATAAAATTACGTCAAAGCAAGAAAAAACAAAGAAGCGCGGCGGAACGAAGGGAAAAGGTATAATGTATATTTTCTAGGATCTAGTGAGTAAAAGAAAAATTTTTTAAAATGTTAGCGGACCAGATCGACGTGGTAGATTCGCACAATAAGTCTTTTGAAACATTTGCTACATTCGGTTTCTCAAAATATACAGAGAAAAAAAAAAATTAAAACAATAATTGTAATCAACTGAGAGAAATTGAAATAGCCACAAATAATAAAACAAATGTACTAATAATCCGTATAAACTTTTTTCTTTTTGAGATGCGTATTATAAATTGTAAAGCTACAATAGTATCGCGGACGATAAAGAAAAAAAAAGGTTATTTCTCTTCCTCCCGTTGGCCTTTCTTTCCTCTTGCCGAAAAATCAAATTGTACAAGGCAACGCTGCTCGACTCTAACGTAATACCCACAATACACGTACTGTACTCGTATATTCAATATTTTTCTGCACTGTC
>NW_019379472.1:631959-656614 GCF_000648655.2 Copidosoma floridanum | reverse complement strand
AAAGTATATATATATATTACGGATTACGCGATAACTATTATTATGTAATTATTACTAACACTCTAATGATATTACATTGTAACTAGAGAACGATTAATTAATAAAGGTTGTCCTATATGTCAGTGGTGTTTTTCTTTGCATTACCTTGAAAATTTTCCACATTAAGAAATCCTTTAATTTTTGTCACAACTCACATTATAATTTATGTTCAATGAAGTATATAATATGTTTATGGTATAAATTTTTATTGCGTTGAGAATTTTATTTTGAATTTCGCGCATTAACGCCGAGAGAGAGACACATGATGTGTCGTCTGTAATTGCTTCGATATACGCAATAAAGTTCGAGATTTACCGTCACACAACACCAAACTTGTGACGAAAACGTAACAGAAAGATAACTTTTTGATGTTCAAAGGTATAATGTGACAGTAAATCTCGAATGCTATTGCGTTTTGCGTGTATCGAAGAATTCAATAATCAGCCCTCTCGCGAAATCCGAACGTCATCAAAGGTAAACACTTTTGTTATGCTCCGTTTTTGCACAAGGCTCTATGTATAAAAATAGTGGCACAAATATTTCCAAGATACTTCAACTACGAAGGAATCGTCATTACAGCACTACTTTTTAAAGAATAATTTAAAAAATCAAAGTTTTCTAGTAAGTACTTTGAGAGAGTCGTTTGATCCTTACATCAGTTTTCTAACCTCAAATTAGACAAAATTGCAATGTTTCTTGTAACAAAATGCCCAGTAAGTATGTCTGAAGTAATGTTGTTCAATGTTTTTCAAGGTCATACTTTCGACATGGTCTGCGAAAAGTGTGAAGAGAAGCTTGGAAAGGTCATTACACCAGATCCATGGAAAGCTGGTGCCAGGAACACGGTAGAAAGCGGAGGTCGTAAGGTAGGAGAAAACAAAGCGTTAACTGGAGGTAAAAACAGATTCAATCCCTATACATCCAAATTTGGAATATGCAGAATATGTCGCTCGAAAGTTCATCAACCTGGGGCTCACTACTGTCAGCCGTGTGCTTACAAAAAGGCTATCTGTGCTTTATGCGGTAAAAAACTTATGAGCACCAAGAATTACAGACAATCAGCTACGTAAACACTTTGTTTTGGTAAAATGTGGCTTTTCCGCTTTATGATTGGAACTGTTGTTACAATTGTCTTATAAAAATCTATTCATTATTATTGAGTTAAGCCTCAAGTCGCTGCAATACGATATAATGAGAGATTTGATGAATTTTAAAGTACATGTGTAAGAATACATGGATGACTTTATCATAAAAATGTAGATATATTTTTTTAGGTGAAATAGTTTTAAAATAAATCTTTATCTAAAAAATTTTCCTTTTTAATTTTACGTACAATCAGCAAAAAGATTTAATAAATTTACCTATAGTATGGAAAGAGAGAAATTTATAATGGATTAAAAAACGCTGAATTACCAAGAATAAGTTTCTTAGGCTCAATCAATACGCAAATGCATCTTACAGTTTTTGTAAAGGTGAAAAGTCCTTAGTGAAGTAATTATTTTGATTTCAACATAAACTGATCGTGATCTGGGTTGGTCCTTTATTGATGTATTTGTACGTTATCAAGACTCAAATTATATATTTTACGATCTAATGTCTTACGTATTGATTTTTAATGGTGCCTTAGGACCAAAATTGTTCAGCAAAATTAAGCTGCTTGTTTTAGTTACATAAAAGCCTTATGAATGTATGTGATGATTGAATGAAAAGGAATGAAAACATCTAGTGTGAGTGAATTTCGACTATGGTAAACAATTTTATTTATTTGTTACATAAATGACTATCTTCCAATAAAATGATTGTATTGATCATGTATGTACATGCATACATACACGTATAATTATTTATGTAGACTAAAATGTACAATACAAAAAAGTGTCAATAATAACAACTCTCATACTTGATAAATGGATCTTGACAAGCACCATTTTGTATAAATCTACGAAACTTCATCTTAGTTACATAAAATATGTGTTTGTGGCACCAACTTTTTTTTTTTTTTTTTTTTTTGCTCGCGAGGGCGTTTGAGAAAAAAGTAAACAAATAGAATTTAAACGAACGGTTGATTGGATTTTCAAAGTAGCTAATGTCTGTACCGTGTGAAGGCCAATTGACTTTTTTTTTTTTTTCTATACTTTAAAGATTATAATTAATGATTTTTTGTAAAAATGGAAAGAGTAGTGTAATGTTTACCAAAACCCAACCATTGATTTTTTGTTTGTATTTTGTTAAAAATATATATATTTGTATCACATTGTATAGCAATGAATATGACGTGAGAGCATTATGGAATTGTGTGAGAGAGACTATGCAGAGTTTGTTGATCGGTACTAAAGTAAAGTATAAATAACAGTAAACAATTACGAGGCGAAATCGACGATGTAACGTCAGGGTATAACGATACCCCGTCGATTGTCGCCGTTTGCACAATCGGCCGTGAGAATAGGTATTTAAATGCGAAACTCCAAAATCGAGAATCGAGAGGGTCACTGAGTGCATTATTTACGTAACTAAGATAGTTAAAGCAAAACAAACAAACAAACAAAATTAACTTTGTCCTCTTGAAAATCAAGAACTAAGGGATGCGCGGTGTATTATTAAATATAAATTGTAATGCTATTGAAGAAGAAAGTACTTAAATAAAAGAAAAATAAAAATAAAACAAAAACTAGTTATCGTGCGATAATCAAACAAGTGCCACTTTCCAAGGATTTTGGAGTTCGCGCATTAGTTAAAGGTGTATAAATGTGCATGTGTGTGCATGCGTGTGACGAAAGGGATGATGTGTGTTTACGAAGCTGGTCAACTTTGACGACGAAAATTTTGTGTCCGATGACTTTCAACAAAAAAAAAACAAAAAAACAAAAAAAATCAATAAAACAAAATAAAATAAAAAGTAAAAAAAAAGGCGATTGTAGCGATAAGCGCGAGATTAAGATATTAGAATTAATGATGACAAAGAAAAAAACGCGAGGGTCACGGCGAGACAATGATTGCAAATTATAGTAATAACTAAGTAAGAGTATAGGTATTAACGAGCATTAAGTACATTGATATTAAAAATAATTTACATATATGAATATGAAAAAAAAAAGTATATATATATATTACGTATTACGCGATAANTTTTTTTTTTTTTTTTTTTTTTTTTTTTTTTTTTTTTTTTTTTTTTTTTTTCGGTGAATTTTGTTCAGAGTACGATACGTCGTAAATGACTGACTTGCGAAAAGTAAAAATTCCGAAATGACGTTGTAACGGTACATATACAACTTGCCGAAATTTTGACCTTTCGTTTATAAGTACCAATCGTACTCGGAACGAAATGATCCCGTTTTCATTGACCAAAGACCGGCTTTTTCTAGCAAACAATCGTTACCACAGCGACTCTTGGACACGACACATCAATATCCGGCAGTTCACGTCGTTGTGTTTACATCGCGCACTAAAAAGAAGAAGAGTCGCTTCACTTGTGCCCGGCTCTGTTGTCCCAGGGGTTGATCTCCACCTGCTCGGCGTCCTCGTCCTTGGCCGGGAACCTCCTCGCCGATTCCTCCGATAGGTACACGACCTGCCTGCCCCCGTCCACGGTGGTCCCCTCGGACGCGACGCTCCTCGCCGAGCCGAACCTCGCGGTGGCGTCGGAGCGCCTCGGGGGCACCGGTGGCTTCACCCCGGGAGGCAATTTCCCGTTGGAGTTGAGAGTGACCTTTGTCGTGCCGGCCGGCTTGCTGCCCCCCTCCATGATGGCGATGATCTCCTCGTTCTCGCTGAGCAGCTCCTCCACGGCCGGGACCGTGATCTCGGTGACGTAGGCCATCCTCGGGGCACCGTCCTCGCTCGAGACGCTCACGCGAGCCACCACTACCTCCCCCTCCTCTTCCTTGGTGTCGGCTACGCTGATGATCGGCTTGGCAAAGTGCGTCTCGAACGAGTGACTCCCCTCCTTGTCGCCCTCCTCCTCAACTCGTATGGTCTGCCGGTACGACGGCTCGTCCTCGGCTTCCTCCCTCCTGGCGCACTCGGCCACGTGTCTTTCGTGCCGGTGCTCGCACCCCGGGCACCCCAAGCTCCGCGTCTCTTTGGTCACCGGCTCCTCCACCACCTCCTCCCTACCAATGTAGAGCTCCTCCTCTGGCTTTGGGCTGTCCCTCGCCATCGCGTCAAAGTACCGGATGACCCTTTCGACGTCCTCGGTCGACACCTTGTGCTCCTCCAGGGGATCCTCGACCACCACCACCACCGGCTCGTCGTCGTCGCTGTAGTCCGGCGGTGGGTGCTCCTTGAGGAACTCGGCCTCGACCGCCTCGGGACTCGGGGACTTGACGACGCGGCCTCTGTCGTCGGCCAGCCGCGCCAGGGCGTTGTCCTCCTCCGGGTCGAAGAGCCGCTCCGCCCTGATAAAGTCGTGGGTGAGCTGCCTCGTCAGCGGCAGGTTGTACAACTCGGCCTTGTCGGGAGCGGGCGAGTCGTCGGCTCTGATGGCGTCCTCGAGGGTGCCCCACTCGCTCGATTTTTTTAACTTACTGCTGCCAACCTCGCCCGGCTCGCCCGCCACCTCGGCCTGGCTCTGGAGCTGCGGGCTGGGCTGCTTGGCCCGCCTCTTCGAGCCCGCCCCCTTCTCGCCCGTCATGTCCAGGCTCTGGGCCCGCTCCAGGGTCCCCGGCGACGCCCGGCTCTCGTACTTGGACAGGTCGCCCAGGCTCGCCGCCTTCCGGTACACGCTGTCCGCGTCCTCGTCCGGGGCGTCGTGGACCGTCACGTCGGCCGAATCCACGTGCCCCGCGCTCTTTGGGACCTCGGTCTCTACACCCACCGACACCTTCTCCTGGGAAAAAAGGCCAAAAAAGCACATACAGCTCAGACTCTTGAACGCATATTGTATATATACCCCTGGAACTCACCTCCAACGGTTCCTCCTTGCCGGTTTCCCCGTCGCTCGAGTTTGTCCTGGCCGGTGGAGCCGGCGCCCTCCTCTTGCCGCTCGTCTTCTTGGTCACCCCGGCGGGTGGGTCCTCCAGCTCCGTGGACGACTCGGTCGAGCGCTGTCTCTGTGTGGGCTCCGCGCCCTTGCGGTTCCTCCGCGCCGCCATCCCCGCGTTGTGGACCTCCGTCGGCACCTGCAGCCACAAACCTTTGCTCAGCCACGCCCGGTATACATATATGTATATATAAAACACACGATTGACTCACCTCGGTGTTGTCGGAGACCCGGTCGGGCACGTCGATGCCGTTGGCGTCCGGTGGCACGACGAGGACGACCGACGGCTCGGCGCTGGGGTTGGTCTTGTCGAGTTTCCTCGAGTGGTGTCTCTCGAGGTTGGTGTTGTGCTCGTTTTGGTTCTCCACGCGGTGGATGGCCGTGGGGTCGAGGGCCGGGAGCACCTTGACGCCGTACTTGGTGTACTGGTTGGTGGGGGGTGAGCGGCCGAGTGGCTGCTCGGTGGACTTGGGGGACTTGGCGACCGGGTGGTGGGACGAGTCGTTGGGGTCGTGGAGCCGTTTGGGGGCGACGCCGTTGGCGGCGTGCTTGCCGGTCCAGGTGGTCGGGCGTTGCTGGTGGAAGAGCTCGGGTATCGACTGGCTGCGGTAGAGCGGGTGGTACAGGTGGCGCGCGCTCGGGCCGACGCTGCGCTTCAGGAGGCTCGTGGGCTTCGTGGTCGCGTCCCCGCCGCTCTCCACCGCGATTTCCACGTCGTAGGGCGACGCGTAGCTCAGGATCGTCAGGGCGTCCTCGTACACCATCGACCGGAAGCTTATCGTCACGCTCGTTATCCGGTCGCCTGGAATATATATATACACGTATTGTTCTTTTTCATCTCGTGGAAGATTTTTCGCGGTGTATGAAGCGCGAGCGGATAAGATATAAGGCGCTCGTTAGCGCTCGATTTTTAACCACAGAGATTACGTGTACACATTGTTTTTTTTCCCTCCAAAGTTTAATCGTAGAAACGATATAAGTATATAGATACCCCTGGCAAACAAAAGTACGCGCATCAACGGTAAATCCACGGGTGACTGTCGCGTCCTCCTCCTCCTCCGCTTATCATTTTGTTTTGTTTTCTCACCAAGTCTTTAAATATACTCTTTGGATGTTGAGGGATTTTTCACCAACCAAAGTTCTACAACTTTATCTTTCGAAATGTTTATCAGTGATCCAATCAAAGGGAGATATCTTAATCGTGTGGCCTATATAAATATTATTTCAGGTGCCACCAACAGTTACATTAGCGAAACTTTGATTAATATAACGGATGTGTATAACGAATGTATTACTGCTGAGTAGTTCGTATAGATAAAAATAATCAATTATCAGAGGTAAAAAAATCTCAACTGTGACCCTATGCACTAAAAAAGTAAAATTTATACTATGTATACGAAAAAATGTGCCCATTTTGTACTTGTAACTACATTTAAGTTGTAACTAATAGGTAGTGAGAGGGAAAAAAGTCATGCCTGGATGAATGCGTCCGGACTCGGAGGCGGGTCCGCGGTGCAGCAGGTCCTTGACGAATATACCCTCGCGCATGTTGCCGCACACGTTGAACCCGAGCCCGGTGAAGTCGCGGCTGCGCAGCGCCACCACGTTCACCATTTTGGCCTTTTTTTTTTTTTTTTGCAACAGACAAAAATTTTTATTTCATCGCAACTCAAGATTTGTTTGTTTGTTTTTGATGATGTAAAAAAAAAAAAACACACCCCAAGGCACGAGTCGTCGAGGTTGCGCCTCTTGTCGAGCCTGCCAAAATTGGACCACGGAGTCGACCACCTGTGGTTGGCATCCTTGGGGGACTTTGGCGCGGCGTTGGTAGTCAACGGGGTCGTCACCGGGGTCGTCGCATTGGTCTCCGAGCGCAGCGTCAGAGACACGGACCGCTCGAGGCTTCGTTTGCCGGCCGCCGGCGTGCAGTCCTTGAAGCACGGGTTGTCGAACGCGTAGGCCTCGTCGACGATCTCCGGGTCCGTCACCAGGACGAGGTGCTTTCCTGTTGGGGAGAAAAGAAAAAATTGAAATACTTATCGCTCGAGTCGATGATTGCAGATCGGCGCGTGACGGGGTTACAATAGAGAGAGACAACGGAAGCATTATATATACATACACCGACCGGCAGGAAGGAAACGCCGCGCGGTCACGTATATGTATACATACCGTATAATATACGTTCGATTCGCGTATACGTGAGTCTCGATTCAACGGGTTAACGAACCCCTTCCCTATACACGGTACATCACTTTGAAATAACGTGGCTTTTTCGACGATTACGGGAGAAGGTAATGATGAGGGTATATATATCATAGACTAGTCCTTTTACACTTTTTGGAGCGTGAACGCGAAATTCTTTATCTGTACCCTGGGAGTCGGAGGGTACAGGGGAGGAGAAATTCTTGAAAAACATTTAGCGCAAGGGTGTATAGAAGGGGGCATGGCCGAATGAGTCGCTCGAGAATTTGTATTAGTCGATCTGACCTCGGGTAAGTATATAATCCGAACAGAAATGAAAGTCGGTTGCCTCTGTAGTTCATGAGGCCCTGCTTAGGCAGCCTACTGAGAGCACATGCGCGTCAGGGGGCGCGCGTGAGGTACTCATTAGGCAGCCTACATAACCTACCTTTATCTTACTTCTCGAATAGTATATACAGTTATATCAGCTACAGTTGCAGTGTAAAGTGTAGCGTAAAATTACACGCAGGTACACAAGTTACAAGTGTTTTTTATAATAAGTTTTCTTATACATATATTATGAGACTGACAAAATTAATCGACATTAAATTTGTTGTCAACTAAACAAAGTTTCCCAAAGTACTGAATTAGAAATAATAATTGGTGCTTCAAAAAATTTCAATGAAAACTATTTAAAAACCGTACTAAGATTATGAAATTTAACATTTAACAGCTTGTACACTGTCATATAGATGTCCACCGTCAAATCCAGTTCATCTATCATTTAATTGAATCAATATGTTTGAAAAAAAAAGTAAACTGCAGTGTGAGCATGTAATTTGTATTAATTCCTCAGTGATTATTTAATAGTTTCTCAGAATTAACTCACGAATCACATGTTCATATTGTAAACTTGATATCAATTGTGAATGAGATATTTTTAAGGTGACTTATCTTAGGGTTATATTTTTGTAACTACACGTGATCAACAATGCCGTGATGAAAAATTTTCATGAAGTAATTAAATATGATTCGTTTAAAATGAAGCATGACTTTTGTACAATTATAATACAATGTGTAGTCTCATATGTACATATCTATATTTATCGATTGAAAGGTGGTTATGTTACGTCAATGGAGGCAGCCCACCCTACTTAAGGCCTACCAAACGCCACCTGACGCTGCCAACGTAGGACCTCAGTTGGCAAGAGAGGCAGCCTAAGTAGGCTCTACTGATCACCTACTTACAATTTCCGTTCGGGTAGTTTCGAGAAATAAGAGAGAGAGAGAAAAAGCAGCTGGATTCTTACATACATATATACGCAACGCCTGTGTGTGTGTGTGCACGTGCGTGCGCGCGAAGGAGAGACAGGTATAATACTATATACGCCAATGGGCGCATACCACGGGCGCCAAGGTGATCTGCCTTGCCTTCTTTTCTCTCCCCTCCTCTCTATAGCGCTGCACTACTGCTCCTTTTTTTTTTTTTTTTTTTGTTCATCCTGTGTGCAGCTCCCGGCTCTCCGACGCTATGTTTGTACCTACTTATATATACCTATCCGATGCGCGTGCAGGTAAAAATCTGCGAGCGAAGATAAACAGAGGGACGGAGAAAAATTAATTTCTCGGGGTTTTTGATCCTTTGGTTATTGCGGGTTGAGGAGAGTTTTTATTTATTTATTTTTTTTTTTTTGTACAGGCAACCAGTGAGTTTCATCAAATGGATGAAAATCGTTGATATGTGTACATAGTTTCGACAACTATAGTTGATCAGATGTAGGAAATTTTATTATTTGCCTCCTTTTTTATGTTTTCAGCAAAATTGTGGTCGAGGGATAGTTCTGGGATACGACGTGCTCTTAAACATCCACTTTTGTCCCTTCGCGTCTCGATATACAATGAAGCTCGCTACAGAAGATTTAAGGAAAACAATAAAATCCTTGAATTCGATACAAAAAAAGGATTAGCAAATAACTGAAACTTATAAATTTATCTGATTAAGGTAACATAAGCGCTGCTGTATGGAGGCGTTGCTGTTTAGTTTGTACTCGTGCAGTAAGTATTACACGAGCCTCAAAACTACATACCTAAGAACTCATGATGAGGTACTCGTGTTGTGTAAAAAGTGCAGAGAAAACACTTGCCGAACAACATCACTTGGTTCTATATAATTTTACTTTTTGTGTCAAAGGCCCTATTTTTTACAAGAGTCACATGGGTTCATCTCGGAAATGCGATACCTATGCAAGCCTCTAATTGAAAAAAAAAAAAAAAAAAAAAAATGATTTTCCGAAACTTGTAGGTACCCGTATATTGTAGCAAACAACGATTTACGTAACTTCCGCGTGAACCTGCGTACAATATAGACACAGGCTCCGGGTGGGAGGGAATTATTGTTTTGAAATTGAAACGAGACGAGGACAAAATCTCGAGACGAAGGTCAAAATGCTGCTCCACTTTTTATCCATAAAAAATACACCGCGGGGAGATGGAGTGTCGCGTGCGCGAAGGAAATCGCGTGTCGAGAAAGCGCGCGTGTTTAAACACCGGGAGGAGATCGTCTTCTCCAAGGAGAGCGGAACGAAAGTGCGTTTCATTGAGCTTCGGCCTATTTTTTTTTTTTATTTTTTTTTTTTTTTATTTCGCTCTATAGGTACCCCCTACTTATAGAAATGACGTATGGTCCGCGGTGGTTTTCTCCGCCGACAGGGCGAAAGTGAAGAGACTCCGTCGCGCGGCGGTTATTATGCATGCAAGGCGAGGCTGCGGCGACAACGCCTCTCGAGCTCCGAGAAATCGCGTAGTGCGTTTGAAAAAAAAAATATACATATATAGGAATCCTTAATAGGGTCGAAGCTGCTGTTGGGATTTATGCTTTTAATCGCACGCCCAATAAGCGCGTGCAGCCTTCCTGCTCAATTAGCATCTCGAGTGTGGGTATATATTTATGTCGGACGGATGCGATTGTCATACTTTCTGTTGCTTTGCAGACGAGTGCGGGTTATTGGTGGTTACGAATAAGCGCAAAAATAGAAATCAGAATGATACTATTTTTTTTTTTTTTTTTTATTGTTGCTTGCTTCGATCTTTTCTACTATTGGAGGACATTATTGACCATGTGTGAATACAATTTTTTTTAAATTTATCTACACACAGAGATTCTTTCCCTTTACAAACATGGTGTACGTTCGGCCCTCACTCGCCTGGTGGCGTGACATCACTCGCTGAACTTCGAGCAGTTCATTGAAAATTCGGGGGAAGGAACAATCTCACGTTCACTGGGATTTTCTATAGTGAACGCACTCGTAGAGCCGAGTGATACCTAATTAGATATTGGTATGTGTGCACTGTGTGTATTTATCTGGGTATATAAATAAGAATGTTGAACTTGCATGGTATAAATATTTTGAGGTTAACAGCTACATAATAATGTATGAATAGTTATCTACGTAACAAGTGCGGAAAAGACGGAGCCGGAGTTGACGGGAACGAGTACCAGTTGAGCACACGAGTGCGTAGCACGAGTTTGATTGCACGGTACGAGTTACTGTCACCGGCCACGAGTGCGAGTCTATCACACGAGTGCGGGAAATCGTCATGTATTGAAAATGCATTAACACTGCTTTCCTAAAGATAGTGCTAGAAAAAATTGCAGTAACCAGTTTGGTGTGATGCAAGGGTATAAATATTCAGATGCCTACAACTGGCTAATACAGTGATGAGGGAGGTTGTGGGTGGTCCCACAAACCGATGTTGGCAGCTCTAAAATCATTTTGCAGGACTCTCAGACCGAGGATTTGAAAAAAATTTGAAATCTTATGACTTAATTGTTACACTCAAATTCTCTTTACCTTATCCCAACTATGAAAATAGTATGACAGTTACTGTCATCATAAGAAAGGACACAAAATTTTACTTCCTAGCTTCAAATTCTAATCCCCCTTGATCGCTATAGCTACACAACAACGTAGTTGTGAGTGAGCTATAATAATACAAACATCGATGATTTCAGTGAAGGTTAGGCTGTCACTTGGCTCTACGAGTGCGTTCACTATAGAAAATCCCAGTAAACGTAAGATAGTTCTTTCCCCCGAATTTTCAATGAACGCTCGAAGTTCACGATAGAAATGTAGGAAAAGAACGGGGGAAAAAATTACTATAGTACGCGCGGGAAAATGAGTGGAAACGTAGTTCCATGGATCATCGCCAGGTGGCCGTGGTAGGGAAAAGCCTCGATCCGCAGGTGGCGAAATTTCACATTCATCCGTATATAAGAAGAAATAGCGTATACCAGAGACTAACGGTACCCATCGGCGATCCCCATTCCGGCTCATGTTATCAACATGTATGGGATGGGAGCTAACCCTTAGAAATTACGTAGTACATGGTTTCGCTTGGTCATTTGGGGTTTCCATCTCGTAGAGAGAGAAAAACCAGGAAATGACGGATTTCGCGTTGGAGTACCGAATTTTGCTGTTACGAGTGAAGAAAAAAGAAAAAAAAAAAATAAAAAACATTCTTAACCGATATTTTGGTATAAAATCAAATTAGTTTTTTTCTTTAATTCGTTTTGTTGATTAATAATTACCCATACAATACACATCGTCAAAAAGGACGGTTACATTTATACTTTGACAACCATCGATACACACATATATATATATACATGTACAGCTCGACAAAACAAACGCGTGGAAATACCAAATGTATATACTCCAGGTCGTAAACGCGCGATAAAAAGCCCGTTAACCGGCCACGACAATAAACACCCTCGCGTTGATGAGAGAAAGGGAGAAACTAGGTGAAAATAACCACCTGTTCGATCGACGATACACCTTGGGAGAGTGAAAATTTCGCGCCCAGCTGGACAACCAAAACGGGCCAATCGGGCGATCTCTCCGTAGTACATTATATATCCGCGTACACTACTTATCTGTTTATAATAATTCGTATACGCGTATAGCTTGTGCCGGGAGAGATAATTAGAAATTATTGAGCACCTCGTTGCACGCGCTTGTATGAACCAACCAACAGTACAAATCTTCTTGCAAAATCGGCAAGTACGGATATATAATATTTAAAATTCACGCGTAACTTAAAAAAAAATTAAAAAAATAAATAAATTTCTCCTCATCGCTCGGGTTAAGTACGTAAGTCTCCTTTGCATGGAAATATCAAAAATCTTCATCGGTATACATTTGTATTTATGTACTAATTGATGTACGAGCTGTTTGTCCAAGTCCTCGCGCATTGTACTTATCTCTCTCTGCATGATGACCGTGAAGTTTATCCGTGACAAATGTGTACACGTATATATAGATATCTGATCTTCGGAGCGCTGTACACGAGATAAGGAAAAACGGCGCCTCGTACTTAAGCCAACGTAAACACATTTTATATTATTGACCAATACGTATATAAAAAAAGCCATCGACCAGCGATTATACAGAAAACAAATACGTATACATCTGTCCCCGCGTTGTCGCGTGTCTATTTTTGAGTACACGTACGCGCTTTGTTCTTATAAGGAAGTGCGCGCCTCGAGCGAAATGTCTATTGTCTCTTGGAGATGGCCTCCTACGTGTATGTGTGTATATACGTGTGATTTTACTATCGAAGTCCTTGACTTTGGGGGTGCACGCAATGTAATAACGAAGGGCCTAGTAGAGGTTCATTAGGACCCTTTTTTTTTTCCTACTCTTCTCCGAAAACACACGAGGTCCTTTATCAGCGTCCGCGTCACCGACTGCCACTTACAACGTCATCTCCATTATTTGGCCATAAAGAGCCCTCGCAAGAGTAGCATAAATACCCATACAGAGCGGCAGAGTAACTATACCCCCACGGGGCCTAATTCACTTGCTTTGCTTTCTCACTCGGCGAGGGTATATGTATATATGGGTGAGTTTGCCGAACCAACAAGTTTCGACCAATCCGAGGATCTACAGATTCCAAGATCTGAGATGAAAATCTGTGATCGTCCCCCAAGCTCTACTCGTTCAATTGGCGGGGGGAGCGAAAATGGATCTCGGGATATTTGTGACACGCCATTTGGAAATTAATTCTCGGGTCTAAGATTATCGTGTTAATTTGTCAAAGGAGTATATACTTGAAAATTTTTTTTTTTTTTCTTTTCCTAAACGCCATAGTTTATATAGTTATTTTCATAGTTTATATGGTGTTATTTTCAACAAATAATAGTACAAGTCGATATCAATAAATATAGGTAACGATCCCGATACGGTCAACCGGCACAACATTCATACTGCAGAAGCAATTCTGGTTGGCCAACTATTCTTTTCTCCCGTTTTTTTTTTCTTTTTTTTTTTTTTTTACACGTAATTAAGCACATCATCATCAACAGTTTTGCACAACTTGCGCAAATGTTCGATTCCATTTACGGTATCTCCTCCTCCTCTCACAACACACACGTTTACGTATAAAAGTAAGGATCGGCTCTGTTTAGCGGCTGATGATGACGTTGGGCAATAATAAGAAAGACAGACACACCGGATTCTTTCGACGCGTCATCGCTTTCCTCGTTATATTTGGGGGGGGGGGGTTATACGTACACCGTCTATAAATAAACATGGGTACACGCATGCGACATTATAACAATACCATGTAGGTGTGAGTTGTCGATTAACAAATGATGTTGCCATTCAATGGACATACACGTAAAAAATACGCCACACACCACTATGCGTATACATATTTGAAAGTCTTACTGTACACATATAGGTAAAACATGTAGGTACCACGAAACGTTCATTTCGCCGATAAATATATGTATCAGCTATACCCTGGTATAAGGCACGCGAGTAATTTTAATTAGGAAACGCTATGTTCACGCGAACATTTCGAACAAAAAAAAAAAAAAAAACCAACAAATTGTCGAAAGATCGCACTCGCGTGGATAAAGCCCAATATAGGTGTATGATGTGTCGGATGGATTGCGTCGAGAGAGGTATAGGCCATTCGACTTGATGGTACACGAAAAAGTTTGGCACTCTGCTTACAATATACGTTCAGTCAAGTCTTATGGATTTACAGCGGATATATTTATATATAGGTAACGATTTTTAAGCGAGACATCCGCGTGTTTCCACTCAACGTTGGGTCTCTTCGTATGTTTGCAGGTCAGCTTACCGATGCTTGAAAAAAAAAAAAAAGAAAAAATGTTCTCACACGCGAAAGGAGACGGTGGCAAAGGAAATAAGGATAATGTTAAAACAAGCATCCAAGTTGACAAACGCTATCTCGCCAATGCACGCGTGTGAAACTCGACGAGAGCTCACCCGAGCCATTCGCCAAAATGAGCCGCATAGAAAGGAGTGGAAAAGCCATACCTCCATGTATATACTATCTCTATCTGTATACTATATACATGCAAGGGGGGGGGAGAGGGGTAATGATTACGCTGACGATTTCAACGAGTCGTCGCTGGCTTTCTCTGCGCGTGTATGTACCCATAAATGTGAGTGTTACATGGGTATATGCGTGTATAGTATGGCCCGGAGTGACCCGCGAACGAAAAACTCGAAAACTTGGTGACATTATTTATATATGTTTAGGGAAACCGAGGAGTATATGACATATACTTTGTACGGGAGGAATATTCATCTTTTGCCGGTGGTCATGTCGAACCGGTATATATATATGTAACAATAAGGAGTATAGGTATATGTTGTTTTTGTCCCAAACTCTGTGCCAGTCCACTGGTATCCTTTTTTTTTTTCGTACAAATACGCAATAGTCACGATTACTCGTGTAAACGTGAATTGTTGAAAAAACACGCCCCTCCTTCCTCTCCCATCGATCAAATTTACTCAGAAAGACACAAAACACGCGTTCGCGCGCCATTATGATTAATAAAAAAAAAAACGCTATTAGCAAGCGCTTTGCCATACGCGTTACACACAGAGATAGGTATCTTCGGTATCTTAACATCGCGGCTGATAAAAACCACGATATTACGCGATCGAGGAATTTTGTTACAAAATACCGGGTACACAACGTACACAGGTATATACATTCGTCACCTTCTCCCCCTTCATCGTGTGTGTCGACTCGTTTTGTTCTGTTTTTCCTATACATGATAATTACCTACACAAAATTAATCTCTCTCTCTCTCTCTGTGTCGTAACGTGGCGTAAATTAACAATATATATATATATATATATTGTGTGCCGCTGAATCTCTCGATATAGATAAAAGGCAAATTAATTGGCACGGGGACATCGGACTTTGTCTTAATCGCGAGCTCAAAAAACCGATGGCAATTTATATCTACCGATCGAGCTATAAATGCACTTCTCGATATTGTTTGCGAGAACATGGCTTAGTTTTTTTTTTTTCACTTGCACCCAAGTACATCACAGGGTATATACAGACACAGTTAGCCGGGAAGGGAAGAAAAGAAGTATAGGTGTATCGAAAAAAGGGAACGATGGATGAAAATAATGCAAGACGAAACTCAATATCCGCGTGGCGCGTATGAATGAACCCGCACGTATCGACGCGGGAGGTGCATTATTTTATTTTTTTTTTTTTTCAAAATCCTATAGTCCATATATACAATTGTATACGCACGCACATGCCACGATAAGGCTATATACGCACGCATCGCTGGCCCAACAGCTGATTATATAAATATACCAACACTGGCGCGCGAGGAATTCGAGTAATGCGCGCCGCGGGGCGAGTTTCACCGCTAAGGTATATACATACAAGTGTAGATTGTCAAACGGGCTGATGTCGAGTGGCATCGACTCGTTTTTTTACGAAACTCCACGTGCGTCTATCTTTACCTTTTTTTTTTTTTTTTTTTTTTTTTGTCAACTCCAACCAGATTGTCGACCCTACACTACTTACCGAGTCGATCAAGAGAGAGAAGCCGTATGGTTGTGCAATCGAAATTTCGAGTTGGGAAAGTATGAAAGAAAAAAAAAAAAAAAATGGGCGCCGTTACACGCGTACCTCTCTTGGCGGTAGGCAATGTCCATATTATTGCGGGAAATGAAAAAAAAAAAAAAAAAGAAAATTCTACACAATTACATTTTATCAATGTGCACACGCACCGAGAGGTGCGCGCTTCGAGCTTACGATGGTATCCCGTACGGTTTAATATACGTGTATATGCAGAGGCACGTATGTATGTATATATATGTATACACCGCGTGCCGGAGAGAGAGAGAGGCTAGAAAGATAGAGGAGGGAAAACCGCGCACTTTCTAAAGGCCTTCGGTCGCCGCTGTGTATAGACCTACACACACGCCACTTTGGGTATTGTATATACATACCTACCTACCTACCCAACGTCAAACGGCATTTCCAACCAACGCGACGATAACGACGATAATTGTGGCTTCTTCTTCGAAAAAACGAGCATCGTCCGTCCTTTCATTTTTTTTTCTTGTCGATTACCGAATTACTCAACAATAAGCGCTCGTTAGCGTTATCGCCGCTTGGGCGATGTCGACGCGATGTATGTACACACCTTTCCTCCCCCCCCCCACAAAAGGGGGGAAGCCAATGGTCCCGTATAGACGAGGGCGTCTCAATTAGGTGCACATTATTCGTACACGGAAGATATGAATCCTCGATGACTCTCTCAACTTTTCCAAATGAGACACTTTCTCGATTATTTCCGGGGGGTTCCATTCGGGGCCATTTATGCATTATCTCGAAAGGGACGGAAATGTTATTGCTTGGCATTTGGAAAATTCACGCATCGCACAGCCGCAGTACTACTTTACGGTGTATATATACACGTAGACAATTGCAACTTCATCCGCAGGAGTTTCGAAACTCCCACTTGGTGGCGCGTGACAAGAACAAAAGGGAGTTAAAACAACTCATTTGCCGCTACTACGGACATTAGTAAACTCTCGTGCTCGGACGGTGCTGGTGTCAGTTAATTTTCCAACTCTGCATCATGTGTACAAATATACGAGTGATGCATCATTTATTGTTTTGTTGATAACTGTATACCTATACCGACGCCAAGGTGTAAATTTTATAAATAATATAAATAAACAAAAAGATGATACCCACACGTAGCTTATATATATATATATATATGTAGCACAAGTATAGAGAGATAGCAATTTTTATGTTGGTCGTCTTCTTTTTTTCTTTCTTATAAATATACGCGCCTTTTGTTGTGAAAAAAAACGAAGGGCGACTACGTTAATATAAACACGAGCCGAGAAAAGTATTTGCGTCGTTTGAGTCAAAAGTTGATTTCGATCTTACAAAAAACAAAAAAAAAAAAGTGATGAATCGATTAATCATCGAGTGAACGATTAATTTCACGACGATCCAACAGAGAAAGGGAGACATTATAGGTGGTACAGTCGACGCGACTCACCCTACACATATACAGGGTGACACTTGTGGCTTTTCGAATTTTTTCTTATTTACCCAAACGATTCCCGCAACCGTGGAACAATTGACAAGTTAAAAGAGTCGAGGAGTAATTGCCATTCATCGTCGCGGCCGCTCTCCTTCGGGGCGAGACTAAGCTGCTGCCGTGGGGTTTAGCGAGCACTCCCCATATATACTGCTTTTTCGCAGATTTCCACGTGTACACACAACCATAAATTATAAGAGAGGCCCGCTACATAGATACATACACATGTATATATACGTATACCTACCCGCTTACAGTTTGCAATATCGCAGGAGTTGACTTTCGCGCGCGTGGCCGCAGAGCTCGCTCGTAAGTATATACGGACATGTGCGCGAATTCTTCGGATATCTCTTTTCTCTCGCACATTCTCTCTCTCTCTCTGCTCGCTATATACTCGTATCGCTCATTTTCCCCTTCTCCCGATAACCAGTGTGCGTTTTATCGCATACACGTGCACAATGTTATACATATTTTCATATCTATATGTGTATATGCACATTATATATTTGTGCAAGCCAATAAGTTAATATTTGTCACTTGGAGTTAACTTTGGAAATAAAAGTTTTATATATTAGTGAATAAGTATTATTACATTCAAAGTTTATCTCCAAGTGGAAGTTGATAAGTTTTGTATACCGTGTGAACTGATGTATATAATATGAAATCATCGATCCGTTCCGTCCTAAGGCCGTGAACTTGTACTTTGGATTATTAACTATGACCTCCCTTACGCGCGCCTCTCCTGTTATTGTTATAATCATCGATTTTAGCAAAAGAAACCACCCCCTGTACGCTAACATTATAACTGGTGAAACTATGTATACACGTATAGTATACGACCACAAGTGTCGTGTGTGTATATACTCATGTCTCGGAGGATTATCAATTAAATTGGGTCGTTATTATTTTATCGAACGACTCGGTGCGACGGAAACTATTTCCCCCCCCCCCCCAATTAGTTGCCATTTGAATTTGCTCATCATTATGAAAAGAAGATAAGAGATTTCTGTCGACTATCCTCCTGCATGTTTGATGATTAGAGAATGGCTGTGTAGAAAAAAAAAGAAAAAAGCATATAGTTGGATTCCGAGAGGTAAAAAAAAAAAAAAAAGAAGCCGGTTTTGAGAGGAAAAAAAGGAGAGAGAGAAGCACCGTTAATACGTATGTATACCAGTTTTTCGATAAATTTCGCCGCGCATCAGCTCTCGGCCATGGTTGTGTATATTTATTTATTTATAATTTGTTTCCCCCCTCCACACGCGCGTATATATAATAAGTAAATCCTTCCCCGGCGGCTTTTCCCGACAAGACAAACGTCCACGCGTTTCCGCACGCAGATTTCCTATATGTACGACATCGGCAGGAGAATATACATGTACGGGGGATCGTCTGTGATGCAGCTGCCGAGGGAAACAAGTTTGTCGAGCCGAGAGAGAAAGAGAGAAAAGAAGGCGGAGAAGATGAAAAAGGCAAAAAGCTTGCACACGCCGGGTAAGCATTTTCCCAGGAAAATCGAACCAACCGAGCGTTTTCCGTTAGTGGAGCGACCGGACGGGTAAACAGATAAACTGGCCGTCGACCCTATATTATATACACACGTTACAACCAACTCACTCGTGCGCGAGTTGCTTTGGTGCACGTACATTTTTTAACGAGAAAGTCACCTTGTAAAACACACGTGGGACGCCAGATATTGCCCACGGATTATTCCTTTTTTTTTTTATATTATAGTGCTTTACGTCCGGCTCCTTTGATATGGGCACTTAGCACAAGGAAGGGATGAGGGGATGGGAGGGGGGTAGGGGGAAAATTAGGCAATTTTGCTGCGAGAAGGTCGCCTAAACCCTCCTCGAGGAGCATTGCGTGGTGAAAAAGCACATGTGAAAAATCACAGAGGTACTTGCCCGAAAAAGTCGCACTATGGCCGGGAATTGAACCACGGTCTCCCGCGTGTCAATCCACGACCTAGTCGACCGAGCCACCGCGCACTCCCGGATTATTGCTTACCCATCATTAGCAATTCATTCACGAGTGCACGGTATATATATACGGGTAAACAGAAGATTTCATCTTGTGCGTTTTTTATTTCAAAAGCGCACTGCTGCGACCGAAATACGCGACGTTACAGGTGGTGACATTATAGTATAAATATGTAGTTTTCGAGAGCGTGTTTCTCCCGATTACGCATTCGAAGCTCAATTTTTGACGCACAACACACGCACGTGATAGGCACAAACATACAACATATAACATAGTTTAGCGTCTAGATTGCTTTTTTTTTTCTCCTTACGTAACAAATGTTTGGTAGGTATATTGGTACAGGTATGCGCGACTAGTACGTATTTTACTAACTTTGTATTTAATTTTTTTTTTTTCTCCATGTTCAACGCAGGTGACACGCAAAATTAACATCCAGTCGTTATCGCGACTCTCCCGTCGACGCCATCAGAGAGGAAAAAAAAAAAAAAAAATTTATTATTAACAAAATTAATGAACGCAGTAAGACCTTCACCCTTGACATCCTTGACAAAAAAAAAAAAAAAAAAACAGGTATAACAAACTGTATTGATTCAACTATGAAGAAGATACGCCAAAGGAAGGACCGTCAAACAAGGGAGGGGGGGCATACAATACACACGTATATACGTTGTGCGATTATTGAGTCGTCTCGGCTGCAGCCGATGAGGAGGAGCGCGGGCGTTAACATACCTATTGTTCGGCACACCGCCTCCTCGTCGGACACCCATACGTCATTTGTATTCCAAACGAGCTACTCCCGGCCGATGATGAACCTGCGACTATCATACGTATATATGTGTATGACCACGTCGCGCCGTCGCCCCTTTTTCCCTCCCCCGCGTGCATTTATTCATGAGCCTTTCTTCCATCTACTTACCGAGTGTTTAATACCGCAATCGAAAAAAAAAACAACCTCGTAATGCCGTTTGCAAATTAACGTACGGGTACATTAAATATGCGGGAGAGAGGGTGCGACAACGATATTGCCAAAGCACTAGATGCCAAACTCCTCGAGATCACCGGATAAACCAGAGATATAATATATATATAAGCCCCAGCCCCTTTGACGATCGAAGCAATGAGACCATCTATATATACGAGCGAGGTCTCGCTGCAGGCGCTTAATGTAAAAACCGGCGTGAGGTGTTCGCGCACAATGAAAAGAAACGCTCGAGTTATCGCGCGTACACCATTTTACACAAGTATAGATAAAATATACATGTGCCTGTTTATCTAATTAGCGTTTTAGCGCCTCGGGGGGGTGTACGGAGTAATGAGAAAAAAAAAACAGGGCTTTTTTCGGTATCAACGGCCTCTAAATTGCTGGCCGTTTCGCGATAAGCCGTCGAGTACGCGATATCGATACACATATATATGTATAGGAACAAAAAAAAAAAAAAAAAAAAAAAAAAAAAGAAATGCCGATCCGTAAAACTCGCGCAGCGTGTAATCCACCTATGGGGCCGATCGATCGAGGAACAAATGTATAAACAAACGTACCTTTGTGTCTGCGCCACTGTCTGTAGAGCAGGCCGGCGACGGCGATGGCGAGACAGGTGGCGATAAAGGTACCGGCCACCGATGCGGCTACGCTACCGGCGCACCCGCCGCACTCACCCGCGTCCGCCATCTAATGTCGTTTACGTATACACAATATATATATACACACACACACACACACAGACACACACGTGTATATAATCTGCAGTATCGGTTAATATATATGGGTGTGTATGTCCTCACGCGCGCACGATTCCGTTCGAGCCCTTCGTTATTCGGTGGTTAGCGCCGCAGGAGATGTCATAAGCGTGAACCACTACATCGTGCGCGCCGATTTTCGCGGGGATCGTCAAGCGGAGGCGCGGTATAAATCATAACGCGCGGTGGGGTGGTGTGGGTTCGACTCCCCGCGAAATGGCCGAAATCGGTAAACGATTCGACTTTGGGACCGAACGTAAAAATTGGAGAGATTATTTACGGGCTCGTTGGCGATCGGTTGCCGATTCGCGGCATTATACAATCGACTTATTGCCGATCGCGCGGTTGGGTTGGAGCTCCAGGTGCGGAGGACGCGCGAGTCTCTCGACGACCGTCTCGGTACTGAAGCGGCGTCGTCGGCTGCACACGCGCGCTCACCGAGAAAACCGGCAACCGGACGACATGGACTTACGAGAGAGAGTGGGTAGGTATATTGGCGCAGGTATGTACGTATACGTATACACACACATATATATATATAAAATATACATGAATGGTAGTGGTATACATGTATATGTGACGCGTGTTCTTTTGTAGTTGCGTTTATGGTAGTAGGTACGTATAGAGGTGTGTAGTGTGTGCAACAGGTGCTTCCGAGAGATAGAGAGGGGGCGGCAATATGCAGTAGCGGAGCCCAGGTATGCGAAGAGAGAGGGGGGTCACATGTACGCATTATCTCCATGTACACCTGTATATGTTTATAGTGTATATATACACGTGTGACATGATACACACATATATATATACAGCTTTGAGAGGAGAGGGGATACAACATATTATATATAGGTTTGTAAAAAGCCGATCTCGATCCTCCAAACGCATCCATGCAGTTATTGCAGGGTATATATTATACATACCTGGCTCCAAAATAACGGAGCGAGGGGGATGAACTCGGCAGACTCCCTGTGTATCCTATGATGACCTTAAATATAATCTTTCCTCCTCGCCCGTGATGTTACACACCTCGTTGTACTCGTCAGACATTTGAGATTTCGAGCTCTTCGCGTAATGTTTATAGGTGTACAAATCTATCGAGCGGTATTTATAACATATGCACGCGTCGCGTCGTTTTCATATTTCATACAAGTGTATAATATATAGGCACTCACTTGCTCTGTTTTTCTTCTCTCCCTTTCTTTAATCATGTAAAACAAAATCGACCGACAAATTATACTTTCCATTAAGATAAAAAAAAAAAAAAAAAGATAAAAAAAAATTGATCGTAATTGAAATGAGTATATTTATGTATAATACAATTTGATAAAGATCCGAAAGATCGAAGACGATCGCTATCGCGTCGTATTATATTGTACACCGGTACAGCGACTCGACGTTTACATATATATACAATGTATATATTTTACCGATCACGTTTTGCGTCGGTGTAACGTACAGCTCCAAAACAAATGCACACACAGTTGAGTTTTGTTGGATGGACACAATCGGATACTTTTTACATTTCGTTACGTCTCGATAAAATCGACGAAAAATCGGCCAAGAAATTCGCAGGTACTCCGCGCGCAGGAAACCATAAGCTCGTATGTATACGAGATTCAGCAAACGCGCGCAATATCATATTAACACCTATACACACGTGACAATGAAACGTCTCGGTCTCGTGAGAAAATAAGCCTGCGTTACCCGCATTGCTCAGGTATGTTGTATATATATGCATTTGTATAAAATACACTTGACTCTGTTTTGCCACACCACGTGATACGATAAACGTACAACGTACATGTATGTATATATATGTAACAAGAGTGTAATTATACACGAGCGCGCGAGGACGATCCTCTCTGTAGGTATAAAATATATACACCTATACGTACACATTGGGGCGGTAAAAAGAATCCGCTTTGGATTACACGCAACGCGCGCTCGCTCGGGATTTTATAAGTGTATTATGCGAGCTCTACGAGTATGATGATGACGATGAATATTTATTGCAGAAGGAGATATTTTTTTTTTCTCTCTCTCTCTCTTCCTTCGTGTACACTGCGCACTTTTGCCGCGGTGCGTGTACGCTTGGGAAAAGCTAATTACCTACGCGCTTAAATGTACACGTATAAATATTTGTCTTCCCTATGCTGTCGAGGTACGCGAGTGGGAGGGGAACAATTAACGTTGCGGGGTCTCGTGGTGCTTGGAATTTTATAATGATCGGCTGGCGCGAAAGACCACCTTGTTTTTTTTTTGCTCTTTTTCAAAGTGTTGCCGATTTTTACCGATTACTCGTATTGAATTGACGGTTTTTAAAGAAGCGTATAATCGTCCGAATATGAAACATTGGTTGAATGAAAAAAAGTGTTTTGGTTAAAGCAATGATCATCCAATGGAGCATAAATTTGTGTAGGGGACCGTTTTGGATGGTTCAAATATGATTATCGAGCTTCAAAAGAAAAAATGACTTTCGCTGCATTTGTCCCTTTAACAAAGTGACGAGGAATTGTTATTTTTTTCAGTTAATTAGTTTCATAACACATAGTATCTAACGAAATTATTCTTACATCACAAGAAATGTATGGCTTTTTCAGACTTTTGATGTGTGTCTTATACCCTACTTACGTATTTTATTTTCATATTTTAAATTTTCTCGTCAAGGCAATCTTGGAGGACTTTTTTTTTTATGACGTTTTACAAAACATCAGTACTCGAACTTATGCGTAAATAAAGTATATTTACTTAACAATATTACCTAGTACTTAAGCATTTAAAAAAAGGGATAATTTGTATTTGTCATGCCATTTTCCTACAATCATTTGTGGTACATTGTATACTATTCACACCCACTTTATTCAATGCATTTTTACACATTCATGATTGTACGAAAAAGCGCTATTGGGATCATTGTTGAAAATTTTAATACTACCTGAAAATAACTTTTCCGCGAAAGTTGTCGTCGTCATCAGCGTGTCGATATATACGTATAAGTCAGTAAATATATCTATGTATTTTTTTAAATATTATAGTGCTCTACGTCCGGCTCCTATAAAGGGCACTACACAGGGCACTTAGCACTTGGGAAAGGGACAAGGAAAGGGATGGGAGACCTCCCATTACAGGGAGGGGGGTAGGGGGAATTAGGCAATTTTTACTGCGAGGAGGTCGCCTAAACCCTCCTCGAGTAGTATTGCGTGGTGAAAAAGCACATGTGAATAATCACAGAGGTACTTGCCCGAAAAGTCGCACTGGCCGGGAATCGAACCACGGTCTCCCGCGTGCCAATCCACGACCTAGTCGACTGAGCCACCGCGCGCTCAATA
>NW_019379472.1:506238-631951 GCF_000648655.2 Copidosoma floridanum | reverse complement strand
TATATATATATATATATATATATATATATATATATATATACATGATTCTACGTTCCTGACGCAAGCACCTCTTTCGGGAATAAGAAGTAGTATTTTATTATGAATTTGAAAATTTTTCTCATTGTTAAGTATATCACTGTCATCAGAGATAATCAAAGTTCATTGGTTTTTGGATACTTTGTATAGGTGTACTAATTATACGCTTGTCGAATTCGGATACAGTGAATTTGAGAAATGAAGGTAGTCTGAGCGTTGGTTAACTTTGTTGTTTATACTTTTTTTGCGTTATCATTTATGATTCGAAATGTTTTTTCTTCAGTCGGTTAACGGATCAGGTGACCCACGTAGCAGAATCGTGTTGCTAATTTTTAGTTTCCGCTCGAACCCCGAACTAAGCGGTTCATCCAACAAATGTGTTAAGTTCACACTGTAAACACAAGTGCATAAGTATACTTGTAAACATAAATATTTCATTTATAACCTTAAATTTCCTTCATTGGTGTATAGTGAAGTGCAGTGCTGGTATAGTGAATATTGTGTAGTGTGAATTAAAATTTGATTAGCAATGTGCATTAAAAAATTTTTGAAAAAAGTATGTTAGTTAGAATGTTTGTGCGCGTTTAAGTGCTTGTATGCCGTTTGACGGTATCCAAATTATATGTATGTACATACGCACGGCTTGTCGGCTTCAGGCGGCTAGCTCTTACCTCTTAGCTATCAGAAGCAGAGCAACATCAAAATATTCTCCATTAGCTGCTCAATACGCAGATTCTTGATTGATGCAACGATGCTAATCATCTACAGGAACACACACATATATGTATGTATATACAGTATCTGTAGATTGCGTAAATTCCTGCAGAGTTTCAGACAGTTGATCGTTGATCATCATGGAGCCATTTTCATTGTATTGCATGGACCTCACCCCTGATTTTGAAGATAATACGACGACCGGTAAGTCTTTTCTGTTTTGATTGTTTGCATGCATTTTTGCATTATTTATTTAAATATTTGTAAATAAGATTCGGAGATGGAACTGTATTATGAGGAGAAGAAAGTTAGCTGATAGGTTGTTTTCTTACATATCCACTCATCCCTTATTGGCCTTACCCTTTTGTAAGTAGGTATATTGTTTATTGAAAATCAGTTGAATTGGTAAAAGTTTACCACAATGACTTATTTTTATTGATATTTAGCTAGAGTGAGTCAAGTTAATTATGATTTTTCCAGTGGTATTGTCCTGAATACGTTTAGAATCAGTTCTTTTTTCAAAGAGCAAATAGAATTTGTTATCAAGACATTTTAAGAATGAGTTGACAATGTAATTTTGGCGATATTATGTTGAAACATACACTGATTAGGATTAAACAGATAAGGCTGTCTTGTGTACTTCCTACTAACTGTTGTAGATTGGTTTTTTTGGTTTCTGCGAACAAGATTGCATTAAAGTATTTGTATACTCAAAATGTAAAAGTACGTTGCAAAGAATGCCAGCATGTCAATACTTGATATAAAATTAAACACTACTTTAAGTAGAAATCTGTGTTGATTGTTAAACTAAATTAGTGATATTATTTCAGTAGGTTTGTAATAAGTTGTCTGTTCCCAAAGATGTATAAAATAAACACCTGTTGAAGGCAAGAGTTGCAAATATGCCATAATGAAAGAAAAACATATAGGGTATTATTAACAGTACAAATTTATGTTTCCCTGTAAAGTTGGGTACCTACTAAGTAGAAATTTCTTAAACTATTTATGCAGAAATATTTTCTTACAAACGACGGGTTTAGATATAAAATACTTATGCGCAACTGTCAAAATGCGGTTCACGTCGATGCGTCTGTATTCGATAGCGCCTACAATCGACTATCGATTGAGTGTTCAATCTTTCGATTTTTTTATTGTTGTCATACGGAGTGTAAAAAAACTGTCGACGACGACGTGCCGACCAACAACAGAGTTGGGGCCAAAACATTCAAATAATGGGTGATACTTCAACGTGAATCCAAACAATCAGAGCCTGAAGATGGGTTTCTTCGAGGATACGTTTATCATTCTCATTACCCAGGTTTGACACTTGAATTTACGTGCTTCTTTCGAGTTTTAACCTTAAAGCACGGAGATAACGGTTTATCGTTTCTGTCTGCTAGCCGATACGTTATTTTGTTTACACTTTTGACAGAACCTTTTATTTTTTTTAACTATGATAAGTTGAATGCCCTCGACAATTTTTATTTGTTTTTCGAAATGTCATCCGTTTTTATTGTGAACAAAATGCAGAAATACTACCTTCCTATTGCATCAGTAGTTTAAAATCTGAATTTTTCGCCAACGTTTTTTGTTTGTAATAAGTTGAAAAAATTTTTTTAGATATTTTTCTTCTTAGGAGGATGGGTATTTTTTGTGAAACAGCTGTTTCGAGACTACGAGGTCCATCACAGTCTCGTTCAGCTGATTTTTTCTACTACATTCTCATTGTCCTGTACAATGTTTGAATTAATTATTTTTGAAATTCTCGGAGTACTAGAGTCCAGGTAAGTTTCAATATTCAAATGTTTTTTATTGTTAGTTAATCTTGTTCATGTTGGAAAAAATTTTAATCGTTTCCAAATATTAGCTCCAGGTATTTTCATTGGAATGTTGGTCTCTATTCTCTGTTGTTTATGGTAATAGTTTTAATACCATTTTATATTGCGTATTTTATCATAAGCAATATTAGACTGAGTAAGTATTATTGGATTGCTGTTAATCATGTTATGTTTTTCAGTAATTTTATGTCATTAACAATTTTTTGTTTCCACTTGCAGTAAGACTGAACCTTAAAAGGCCTTTAACAATAATGATCTACTTCGTTTATTTATACTTTTTCTGGAAATTGGGCGATCCATTTCCTATTTTAAGTCCAAAGAAGGGCTTACTATCGATAGAGCAAGGAGTCAGTAGAATAGGTGTTATAGGAGTTACAGTGATGGCTCTTTTGTCTGGCTTTGGTGCTGTAAACTATCCATACTCCTCCATGGCCTATTTCATGAGACCAGTGTCTTATGCCGATGTTCAAGCAACAGAGAGGAGACTCCTCCAGACCATGGATATGATTGTTGCTAAGAAAAAACGTATTGCACTAGCAAAAAAAGGAGAAATCAACAATGTAACAGTTGAATCGAGATCAAGATTGTGGGGTATGCTGACTCCCTTGAACGCCATGAAAGGAAACCAAGAAAGTATGATTTAAGAATGAAAATTTTCTCCACAATAAACAAATTTCGTTTACATCTATTTATTTTAGATGTAAAACAACTTCAGCAAGAAGTAAAAGCTTTGGAAGAACTGTCTAGGCAATTATTTTTAGAAACCCACGATATTCAAAATGCTAGAGAACGTTTAGAATGGGCTGCTACGTGGAAGGGAAAGTACTTTAATTTCTTAGGGTACTTCTTTTCTATTTATTGCATGTGGAAAATTTTTATTGTAAGTACTTCTTTTATTATACCAAGAGCACTCGATTGTACGAGATAAACACTCACTGATAAAATTACTTTTTAGTCAACGATAAATATAGTTTTTGATAGAGTTGGTAAGAAAGATCCTGTTACCAAGGGTATGGAGATAGCCGTGCACTGGATCGGTATTAATATTGATGTGACGTTTTGGTCTCAGCACATATCGTTTTATCTCGTCGGCTGTATCGTCGTTACGTCAATTCGAGGGTTACTGTTGACATTAACAAAAGTAGCAATTTTTCTTATTTCATTTTCTCTTGTACTTATGATAAGGTGTAATCCAAACGTTTCTTATTAAATAATTTCAGTTTTTCTATGCGATATCAAGCAGCAAATCATCAAACATTATCGTGTTGATTCTCGCCCAAATAATGGTAAGATATCTTGTATTATTTACAATCAATTCATAAGAATAATCTTGATCTACTAAATTAATTTTATGTGAATTTTTTAAATTTGTTATCTTAACATCATTGATTATCTGGTTCTATTTTAAACGGTATTTAAAGATTTAAAAAATCAGTACCTCGAGTTGAGAGCCATAATGAGGCCAAAAATCTTTTTCAGGGAATGTACTTTGTCTCGTCCGTATTACTGATGCGAATGAACATGCCAGCAGAGTACAGGATAATAATAACCCAAGTGCTAGGTGATTTGCAATTCAACTTTTATCACCGATGGTTCGATGTGATATTCCTTGTCTCTGCTCTCTCGTCCATTGGCTTTTTGTACTTGGCGCACAAGCAGGCGCCAAGCGAACGTGCCTAAAAATTTTTCATCGGACGAACCGTCCATGTAATTACCTTTTTTTTTTTTTTTTAAGGGAATATAAAGAAATTTTAGGTGGTCTCTCCTGCCAAGTTTTTATTGCCACCAACGGAATTAAGTTTTTTGTACATTCCGCGCTTGATTTTTTTTCCCTCTGATAACTGCAATAAANTTTATAGAGGACGAATATTTTTAAAATAAATTTCGTTTGTAAAATCTGTAAATAATACATGTAATATAAAAATTTATCATTTGATTGTATAAAAAAAATTATATTTAATTACACATGCAATTGAATTATTTAAATGGTTGGGAAAAGTAATGAATTAGAATGAAATACAGTCTATTTCTAACTGACATCATGTAATAATTCCTTTTATTTATTATAGTAACAGGTATGTATGATTAAACAATATTTTAGGTGTCTAAATTTACCATACAAAAATTTCACAAGTCAGGAATGATTTGTTTCCATCATACGGAAATCGGTAAAAATTCAAAAAACATGTTTGCAATATCATATATTTTTTCTGGCAAATTCATTATAAACTATACAAATTGCCTCATCAAAGTTAACTATTTACTACATTCCTCAACACTCCCAAAAAAAAAAACAAAAAAGTTAGATTTCTTTACTCACAGCTTACATAAATGGTAATATTATTGCATTCATCTACTTAAAAACTAGAGCACATTTGTATTCTTTGTGAATCGATACTGGCATATAAAAATGTAAACTATCTCAAATTCTATGAGAAAAAAAGAGTAAATGTATGCTTAACTAGTGTTTCCAAGTGCTATGTGTAAAAATGAGTGCTTTGGAGGCATTTTATTAGTTTCATTTAAATATCTACATAAGCTGCTATGCTTCTTATGTAGCTCATTAGTTTATGTACTGAATCACAGTTTGAAAAAACATTCTGTTTTACACCGTTTATTTGATACATTAGCTCTCTTACTTTTATTATTTTTCTCAGTAAAATAGGTGCGTGTAAAAAGTCTCTAAAAACCATTTTTGGCCTCCGTTGTTCTTTAGTTTCTTCAATTGTTCATGGAGTTTGACTTGTTTAAGCTATCAAATCGATGATCCATTCCTCTCCCATTTTCACTGTTGGCTTACGTACCGTTAGAACATTGTTGTGTGGATTATATTTTGTTTCCAGATCAACATTGCCCATGGCTGAAAAAAAAAATATGAAATTTTTATCAGTAATCTACTGCACAGTGATATAAATAGAGTAGCTAAAAAAAAAAAAAAAAAAAAAAAAGAAAAAAAAAAAAGAAATGCCGATCCGTAAAACTCGCGCAGCGTGTAATCCACCTATGGGGCCGATCGATCGAGGAACAANAAAAAAAAAAAAAAAAAAAAAAAAAAAAAAAAAAAAAAAAAAACAAATTTACCTTTAGAGTGTAAGACAGCCTTCTTGATATCCTTGGGTGGGTTAACAATGTCAACTCTCTCGAGCGAGCTCTTGGTGTCATATGTAGCGAGATTTTCGAGGAACGTTGAAGTAAGCTTCTTGCCATCAAGCTTGATCCTGAGATATAGATATTTACCGTGCCTGTATTCAAAACTCGACTCATCATCGATATACAAGTTGCCTTGGGCTCGGCCCTCTCCATCAGCAATCACGACCAAGGTGTACGGGTCATTTCTCATAGCAACTGTGCTACGCCTGATACGCATTTTCCTGGGTACAATGGTACCTTCACGTTGGAACACGGGGATGCGGTGAATCGTCACCGAGACACTGTCTATCTGTTTTCCAAGGTACATCTTGTACGTCTCGATGTCATACCATGCGACCTTACCCTCGCCTGGGAAGTATACTGAAACTTCACTCACTGCAGGCTGGTATATTGACCTTACGAGAATAGCATCGCCTACGAGGATCTGGTCGTCAATAGTAAAGGCCGATATTTCAGTGGGATAGTGCGCCCAGATCGGTCTGATGACTGGGGTGCCATTGACTTCGTGTTCACGGAACAGAGTGTACCAGTAGGGTAGATAAGAGTATCTCAGTCTCAAGGTGTCCCTCGCATTGTTTAGCAAATCGTCGTTATAAGTCCAAGGCTCGCGGCGTTTCGTGTCTATGTGTGCGTGCTGACGGAAGAACGGCAACCACGCTCCAGCTTGGTACCATCTGGTCAGAAGCTCAGCGTCAGGATTCTTGAAGAAGCCACCGACATCAGCGCCGCAGAATGATATGCCAGAAATGGCCAGCGAAAGACACATTGGGTACGAGATTCGCAGGTGTTCCCACTCTGCCATGTTATCGCCCGTCCATACAGCTGCGAAACGCTGTGAGCCGGCAAAGAATGCTCTGTAAATGTTAAAAAGTTGCAAAAATAATAACTTTGCCGGTTGAATAACGTGTATATAAATTTAATTTGTCAAACCTAGTTAGAACAAAGGGTCGAAGAGCTCCGCCGGAACGTTTGAAAAGCGCCTCATACGTGGACATGGTGTAAACCAAGCCATAAATATTGTGAACATCTCGATGCTCCCAGTTTCCGTAGTGCACAAGGTCTTTGGGCATAGTGATTTCAGGCCCGTTGAAGACGGAGGGTTCGTTCATATCGTTCCAAATGTGAACGTCGTTGGTTGTACCCTCAAACTTGCTTATGTCATAGAGACCGGAGTAGTATTCGCGAACTTTGGGGTCGAAAAAGTCGAGGTACGAGGACGAACCGGGCCAGCACCAGCCCTCGTAGTCCTTGCCGTCCCTACTCTTGACGTAATAGCCGTTGTCGGTGGCGTCGTTGTGAAGGAAGTAGTCGCTGGCACGCTTAATGTGAGGATCAATGATTACTACAAGTTTACGACCTTTTTCCGTCAAATTCTTGACCATTTCCAGAGGATGGGGGAACTTGAGCTTATCCCACGTGAAATATCTTTTGCCATCTGTATACTCAATGTCAAGCCACATAACGTCCATGGGTATATCATACTTGTCAAAGTTTGTAGCTACTTGATTCACATCCTCCTCGTCGTTGTAATTCCAGCGACTTTGATGATATCCAAGCGAGAAAATCTACAGGAAAATTTGATTGAAAATCATCGTGTACACTACAAATGGTTTGTTTACTTACGGGTGGCAAATTCGCAGTTCCGGTGAGAGAAGCAAACTGTTTAAAGACGTCCATTGGTGTGGGACCGAGCAAAATAAATACATCGATGACTCCAGATTCAGACATGATGTGAGCGTCTACTTGTGGTTTTTTTACCGTTCCAGAAACCATATTGACCAAGCTTTTCACGAAATCGTTGTCCGCACTCGATGTTATGTCAACCCAAGTTTCGGCTGCGTTGTTCCAGTAAATTCCGGACGTTGTCTCTTTTCTGCCATTGTTGGAAGAAAAAAATAATTTACAACCACTGAAAAGTTGTAGAAAATGTTTCGAGCTAAAAAAAACTATTTACCCGTGAGCATAGAGAACAGGAATGGCGCCATAGAGTGACATTTTTTCGTTGATTTCATATTCAAACACATCCAAGTTGTACAGTCGATACGGATCCGTTTGTTTGGTCGACTTTAGTGCAAAGGAATCGGCATGCTCGGGAATACCATAAGCTTGCTCAGCTCCCGGAAAGCTGAAATCCATGGCAACGGCTTCAGGGCCCAGGGGCTTTTCGTCGTGATGGCTTTTATAATTTTCTTCCCATGCACCAGGATCGTCTTCAGCACCGTCACCAGGGAACTGTGGTGCATCAGGCTGATCAGCAGCTGGTTCAGCGGGTTTTTCGGCATTTTCGGCATTTTCTTCAACTTGTTGTGGTTGATCTGGTTTTCTATTCAAATGCAGTGTTACTTAGACAACGTGATCTAACGTAAAAATTATAAAATAGAAAAGTATTTTTTT
The DNA here is from genome assembly GCF_000648655.2 of Copidosoma floridanum. The sequence goes on along the minus strand of NW_019379472.1, from coordinate 623,819 downwards.
TTTTTTTTCTCTTACGCCGGAGGTTTTGTCCTCAAATGCTCAAATCTCATGAAACCTCTGTCGTTTGTGGAAATAACCAACTGGTTTCCAACATAAAAGTCAACTTTGAATGGATTGACATGGAGGATAGCTTTGTTCTTTCCATTCTTAACAGTGATGTGTGTCGACGTTTTCTCAACAAGTTGTAGAACTGTAGTTTGGGGATGGTCCTTCAAAGCATATTCCACTTCGTATCTTGGATGCAAAGGAGATTTTTCATTGATGTACAGCCTGAACAAGTCATTTTTTAAAGCTGTCAATTCAAGCCTGTAGTAAACTCCCGTGACCTTATTGTACAATTCAATGTGCAATGTCGACTCTTTGTGGCTTAATGTATCTGGCAAGAGCTCATACGGAGTTTTTCCAGGTTCAACTTTTCTGCACCGTCTACAATTAAAAACGCCAGATGAAGTGATTTACACTAAACTGATCATACTTGAAATGCTTATTTCCACTTACTACCGCAGCAGACCCTTGTTTATAAAACGCTGATGCAAGAGGTAGATAAAAAAAAAGCAAAAATATTAAATACTCGTACCTGCAGAAGCTGCTATTCTCGCACTTTTTGAAGTTTTCTCTCTGCACGCCACTTGTCGTCTGAGCCATGATAGCCAGTAAGAGCACAGCTGTGCCCAACCTGAAAGCAGTCAACATCTTGGCTAGTCAGGGTCTGTCAAGAAACTCTGCTCCAACTCGTTACGTCTCAATCTCTCTATTACTACTTACAAGTCGTATGAAAGAAATAAGAAACAAAAAAAAGAAAATGAAAGAGAAAGAAAGAAAAAAAATTCAACTCTGATAAACAGTTCGCAATGATAGGGTTATCAGGGAGGTTGGAAAAAAAACTCTCCTTTCTCAGTAACCGAGTAGGTATAAATACACCATCAGCTGCATCGATCATCGCTAAACTTAGATAACAAAAATACCAAATTTTTAAATCGTAATCTCTCTCGTCACGTATCATACTTATAGGTATAAGCTTCTGGCATATGTACTGCATGCGTCAATAATTAAGCGCAGTGTGTGTTTATTGATCGTTTGATCTTTAAAATAATTATCATTGATTCAGGAAAATCCAGCGAACCGGTTGACGCGGGCACGTGACTCTCGAGGGAAAAAAACCCTTACTAGCTCGGGAAGGCCCCGGATAACATCAGCAACATCAGCAGCGCGCAGAGAAGCAGACACTCGCTCTTCCACTCACGTCTAACCTCAACTCTGTTTTGTGTGTGTTGTGTCCTCTTAGATTTGTAACATATACATCACTTGGGTAATTTCAATTCTTTGAGCGAGAAACGCACCGTTGCACCATCGAGGAGGAGGGCGGTAAGACGAACTTAACAAACTAATTGAAAAAACGGGAACGAACAACAACAACACTCACCGGGCAAGTAAAAAAGCCATCTTCTTGGATGAGCCTTGCCTGTTGGCACACACGCAAAGGCTGTACGAGAACTGGTGGCCCGGACGTAGCGGCGTCGGCGGCGACACTACGGAAAAAGAGTACGAAAAAATACGAAACACATATACGCCGTGTGTATATAGCTATATAACGTATCGTGTGGGTGGGCGATATTGTGGATATGCTGTATACTCTAGGCAAGTGCCAACAGAGTCCAGCCAAACATTTGTGGGAGCCATAACATTGGCGTGACATTGCCAGAGGATGCCGCCGAGAGTTTGTACACAAATATACCTACTATTATTTCACGTAGAGGCTATTTTTTCTGCCTTTGATATGTTTTAGAACGTGCTCGTTTGCGCCGATTTCTTCCGATTTATCGTTACTGCTTCGAAAATTGTGGTCGTAGTTATAACTTTTAAGATGCTGAAATTAACTTGAAAATAGCTACAAAGGCAAAAAAATATTATAATCCATATCCTACATACATCCACATTGAGTGCCGTTTTAGACTAGTTTTAACAATCTCTATTGCGTTTGATCGTAAGTTCAACTCTGCTAATTCCCATCGTAAACTGTGAAAAATACAACTTTAACGGTTAATAAAATTAGCTCATACGTACATGCGTGTACGTGTAGGTGCACTTTTTATACGAGAACTCTTTTTTTTTTTTTTTTTTTTTTTTTTTTTTTTTCATGTCAATTATAATTAGTTCTCTTTTTCGTCAAAAAAAAAAAAAATCAAAGCTCTCCCTCGTGAAAAATGTGTATAGCCGCACCAAGCGAGGCTAATATTTTTCGACGCCAAAAGGGACCATCCTCTACTCTCCTCTCTTCTTTCCTCTCTACGGCTACGAAAAAAATTGATCGAGCCGCGCACTTAATTATAGAACCCATATAGCCTTCGGGGCCGCACATAAAAATCGCGATCACGTTTTAGTCGCACACGAAGAAAAAGAAAAAGAAAGAAAAAGAAAAAAAAAAACAAGCGCGACTTCTAAGTCTAAATATAGTTTTTTCAGCCATAAACCAGCGACGAACGTATATAAAAGTTTTTTCTTTTTTTTTGTTTTTCGTCTCCATCAAAAAGCCAGAAGGCTATACTATACACCCCAACTTTTGTGTATGTACCGTAATCCTCCTCTTATTTCCCCTACTTCTTGAAGCTCCTGTAACTTGTATTCTGCGAGCGTGGCATCTGAAATGACAAACTTCACGGAGAAAAAAAGAGCCCTTGTATTTTCCTTCCTCAGCCCAGTAACGTTTTTCTCCACACCAGCTCGAAAAACACCTCGGGGGGGGGGGGGGGGTTTGCAAATCACAATAAGCTTTTACGAACCGAGTGGATAAACTTTTATTGTGACTCTACGTGATCATTGCGCTATACACAACGAGTTTGAGCAAAAATCGCTCGTATCCCGCCGGACTATATATAGTTGAAATCACCTCAGCCACTGAAGTTGCGGAGAACAGTGAAGAAGGAGAATGCGTTCGACAACATCTGCGGGGAGGGAAAAAAAAAATATATATATATATATAAAGCCAATGCACACGTGGGCTCTGTGGTTTTTAAACTGTACCGAGCCAAATGTTTGCATGGACAATCTGACGTAGCCTCCCGCAGTCAATTCAACGGGCCGCTGGGCTCGCAGCATCATAATCGCGAGTATTTTGTTGGTCTCCTTGTCGAACACCACGTGCTCCATCGTTGCGAAGTAGGCGGCGTTGCTCACACCCTTGCTCTTGTACATGCGTGGAAAAATAAATCAAAATTAAACAATATACTCACGTATATGAAACCGTAAGTCGATTGTCGGGGTGAAATTACTTCGTTTATGAGGTGCTGGGGACTCCACTGGCAGATGTAGAGCGACGTCGAATGCAGCATGAAAACCGACAACAAACTGAACCTGTCGCTGTCGCTCTGACGAACGATCACACCACAATTAATACTCAGTACGATTAGATAGTGATATTGTATTTTGGTTGGTTCACCTGGAGAAGTTTGATCGCAATTAGGGACAGATTGTAAAGTACACCCAAGAGGGTCGTCATGTAAATCGACCGCGTGAAACGCTCAATGCCCTCGCAAAATCTGTTCAAATTACACGATACATTTATTTATTTTTTTCCTCAGTTGTACGATATATTATGCCATATGTTATTACAGTAACACCAGCTTACATGAGAGTTTCCTGGTGAAACACAGCGCACTCCACAACGTCTGCAATGATTCGACATGAAAGAAAGTTGTTTTTTTTTTTTTTTTTTTTTTTTTTTACTATGTATATGTTGTACCTTTCCTGGATAGGGCCTTTCCTCGCGCGACTCCTTTTTTCCAAACGCCATGCTCTCGGTCATCATCGCTTAGCTCCGTATTTAGCGAGGCGTGTGTGTCCAGCGCCATTGCGTAGAGTCTGTCGCTGATGCACCTCAAATAGCCGCACGCCATCATAATCAGAAACAGACCGGTAGATTCGTAGCCCGGAATAATCAACGCGATGGTGAAACAGACGATTGATTGAAGGCACGCCACTGCCGAGTACATCGGCTCGTCTTGGACGTCCACGTAAAATCTAAAAATTCGTTACATCTTTCGTTAAAAACGAGTACGCTTTTCGTGTAGACTGTACGGTCACAATATCTATCACCAGAGCGAAGAGTGCTGGTATATACGCGTAGCCTTAGTTTTTCGTTTCAATGGAATTCGAAATGATTATTAGGATGACAAACTATTCATTGAGTTTTTTTTTGAACCGCAAGTTTTGTTTTTGTGTTCCAAAAAAAAGGGGGCAAAACTGGTTGATCCAGATTGAAGATTGGCACTTATGTGGCGAACACTACATATTTTCCAACCGAGGGCTCAGTAAATGTCCAAAAAAGGGAAAAGGTACTTTTACTCTCTTACACAAAATATGAAAAAAATAAGTCGGAGTTGTTGATTTCATGAATCTTCGTTGCTTTGCTCGGACGAAAATATTCATGAAATCTCTTATTTATGCACACTATGTTTATTGCATAGAGATTTAAGCGTGGATACTAATTCAATTTTTTTTTTTAATTTTATAAATTTTAATGCCTTATTTCGGGGAAAAAAAGTTTCTTTAATTACTGCATACGACACAGTGCAATCATTTGCTACAAAATAACTTTTTCTCTCATTGTTGTATTGTTAACAGTGATGAATAGAATATTTTTTCATCAAGAAGAATACACTTTATGTGGGAGAAAAATTTTTTTTTCAAGCGTGTATAAATCTTTAAGTTGCTTGGACCATTGTTTCTAGATTAAAAACAATTTTTATTATTTATGGAGTATTAATTTGATTTATAAAATGTATGACGCAAAAAAGTGTAGTTTTCCAGGATTATAACATTGTTTATTTAGTGTATTATTCTAGAACTGAAAGTATCTCTTAAAACAATGAGTAATATGCCACGTTATTTTCATCAATTTTTACGTATTTAAAAGTATAATTGTTTCATTTCAAAATTATTGAGAAATACAACTGAAAATTTATTTTGAAGTTATTCAATAATAACAAAAATATCTAATGATAGTATTCAACAAGATATTTGATGTACTTTTTACAATTCAAAATAAAAAAAAGTCCTTGTCGACATTAAGATTATCTTCGGCTAAAAGAATGATTTTTTGTAAGGTACTATTAAAAAAAAATTTCAAAAATATTTATAACACACAATAAAAAATAAAAAAATAGATTTTAGCCTTTGATAAATCACTATCGAAAAATAAATTTTAGAAGAATAACAGAAAGTTAAAAAAACTTTTATTCCAAACAATCGACAGTGGCTTTCTTGTCGCTCCGAATATTGTGATTATTGTTGACGGTGAAATAATTATACTTGTAAATGGCCCTCAATTGCCATCAAATACGTAAATGGCTTTCTCGCTCTTATCTTATCAACCAAAAAAAAAAAAAAATAGAAAAGGTTCTCATGCTCATATCATCAAATAAACAATCCCTCCAAACGACAATTTTCACTCTGGTAAGCCACTCGTGAGTGGTGCCATCAGACCTGAGAACAAAAAAATACGCAATCCACCTTAACTATATGAAGAAAAAAAAGATATGGAAAATATTGTCTTCTAAACTGAAAAGGAAGGATGCGCCGCGCCGTCCCATTGGGCTCGAGGGGCGGCAGCCTGACACAGTAACCGGTGACAATGTAAGTGACGCAAGCTATCGAAGAACTGTACATCAAAAACGCCCTGATTATGTAAGCCTTGGCCTCGAACATTTTTACGGTGCCGCTCTCCTCCTCGGGCCTCACGTGGTGCCACAACTTCTTGCACATCCCCAGCAGCCTCGCGAACTCCTCGCGCTTTGCAAACACTATCACGTACCTGAAAAAGCAAAAATCAACGTTGTTATTTTTCACCCTCCATTCAAAAATTAATGCATGTACTTTATGCAAATGCTCTGGATGATGACGATCTCGCAAAGGAGGCCTATGTCAAAGTCCTTGTCGCCGTTGGTGAGCATACGCGCGAAGGGAAACAGGTACATTGTGTTGTAAATGGCCGATATGACGAAACAGTACAGCCCGAGGATTCGGCTCCCGATGAACTCCAGCGTCCGACCCTCGAACGGCAGAACACCGATTAAACGCAACAAATTCACGTGGGTGCCCGACAAACCCTCAAACGTCCACACCTTCTTCCCTCCCCCTTTGGCCATATTGTTCTATCCGATATTTCCTTTTTTCGATTATCGATTTGTTGAATTTATTCTACGCTCTTTATGTGTATACCCGCGTTGTTGCCTCATCTACTGGATAATGGTCCGATGTTACCCCTGACTGTTTGTTTGTTTGTTTGTTTGCGAGACGCTTGAAAGCAGCGAGTACACGGAGGCGCTTAAACAATTCATTTCCCGCTTTCGTTCGATATAATTGCACATTCAGCTGCGATGTACGCTTTTATTTTTTTTATCCTCGAAAGTAGCGAAAGGCAAAAAAAAAAACAAAAGAACAACCCTTACGTCTATAGGTGGGTTAAGTTCTCGAAATAGAAAGTCCACGTAGAGCTTTGGCGCAAATTATGATTTATTAACGCGCAAAAGAGCGGCATGTAGGTACCAACTCTTTCCCTCATTGGTCGCTCTAAAAGTGGCATCAGCGATTTCAGCGACAAACAAAGGGGTCGCCTGCGCGTCTCCCGCGTTTTTTATTATTATTTTTCCCGTGCACCCATCATTTGTCTCCCGTGCCTTTCTTTCATTTGTTTTTTTTTTTTTTTTTTTTTTTTTTGCAAGCTATACGTATATACGGTGTTTAATTAATTTTTAAGAGGGACTCGCTCGCCAATCACGAGCAAACAAAAGCTCCCATAGTTTCCTTCGCAAACAGTGTTTTCCCGCTGTTGAGCGAGTTATACTGTATACCTTGCCTCTCGGCGCTTTCCGCGCGCCCGTGCCTTATATAAACCTATCGGCTTTCCCTCGAGCCGGAAAACAACTTCTTTGCGATATTTGTTTCGTCGAATCGCAACTTTCGCCTTTGACGCAGTAGCTTCGACGCGGAAAGTGGAGTATCGTAAAATCGCCAGATTTATAAAGACCCCAAGAAACTTTTCTTTTCTTCTTTTTTGGAATTGCTCAGTTTTTACGCTGTTAAATCTATTAAATTGCCCCTTCTTTTTCTTCTTTTTTTTTTTTCTTTTCGTCGCAATCCGCTTAAATCAGTCATTTCGTGTTGTACACCGAGAGAAAAACATTATTAAAATTATCGAGAAACTCAGGCCAAAATAACCATTCCGCATAGTAAATCGGATGCTGGTGAGTAAGGAAAAAACAATTATTTTTAACAGTAAAGATTATTATTATTATTTTACTAGTAAGAATTGTATTTTGAATAGTTAAAATTATGGTTACAACGATAAAAAATAGAAATAGTAAACCTTCAAAGTATCGCTTTATAAATTTTAATTTTTGCATAGAAATTTTAACTGTTACACAAAAATAATTTTTACTTTTAAAAATAATGTCTTTTTCCTTTTTCGCCAACTTACCTTCTATTTACTGAGAAAAATAATAATTTTAGCTGGAACTTCTCTATAGTTTTCATTATTTTGTTCTCTCTCGTGTATACGTGTTTATAATTTGCCACTGTATAAACATTTTCCGGAAGATCCACAAAAAAAAAAAAAAAAAATGCGAGTCCAAATATCAAACTCGAAATCCGCACTCTCTCTCCGCCGTTCAATCGTCGACAGCGAATAGCCAAGTGGCGTTTTGACATCACCTCTGCAGTACTGTATGTGCAACGGTATCACTATTATCATTATTATTTATACCTGTATTACTTGTTAAATGTATATATATATATATATTTTTATTTATTCCGCGTGGAAATGTCACGTATGCGATCGTGCACGCGATCTATGTGGCGTCGAGACCGAAAGTTTGCGTGCATCGAGAGTAGCTCAATGTACCCCACCCCCTCCCACCTGTCAATTCGACAGATTCCGCGCAGCAGCTCTCTCTCTCGATGATATTGCGATGGCAAACATTTTATTCGAATTTCCGTCCGACTCCCGCTGAAATTTATACGCAATAATATTTGTACGTATACACTCGGTTACCCAAACATCACGTTATTGGTGTACAAAGGATTTTAGTCGATTCTTTTACGAGGGACCATTGCTCCTTGCTCCAAGCATACGTATAGTCGACAGGATATTGGAAACTCCGGTGTGCAGATGGATGTACCAGCTAAGTGAAATTTCCAATTCGTGTCCCACCGGCTGTGGTAAGGACTGACGCGGTCGTCTTCTGATGGCCAATGGTCACGTCGAGCAAAGTCTATATTCGTAAAGCCGCAAATATCCCGTGTATATACGGGTGGTCCCTCCCGAGTCCTCTGGGCACGCTATATTAGCGAATCCGATGTCGCATCGCCCAAGAAACCGGGAGAGGATCGAGTACACTATACACAGCTCGTAATTTCCTTGAATAGCGGTGATCCACCCACCACCGCCTGATGAACGAATATATATATATATATATATGGCTCACTCGTTGGTATTTTGGTATATCTCGTATATCTTGAACCAAATATCAAAAAGTTGAAGAAACGTATAACTTTCTACATCGAAAATTACATTTACATCCCTTTAACTATACTATTTTTTGCAGTGTGACATCAATGATTCCGTAAATGGCATCACGAAAAATCTGGAAAAAGTATAAGCTGGAAATGCACGATATCGACAAAGCCATGAAATTTTCTATGTAACGGAGAGACAAATATACCGTAATGCGATTGGAAATATCTTAGATAAAAGTTCGTAGTATCGGAGGAGGTATACTTGGGGACATAAATTTTCTCTTTGGTCCACTATACGTAAAAAGTTTGTAAATGTTGTATTTTGGCCGTATTCCTTTGACTTGCGACTTAACAAATCGAAAAGCCTCAAGGAGCTCGAATCCTGTTACGGAGAAAGCTTGAAAAATTCAGGCTCTCTTTGTCCATCATTCGAATCCCACTGTTTTGCTACTGCAGCCGGGACGGAATAAAAGAAAGGAGCCTCGAACGCCCGCTGATTTATTCAAAAGGGGAAAGATTTGCGCTACACTTCTGAGCTTTTATCCTGTTAATTACGTACCTGAAGGTGACAGTGGCGCATGAAAGAGAACAAAAAAAAACAACGTATACCTACACAAGAACATCTTTTTCCTCCCTCTCCCCCCTCCTTCGTCGTGTACAAAAAGGGCGCAGAGTGGGCTAGTCACCTTGGGGTCTCCGTGTAGTGTATGCAGATGCGTACAAAGCTGCTCTCTCGCCATTGTAGTAATTTCTTCTTCTTTTTTTCCTTCCCCGGCGATGGATCCCTTTTGATATGCCGTTCACCGAAACAAAGTTCAGAACGGAGCGTTTTTCCGCCCCGGCAGTTGGTTCGTTTTGATATAAACAATAGGAGAGGACGAGGAAAAAAAAAATCGAGAACGCAGATAATTATCGCACATTCAGTTTATTATACCTCAAAGAGTAATTTACGAGATTCGTAGAGTCAACGAGGAAAATACAATTGTCTACGCCACGTGTGTCTGTGTGTGTTAACGATATATTTATACGGAAAATTCGCTATTTTCTCTCTCTCTTTTAACTTACTTTTTTTTTTTTTTTTCATCCCGAGTAAGTATACAATATAATGAAAGAACTCGAAAGCCGTTTATCCCCAAGTTCCATCGAGTCGCATTATATCGCCAAGCACCCATATACATATACGAGTTCTCCCCTCGATTCTTATTGTTCTCTAAATAAATGCAATTGTCGTGTGCTCTATAGAATATACGGTTAGAAAAAAACTCCCTCTCGTCTTTTCCCCTATACGTACTTACTTCTCTCATCAAAAGTTAAAATACTTCGAGATACACTTATACACACTGCAACAATGATAAATTTTTCTGTTCATACAACCAGTTTCATACAGTTTACGGTACCAATCGTCGGAGCATACGTATTATCTTTTAATGAATCCTTGTAGCAGTATACTTTGGTGACGATTAAAAATCATGTAGTTATAGCGACCATACCTGAAGTGTACATGTCTAAATTAAATTTATATAAAAAAATACAATCGCACGCTGTACGCGTCATTCGTCGTTTGCTTTAATACTGGAACACTTGTAAAAACATCTCACTGCTTATCGGTATCTTTAACGTGTTAAGGATTTTTAAAAGTTTTTTATTTTATTTTATTTTTTTTATCTATTTATTGTTTTTGAAAACTACGCGCGCGCTATCGTTTACATGTAAATAACACTTATTCGAAGTATCTTTTGTTTAGTTTATTGTTTACAATATCTTTGGCTCATCGATAGATGAAAACGTGCGTTTAATCGGACTTTTATATATCGTACGTTAGGGGTTTTTTTTTTATTTTTTTTTTTTATTCCTTACAAATAACCATCGTCATCGTAAATTGTTATGTACAAAACAAAAAACAGTTGATCATCCATCGTACATGTAGCCTCTGATCAACGTATTTCACAATTCTACATTTTTCACTTGTCTGCACTTATTTGATTCCTACAACACGTCACAGTGATTGCAACCAATGATACATAATTGTTGGTTCGCGAGTACTCCCGAGTCGTTTTTTCGAATGCCCCTCTTGATAAATCACAATTCATGCAACGAAAATTCGCACAATCCTCGTCGACATCGACGTCCATTCGCCCCAAAACATGCACGTAAATTACATATACATATATAATATATAAATATCTATAAAATTTTCAATACAAACAACCAACGATTAAATGCATCTGATACACACCGACAACGTCGAACCAAGGATCAAAGCCTCTGCAACGAATAATCCAAACGAGTCTCCTTTACAGTAACAATAATAATAATAATAATAATAATTGGCACGTATTCGTATATATTGTATATACTCGCACACACGTTAGTTCACAGAGTTCAACCCCGCGCGAACCATCGATTGATTTAGGCTTCTGTAATTGCAATTTCGGATCAGTCTTTGTGCGCTCGGGGTGAGAAATCGATCGTACACGTACACCTATAATCAATATATCCCAAGTCAGGCCCTTCCATGCCGGAATAAACATCACCGAGCGAACGTTCGCATTACAGTGTATGCAACAAACGTCGTCGCTGCACCACCAAGGGATTCGAGTGTTATTGACCAGCTATATGCAGTGGACAGACGCACCGCTGACACACACACACACACAAGCTATCGTCCGTCAGCCCCTATCTCCGTTTATGGGCATGTATACGACTATCCCCCCTCCCCCGCCCATACATCATCACGCGCGGTGAACCGATTAAATCGTCGAGCGATTAAGCGCCAACTCTGTCGCGCGAGCGCGTCAGCATAATTGCCGTTTATGGGCGCACCCTGTCCCCCCTGCACTCCCATTGTTATATATATATACATATAGGCACATTGATTTCGATAGTAGTCCTCCCCCTCCCCCCAACCTAACCCGTACCTATATGCGTCGCGCGTTACATCACCTCGGACCCGGGAGGAGCCGCATATATCGGTGTCCATTGCAGCGAGTCAGCCGATGATATCCGCGTCCCCGGGCCGATAGCTCACCGATTTCTTCTTCTTGAGCCGCCTCTCCGGCTGCCGCTCGACACAGTGCAGGGCGTCGAGGCACCGCTCGCGAGCGGCGCCGGGCGGTCGCTACGTGGCCAGCATCCCCGGCTGTTGGGCTCCCAGCTGGGGACAACACTCGTGCTAGACCCAGTACTGGTTCTTCCTGAGCAGGGGGTTGTTCGGGGTGGCCCGGGGTGGTTGGGAGGCGTGAGACGGGCACGGCAGATCCGTCGTCTCGAAGCTGCTCCACTCGTCGGCGTCCCCCACCCCGTACGGGTACCTAGCCGACACGTCCACGTCCGAGCCCATGATGCTGTCCATCGGGCTCAGGGCTATCACCTGCAGGACACCCACAATTTTATCATAGATATATTTATACGCACCAGAGGGGAAGAAATAAGTTACACGTACCTTGCACTGGGGTAGAGTCGAGGTCAGGGTTGGTGGGCCCATGAGGGGCGGGAGTGGGGTGCTCGAGCTTATGCTACTGGCGAGGACAACGTCGTTGGGCGCGCAGTACCGCTTGAGGTGCGGCGTGGCGGGTAGCAAGTGGTCTGGTGGCCTCGGCAGCGACGACACGTTGCACGCCGGCTCCACCTTGGCGTCCTGCTGATGGGCCGGGTCTATCGACGACGAGGATGACTCCCCTGCCCCGCTTGGCTTCTTCTTTTTCTTCTTGCCTCTGCCGTGCCTGCACCTTATGGTCACGATGATACACAGGGCGAGGACAAAGATGCCCGCGAGGGCGCCGATCAGCAGGGTGTAGTCGTTGGCCATGCTCGGGGCCACGGTCATCTCGCCCTCGTGGCCGACCGGGTCCATCGGCTCGAGCGAGTTGTTGTAGTAGTCGCTGCTCAGCTTGAGCCGGAACTCAAAACTACCCACGGCCGGCTGGAAGCGGAAGGCGGTCTGATGGGGCACGACGAGCACGAACTCGAAGCCATCGCTCACCCCGTTGACGTCGTTCGAGGGCACGTTCGTGCAGACGAGGTACACCACGCCCGAGAGCACCTGCGAGTGCGAGAACTTGCCGATCTCCCGTTGCTCCTGCAGGGCCCGTTTCTTCTCCCCCGAGGACACGGTCCTGTTCATGATGCGCATGATCTTGGCGAACCTCGGGCGCCGGGTCACCCTGAACACGGGGTCGCTGCCGGCCAGCTTGGCCAAGGGCGTCGCGTCAAAGTACCCGATTCCCAGCCTCGTTCTCTCGCCCGCGTACACCTCAAGGCTCGGGCTAATTATCATCAGGGGCACGACGCGGATGGGCACGCTGATGCCGCGCAACTCAAACTCGCTCACCCGGGCGGACAGCTCGAGACTGTCGTTGCTCGCCGTCATGTCCTGCTGCACGTACACGATGCTCTTGGACAGGAGGTCCGTGTGTCGGAAGTTGTTGCTTTGCTCGCGTATGTGGAGGGCCCCGTGTCTTGGGGCTCGAGTCACCTCGTAGCGGACCAGGTCCGGGCGGACGTTCGTCTCGAGCTTGAGGCTCTCGGTGTCTATGGTGGTGGAGGTCAGGCCTTGCTGGATCTCGACGGGCCGAGCCACGCTCACGGCCAGCCTGATCGGGTGGACGTTTATGTTGAAGATCTTGTAGTCGTGGTTGAAGTGCCCATCCGACACCCGAAAGTAGAAGGTCGAGAGTAGGAGGGGTCCCCTGTGCTCGTAGACCAGCCGCGACGAGTCCACGTCCTGCTGCGTAAAGTTCTTCGGCTGGTGGGTCTTGGTGTTGGAGTTGGAGTCCGCCGAGAGGAGGAGCAGGCGGCCGTACGTCGGGGCGTTTATGATCTCGTAGATGATGTCCTTGGGCTCGGTGTCCGGATCCGTGGTGAGGAGATTGTCCCGGGTGATGGTTTGCGTCTGGTTCTGGACGACGTCGATATCTTTGATGACCTCGAGTTTGAAGGGCTGGTCGTTTATGGGGGCCACGTCGACGGGCACCGAGACGTTGCACAGGACCACGTGGCCCGGGGACACGTAGACCGTGAAGTCGATCTGGTCCCTGAGGGTGTCCGAGTGGTCGTGGAAGTAGGCTATCTTGCCGCTCCTGGCCTCCGACTCGGAGAAGGTCGTGATGTTCAGGTCGGGCAGGAGCATCACGTGCCCGTAGCTCGGCTGCCTTATCAGTCTCACGAAGACGTCGGGGTTGGCTATGGCAGCCTTCGTCCGGAGGAACGTCACGATCTCGCTGATGTTTATTCCAAAGGTCGACGAGCCACCCTCGATCACTTGCACCGGGGTGAAGCTAACGTAGCGGTGCAGGCCGCCGCTCGAGATTGATATGTCGATGTTGAATATCTATGGGGGGATTGATTTTTTTTTTTTTTTTTCAGTATTACGTATACATATGTCTATAAGGTGTGATGCACGCACCTGATCCCTGATTGTGTTGGCAAAGTTGGTTTCGACGTCGAAGATGAAGCTGTCGCTGGCGTTGATGTTGTTGAAGGACTTGACGTGCTCGTAGGAGACTCTGCTGTCATTGAGGTCCTTTTGGGTGAACCGGTCGACGGGGACCCAGGTGCCCTCGTTCGTTTCCATCATGATTTTTCCCATCCCGGCGCCGAGTCTTACCACGTATTTCAAGTCCCGGTTGGGGTCGGTGCATTTAGCCAGGAGCAGATCGCTCGTGATGGGTTTTCTTGCCAGTGGAAAGATGTTGAGGACCCTGTTGCGTTCGAGCCGTATACGGATGGGTTTGGTCGACACGCTCACCGAGTAAAGGTCCGTTGTGTGCGGGCCGTCGCTAACCGTGAACTTAAATTCCGCCTCACTGCCGCCTGGAAGTTCGTTGAGGCACTTTCTTGGTAAATTTCTCAAGCTTTTTGTTTCTCATTTTTTAATAATGCATACCTCGAGCAACGTATTCAATTTTAATCGTATAGAACAATAACTAATTAAATAAGTGGTACAAAAAACAATTAGCTTTTTTAAAAAATTGTGAATTAATGGTAGTTTTCCTACGAGTTTGAAAAGTCTCTGTTTGCGAACCAAAAGGTTTGCGGCCCGAGCCGAAGGCGAGGGACGTAACGAGGTTCGTAAAGGAGACTTTTCGAACGAGTTCCGGAAAACTGCTTTTTCGCCCGAGGAAATACCAGCCTCCCAAAACCACCCGAGGGCGGAAAAAGAATTAAAAAATTTTCACGGCATAAGTACTCGTTGCCAGAATTGTTCACGTGAATTCAAAATTGCAATGAAATATGTTATTCGTGTCCTGGTATTTGGTAAATTACTTGATATACTTTTAATGGTTATTTAGGAACAGTTTTATATCTTCACTAAAATACAAATTGATCCAAAATAAAAAAAAAAAAAAATATTAAAGGAAAACACTGGAATAAATTGTGGAAAGTTTGCACAGTACGGCGAATACAATTTTAAAGTAAAAAAAAAGTCGTAATACAATCACCGTTTATTAAATTCATACAAGAAAAAAAAAAAAAAAAATATTGCAAGTACCTACTAAATAATGCATGCGTTGAAAGTGATAAGTACTTTTTTTTTTAATTACTCGAATAGTGTAAAGTATCTGGTTTATTCGTGAACCTAAAAGCTACACTGTAGGGAACCAACTTACTAGTGAGAAAATGATGAAAAAAAGAAAAAAATTCCAACTTACTCCTGTGCGTGAACAGAACATGCCGGGCGTCGATCATCTCCTGCGTAAAGTTGCCGATCTCAATGCCCGGCGCCTCGCTCAGCGAAAAGTAACCATTCGCCAAACTCCTGACCCTATAAACCAAGTCCTCGGGAGCCGAGTCGTTATCCTTGGCAGCCAGGTACTCACTGCCCACGACGACAGATCCGCCCTGCCACACGCTGAACCTCGTCCTGTTCACGACAACCGGCACTTGATCGTTGACCGGCTCGACGTTCACCCACACGTCGAAGGGCTCGCTGCTCTTCTCCCCGGCCATCACCGCCAGCTTGAACCGATCCGCCGCCACTTCATCCCCGCTATTCCTGTACACGATCTCCCTCGCGGCCAGCTGCCCCTGGGAGAACTTTTTCACCGGCCCGCCCTTCGCCGCGTCCACCAAACCCCCGTGCCTCGGCTTCTCGACCACCCGGTAGTCGGTCAGCTTGCCGGCAAAGTACCCCGTCAGCGCGTAAAAGTCCGTCTCGCGCAGAGCCACGCTCTTACCCTCGAGGACCGTCAGGTTGCGCGCGGCCACGTACAACTTGGCCGGGATAATGGCCACGCTGACGCTCAGGTTGCGCAGCCAGACCACCCCGTTGCTCACGTCCACCACGAAGCTGTCCCTCGTCCGGTTGGGCGTCGTCTGCACGTAGTGGACCCGATCCTCGTTCACGAGGCTCTGCTCGAAGCTCTCCACCGCGTGGCTCTCCCCGTCCTCCTCCTCGTTCCCGCCCTCGTCCTCGTCGCGCGTCTGCACCTCCAGGTGTCCGTTCTTGGGCCACTCCCTGATGTGGTAGGTGACGCGACCGGGCGGCACGTCCGGGTGGCCGATTTCGAGGCTCTTCCTGCTGATGACGACGCTCGTCGCCTCCTCGACGTACACGGTCCCGTTGTGCTGCACCAACAGGGGCTCCCAGTAGCTCTCAGGGAGCACTTTGACCGCGAGCGTGCCCCTGTCCTCGGCGTCCTTGACCTTCACCCTCAGTGCCAACTGGTCCGGCTTGAGGGATTTGGCTGTGTGCCGGTAAGCCACGGCACCGCGCACCAGGTCGGCCATGTCGAAGCCCTCGGTCTCCCGGTTGAACTTGAGCAGTGTCCCGTGCTTGAGCCGCTCCAAGAGCCGGAACTCGATGTCCGTCGAGTTGGCATGGACGTTGGTCTCGGCGTCGATGTCCTTGGTCCCGAGGTAGGTCGTCCGGTTAGACTGGACGAGCGTGTCGGTGCTGAGCAGCAACTTCACGTACGGCCGGCCCGCCTGGATCTCCAGCTCGCCGTTGGCGAAGAGCTCGCCGTCGCTGACCGTAAAGTCCACCCTCTCGAACTCCCGGTTGCCCCGGTGCCTGTACGCCACCACCTCGTCGTCGATGTCCTGCTGGGTGAACCGGTCCACGGGGCTGCCGTCGACAACCCGATAGATCTCCCCACCGCTGAGCTGCTTGATCTTGTAAACCAGGTCAACGGGTCGCGTGCCAAGGTCGTCGTCCGTGTAGCGGAGGTCGCTCCGGGTAATGATCCTCGTTGATCTCGAGACCACGTGGAAGACCCTGCGATCGAGTCGCTTGGGCGCGTTGTCGTTCCTGGCCTCGATGTCAACGCGCAGCGCGCCCCGGCGCATAAAGTCCGTGGCCTCGTCGGACGTCAGCGCCAGGTACTCGAGCCCGTCGCTCGCCGACTCGGAGTCGTCGTGGACGTAGAACACGGACTGGCTCGCGAGTTCCTGCAAGGTGAAGTGGGTAGCGTTCCGCCGAACAGGTAGGGCGCCGTCGTAGCAGGCGAGCCAGCCGTGGCGCGGGGATTCGGTCAGGTTGAAGACCAGCGAGCGCAGATCGAGGTCCCGGTAGGTGGCGCTCAGGGGTGCCGGTAGGAGAGCCGCCCGGCTGCCCTCAGCGACGCGCAGCGCCTCAGACTCGGCGAGAAGGAGCGGGGGGCTGGGGGGTTCCCCGACCGGCCACAGGTAG
The DNA here is from genome assembly GCF_000648655.2 of Copidosoma floridanum. The sequence continues at coordinate 606,679 of NW_019379472.1, read as the reverse complement.
CGGAAGTTGAGAGTAGCCTCGAGGTCGCTGCACTGTGGGGCGCTGACCTTGAAGCCTATCGCGTCCTCTACGGGGGAGTAGGCGCGCCGGTGGAGCCGGTAGCGTAGCCGGGCGGTGTTTATGTCGTGTTGGGTGAAGGTCTGACCAGGGCTGAGTTGGTCGTAATCGAGGTAGAGGTGTCCGTAGTGGGATGGCTCCAGGAGGCTGTAGAGGACGGTCGTGGGCTCGCTCGGTAAGGGGTTCGTCTGGTAGCTTAGGTTTGGTGGCTCGACGACCACGTCGGCGGTGCCCGTGAAGTTGACCTCGTGCCGGTTGATCTCGAGCAGCTCGAGGATTATGAAGGTTACGTTGAAATCGTAGGTAGCGGCCGGACGGACCTCGCGCACGCTCGCCTGGAACTTGAAGGAGTCGTGTCGTGGACTGCCCGTGGTGTGGAGGTACCTGCGGAAGGGAGTACGTTGCGCCTGATGATGCTTTAAACGTGTTGTTTTGACATTTGACCCGTTTGACTTTAGGGTCAAGTATTAATGAATTTTCGACAATTTTTTTGAACAAAAAAAAAAATCACAACTGAAACAGGAGAAATAACTTTTTCAATAACAGTTGGTTTAATGTCGTTAATGAGCTTTCGGGTTCTTGGTTGTTTGCATTTCTGTAGAATTGACTCAGTAAAGATCGAGATTCGAGACCGTACAATTTTTTTAGGAGTCTTTTTTTCCACCATCTGACCCATGCGGGTGTATGGAATGTACGTATAATTTAATTCGTTCGTATTAAATAAAATACAATTTTTAATTATCGAGAAATAATAAAATCGTTTTATCGAAAAGTAAAGAAAATAAATGCAAAAAGACCACGTGTACGTAAAATATAGCGTGAAAATCATGTTTAATCCATCAGAGGCAGGATCTGCTGTATCCTCGCTTCGATTGTTCGAGACAAAAAAAAATTTCTATTCGATAGAACTGATTAAACAGTCCGTATGATTTAATTTGGCTATTGGCCAAAATCCTGTCGATACTATTGTCACGCATTTTAATCACAGGAATAACAATTTGTTTATAATGTCAGCCAATTCAAGTGTACCGATCGTATGAATAATTTTGTCATTGTATAACAATTAGAGACTTGAAAAAAAACGACGAATTCGAGTCACATCTTTTTTTACGTATATAGGTAAGAAGAATAAGCCCCAATGTGGTACACAAAACACAAAAACGTAACAAAATCCACACGCAACAAAGCCATATACATAAACAAGACAAGTACAACAACAGTTGTATACATTATCAAGTACCTACTCGAATGTAAAGTATCTGGTTTGTTCGTGTACCAAAAAGAAAAGTACACTGTAGGGAACTAACTTATAGACTCATGTCATGTTAAAAATTATTTTAACACCAAAAACAGAGCTCTCATCGCTCAAGTCTCTCCTGAATATGCCTTGAAATAAAAAAAATAAAAAAAAAGTGGAAAAAAAATTCAACCCACCCCTGTATTATACATAAACAAGGCAAGCACACAACAAAAACAGCGTATTTAATTATATATTATCAAGTATACCTGACGGTCTGGAGCTCGAGGTCGCGGCTGGTAAAGTACTCGGCGTCCATCCACGGCTGTCCGGGTTCGCGCTGTCGCTGTATCACCCCGTACTGCGGCTGCTTGAGTATCGCGTAGCGCAAGTCGACCCTCGGATCCTCGGCGTTGGTCACGAAGCTCAAGTTCGCCGGGCTTAGATAGGAAAACGACCGATGCACGACCACCAGACCCGTGTTTACCTTCGGCCTTATGCTCAGCGGGTACGTGCTTACTCGCAAGTACTGGGGCCCGCTGCTCGCCTCGCCGTCGCTCACCCTCAGCCCCAGCACCGCTTTTGTCTTATCTGCAGCAACACACGTATAAGAATTGGGTATGAAATAAATATAAAAGGAATAATTTTTTTTTTTAATTATCCACCTTTGCCACTGTGCACGTAGTCGACAAAGCCGCGCTCCAAGTCCGCCTGGGTGAAGGTGTCGACGGTCTGGCCGAGTCTCTCGACGTGTCCGGCGTCGGTGTCGTTGGCGAGAACCGTGTAAACGAGCGCCCCGGCGGGCGTGTCCGCGTCCACGGCCCAAAGCAACTCCTTCGTCAGTGCCTTTCGACTCGCCTATATAGGAACAGATACAAACGAAACATTGGACCATTTGTTTCACCTTTCCTTCCTCCCTTCCTGCACGTATGTTACAAAGTGTACACCCGACAAAGCTGCGGGCACTGCTTGTCGAAGGAAACTTTGTAATTGATTTAGAGCACGGGGATGCCTTCGGAATGTCTATAAATTGTGTCATGCCCCCGCCTATATATATATATATATACACCCTCGAAGCGGAAAGAAACAAATACATGCCAAAAAAGGAATTCTTCCGCGTTGCCGCAGTCACGTGTTGTACAGGAGGTAAATCGTTGGAGGGAGCTTCGTAAATTTATATACATGTATGGGCGCTTGGCTTTGGTTTTCTTTTTTTTCCCGCGGCTCAATTATACTCTCGCGGCAACGACGGAAAGTTGATCGAGGGAGGGAAGAATTATTTCGTCCGCCCCCTCGCGTATAATATACACGTGCATCCCGATTTCTCCTCCCGCGTATAAGAAATTTTCGTATGGAGACAGTGCGCGGTAGTTTTGGCTCGCTGCCTCTCGCGAGCGCGGCAAGGGGGGTGGGAGAAAAGTGAGGGGCGCACAAGAACGAGAGGAATGAATTATTTATGTTCGTTCCGTCGCACTCGGGCTGGCTTATGCACCTAGGTATATATGTATATATATGTATAAAATACATATAGCTCCGCGCCCTCTCTCTGTCTCTCTGTACACTGATTAATTGCATCCGCCCAAAAGTTTGAGCAAAGTTGTTTTGTTTGAGATAAAGTCTATCCACTCCTTTCCCGCGCGCTCCACCCAACTCCCTTTTTTTTCCCTTTTTCCTTTTTTTTTTCTTCGCTACTGCCGCTGAGATATGTGTGTTACTTTAGCCGGGCGACGGTGTATATGCATGTATACAGGTATACTGAGGCGGGCAGGTACTTAAGGACCCAAAGTTTCTAAACTTGGGCAGTTGCAACTTTTAATGGTTTTTCAATAATCATAAATATGCAGGCCACACCGTGTGCAACAGCACCCCTCACCCCCCCCCCTTGTACTCCGTGCAGAGTGTCCTCTTCCGCTTCTTGTTTCGCGTGGGGCCGGCTCTTAATTTGCTTTGAATTACACCGGGGGAGCGATTTTTACCGCAACGATATGCAAAAGGGTTGAACGCTCGAACAGCCGCGATCCCCCGCTGAAAGGTCATTTTTTTTTTTCGTCGTTTCCCTGTTGTAGAACGAGAAAAGAAAAAGGTGGGGGGGGGGGGGGGGGAGAGAAAAACGTGACGAGAGATCTCTCGTTTGGCCGATGGAGCGGGAAATTAAGATGATTTATAATTCTTTTTTTTTTCTTTCCTCGAGGCATTTAGTTACGCGGAGAGGAGTTAATATTCCCCCTCTGCTCGTTCCCCGCAAAGACGTCGTAGTCGGTACGTACAGCAGAGCGTAGCCATCAGCGGTATAATATCGTCCCTCTGTGCCACGGGGGAGGGTAGGATGTATACCTGTAGGCGTCCCTGGGATAGTAGCGCGGCATCGCATGGCAGAAATAAGGACCAAGACTCGGAGGAGGTAGGTATATACATAGGTATAGAGCAGTAGGGTAGTGGTGGGGTTGGGAGGGGCGAAATGAGTCAAGAAAAGCAATCTGTGTAATTGGCGAGGCATTATGTAAACGAACTAACTTGGGCCAATCTCAGCTGGGAGTTGGTGGGTATCTCGAGCCGCGGCGGATCATTAACCGGAGTCACGTTGACGTGCAAAGTGAATCGCAGACTGTCTTGAAAGTAACCCGGAAGCGGTTGCCGGCTGCTACCGCCTCCTACTCCAACTCCGCCACCGCCTCCGGCCGATGTTGCTGCTACGCCAGATGACGACGATGACGAAGACGACGCCGACTGCTGTTGCTGCAGCGCCACCTTCAAGATCGCGCTGTCCCCCGTGCTCTCGCCACCGTCGTGCTGGTAAGTAATCTGCAACAGTTTCAACCCAAATACATTTATACATGTACAAACTATGTACAATATATAGCAGTTGTGCGGTTTTCGCTGCACTCGCTTTGTTATTTCAGTCGTGTACGTGTATCATCTCGCGACGACGAGGAATTCACCAAACTTGATGCTTATATATATGAATATACGTATGTGTTTTTTTTACGCGCGTACATCGATATAAATCTACATGGCTACCGAACCCGCGGCGGGTAACGTCGGGCATTAAATCTCTGTTAAAATGGGGGGGGGTTGGGGGGGAGGGTGTAGTTATATCAAATTTACGCGCAATTAGTCGAGGTATAATCGGAGCGCGTATATAAACGATATTCCGGGCTGCGAGAGGGCTTTTGATCCATAATTATCAATTATAAGGACGAGTGTGGAAAAGATAAAAAGCAAAGGATGACAAATGGCCCCCCACCGGAGGGGGGCTTATGGGAGCTTTTTAGCCAGCAAATGTGCCGAAAAGGTTGTGCGAGGAGAAACGCGGGTTTTTTTTACACCGAGCGCGTCCACATATTCTTCCCTAAATCCATTACGCCACAGAGAGAGTCCAAGGGAGGGGGGGGTGTACCTACAGCATCGCCCCCCTTAATTTTTCTTTTTTCCTGCTCGTACCGACACTCCCCCGCCTTCTGTCCCTACTGCTACAGGCAACCGCATAAGTTACAACCCGGCCCATTAACCCGCTCGCGGCGCTCTCAATAACTTCCACGTGTTACCTTGAGGATACCCCACGTGTATATAATACATGGCTCCTTATACAATATATACCGGGCGCAGACGCCGCCTGCTGCCTTTTAATCTTTCCTTTGAATTTAATTTACCGAATGAATTTTCCTTTGCGGACCGAGCGTTGATTTTTCTCCCGCTCTCGCGCTAGTTTAAATCCCTCCGCCCTCGAGATTTCGCGGTGAATCGCGCTCGTTTGGCCGAGGAGGGAGGGAAAAAGAAGTGTTCCTTTTTACACGCCGGTTAATGCACTACTCGACCGGCTCTCTGCGGGATCGTTTGATTGGAGTGGCTGTACGTATATACGTGTGTGGGGAGGATGTATTTTGTTTTTCTCCCCTTTTGCTCCGCCTTTCGACTGTATAGGTTTATACCACTCGGCACGGCTTGAATTATCATAATGCAGCCGCCACGGGTGTTATATGTATATATACACATCATTTGCATTCCGCGGGAAATTTTTCTCGAGCTATAAATTCACTGTACATTTTTATGAAAAAAAAAGGAGGAGGAGGAAGATGATGAAGTAGACGAGAGTCCCCTTCTCTCTCGTTATGATAACGCAGTTACGCGTTTCATCGAACTCGGGTCTCGAGGCGCGAAGAAATTTCCTCTCAACCTTATACCCCCCGACCGGCGCGATGACCCTGTGCGTGTACTGCCAGAGTCAAAGAAAATCGCATACAGATATACGGTTCCGTCTGTTACATATATACGTATACGCGCGTCAGCGGCTTACAGCGTTAAAAGCCATCATCTCTCTTAATTAATAGAACAAAGTTCTCGAAAAGCGAGTTAGTTACGGCCATTATATACCTCCTCCCGGGCGCACACGCGTATATATATATATATACATACAGAAAAATTTATATTCCTTCCGGCGAGCTTTGTTCCATCCCTTTTTTCCGATTCAATGCAAATCTTGTTTAGCATATAACTCCATACCTTTTATAGAGCGTTAACTGAAAAAGTTTTTATGAGATTCAACTCCTCCTTCCCTCCCGCCACTACCTCTTCTTCTTCCCAGTGTTAAAGGAATCCTCTCCTCGCGTACGTATGTATATGTATATACCCTCTGTGGGCATTTATTTATCAGAGCGCTCTGGTTTTCAATTAAAAAAGTATTACAAAAGAATTTCAATTGGCTTCGATTCTCCCCCCTCCCTTGCCACTGTTTTTCGTCAGCGCCCATTATACAACTCTCGAGTTGTACGCGGGTGTACACCGCAGAAAGCCCCTACAGCCGCTCGGCAGATTAAATTTTTTTTTCTCTGCCTCCCGAGCGAAATAGGGGCAATTTGAGGCTCTTTGCTTGACAAATAAGAAGCGAGGGTTGCACTACAAGGAAAAAAATAAATAAAGCTCGCGTGCGATATTACACGCAGAGAGAAAGAGAGGAAAATCAAGAATTAATTGAAGTCTCCGCCGGCGTGTACCTATACGTACCGTGGACCTTTCGCGCTATCTTTTCCTTCTTCTTTCCTCCTCTCCCCCAAGAGAATCCTCGCAGTCCCCGACGTCATAAAATATTGGCGGCCAACTATACGCGTGCACCCACGGAACACATATGAACTCCCCTTGCGGAAGCACCGGGGGCTTCTATCTTTATACCTTATATACCCTTTATATATAGGGACGTCCAAGGAGGGAGAAAAGCCGTTACGTAAAACCCGGGGTGGATTCAATCGGTGTCGTACAATTTCGTGCCATCGCCGTGTGGTCACGTTTCCCTTTGATTTACGCCATCTCGTTTCTTGAGAAGAATCGTCGCTGCTGTGAGGCAAGAATAAAAAAAAAAGGGGGGGGGCAATTCGTCCTTCGTCCATAATTGCAGCTCACTGTTTACGGAGCCCAGGGGTAATTTGGGCCGCGCGCAACGAGGGAATCAAGGGGGCTCCGATGTAAAAATCATGCCGATTTCCTGCAAATCGCGTCATTAGGAGGAGGAAAGAAAGACTCGAGGAGGGGCTGTGGACAATGTACCGAAATAATGCCGTTTGCGGTAGCACCATATATATATATATATATATATATATATATATATATATATATACACACACGTACACATACAACGTATGGCCGAGGGGGTAAATTAGAGCGCTCCTAAAAGAGTCGCAGATAAGCCGAGTCTCCCCCCTTGTGACGAGCTCGCGCTCGCGGACAGAGAGAAAAAAGAACCAAAAAGGGAGGGGGGGGGAAGGAAACGCTTAATGAGCGTAGGCTAGCGCGTGCAGCGCGCACTTTCAATATAAATAGAAACTCACTCCCGGCTTTCTAAAGTTAGGATCCTCCTTCTCTCCGGCGCGTCTGTCTGCGGGGGTACCGGGTGTGTTTTTTCTCGCATATAATACACGTGCGTGTATATATTTTTGAGCTGTTACGATCGGGAGGGGAAGGGAAAAGAAGAAAAAAAAAAAATTGCCGACAGCCGGTGCTTGCAGCGAGAAAATATACAGCCTAGGAGTGTGTGTGTGTGTGTGTAAATGGGCAAAATTAGCGCGCAGTAAATGTACGGTGTTGGTCGCTGTTTGTCTCTCGTTTCACAGTGTGTGCTTTCGAGAAAATCACGTCCGTCCGCTTTTGTGTGCGGCTCTAATAGAGACAGCGGCGTCGCAGTGCAGAGAAATAGCGAAAGAAGCAAAAAAAAAAAAAAAAGAAAAGCTTTGTTTTTTCTCAGAGAATAACACCACATGCACGTATACGTGTTATACAGGTGGACGAGTAAGAGGTTGTTTTTTTTTCTCCCCTCCCCCCGCCCCGATGTTTGAGCAATCGCCAAGAGTTTCAATCATCCGTTCATCGATTTCCGTTTCTTGTTTTATCAATTGTGCGCGGCAAACTGTGTCCATACGTACACACTTGTTTTCTCTCGATGCGCTCATTATCTTCTGTGGCAATTCAACCGATCTGAAATCGTCGTGAATGATGCTGTAATATAATAATACATGCATTACGAGGTGGAGAAAAAAAAGAAAATGATTAAAAGTGTAAAAATCGTCAGAGCTTAAACAACGGAGGCGTCGAAATATCGCGTTTCAATGAGTATTACAGCAACGCGATCCGTTCCACTTCCCCCTCCAGCTGCAAGCTCGGGTTCAGAATACGTACGAAATGTCGTGGTAGTAATAATACACTCGGCATGAAGCGCCGTAGGAAATTTATGTGTGCAGGCCGTGCCCGAAGAAAGCGAGAGAGAGTATCTCCGGAGGAAGGGAAAATATCGCGTGTACCCAGCCACGGGTTTTGCACTTTTCCTATTTTTTCTTCTTCCCTCCCCAACGACGGACAAAATACATACCGAATCCGAGCCGGCGACTTTCTTTTCGGGAAAATGGCTTTGAAATAGCATCGGTTGGTGCATGCTCTTCCCCGCCGGTGGCCTCTCCTCTCTTGGGATGAAAACGAGAGGCGAAAGGAGTAGAAGATACGTCGTCGGCTCGGATGGGGCGTTTCGTTTCATTCGTCTCTTCACGTATGCATAACGCGATCGTTTTAGCATGATAAAATGCCACCGCCCGATTCCCCCCGATGTGCGCACTCGATGGGAAAGCGGACAAGTTTTTTTTTTTTTTTTTTTTCTCTCTCCCCGCGCTCGCGTTGTCACATCGATTTATCGGGCACGAATCGCCCATTGTGTGCACCCCCCCCCCCCAACCCCCTTTTTCGTCATAAAACCGTTTATGTTTCCATATAATATAATCTTTACCCGAGACGAGCAGGACACCGCAAGCGAAATCCTCTTTTCTCCGCGTGCGTTGCGCGTTTTGTTGTCGCCGGGGTATATATACAAAGCCACCCCCTCGTGTATAAGTACCTGCCTTTTTTTTTTTTTTTTTTTTTCCTTTGCCCTCGAGTATGATTTCAAATAAAAATATCGATTCTATTTTAATTTCAAGTTTAACCGAGACGACGACGAGTCCCGAGAAGGGGTCGGAGGTGCCAATCCTTTGGTAAATTTTCAATTAAACCCGCGACTCTTGCGCGCTTGTATGTGTAATACGTACACCCACACTGGGGATGCACTTCGAGTCGTCGTTACCCCCAAGTGCTGGAATTTCGCAAGAAACATCGTAAATCTCCTCGTTTATATAATGTGTATATATATGTATGTAGGCGAGCGGCGCACGTGCCACAATCCTCATCGGCGTGCCCCTGTGTCCTTGTCGTCGCGCGCTTCTAATTGAAATTGATGAATCCCGCACGAAAAGCGTCCCTCTCTCAATCGAGTGCGTGTCGAGGCGTACAATGAATTTTCTCCCTCCCTCGTATATATATATGTATACACACGCCTTCAATTCGACTCAATCGAGCCATCGCTTGAAATAGCTAATCTCTCGCGCGCGCCCCGTGTTTATAAGTATATACATGTATATATATATAGACAAACTCGTGTTATCGGAAGAAGAAAGGGGGGAGGGGAAAGAATTACGTGCCGAGGGTACGATAAATATTAGCCCTTGGCTCTTGCACGATTGAATACGTATACATTATAAGCTTGTGTGCGTATACCTACCTACTTGGTTGAGGAGGGGGGTCCAATGATATGCCAATTAATACATCAATCTATGTGGCGCGAGGGAGAGACGTCGTCGATTGGGAGGGTCATGGGTATATATATGTTTATAGACATGTAGCAATTGCTTGCAGCCTCTCTGGTATTATGTTTGTTGTACGCTCGTACGACCGTACGTGTCGCCTCTGCGGTTGCAACTATATACGTGAAAATGCTCGGCTAATGATGAGTTTGAGTGTGAAATTAATTAACGAAACTGTCGTCGTATTCCTGGGTAGCCTCTCTCTCTTGAATGGCAATAATATTATGATGATTATTATGATGATCATCACACTGCGATTGTGTATCAAGAGTATAGGTACGTACGTATAGCTTTGTGGCGTTAAATTTGGTAAAGTCTTGTGATTACGCGGTGTAACGGTTATTGTGTCGCGTGCGGGTAACTCGATTCGCCACGGCCTTGTATCCATGCACACGCGCCAAACTTATTATGGACCGCCTCGAGTTTACTTGCTCGGTTAAATAAATTTCAAACTCGAAAACCCCGAGTATAATCTGCTCAATTGTACTCCTTTGCCCGCAAGTATTAGTCGACCGTTCATGTTTTTTTTCTTTTTTTCTTTTTTTCTCAATTCCATCTCCAATCGGATGTAAGTGTGTATATTCATTGTTACTTTGACTCACTTTTAGATGTATGAAAAAAACACGTGTGTGTATATGCGAGTTGAAAACTTGTTTAGGCTACGTACATGGTGTCGAATGCACATATTGAAAAAATAATTGGCGCGTTCAAGCTGAAAGTTGATCACGATCGCTGTAAATCTTGTTGTATTGCCAGAGTGTATTGTTATTTCACGGGACACATTGAAATTTATTGCGTTGTTTGTACTAAAGAAAAAGTTTTTTTATTTACGATGCCTATGTATAATAAAATTTGAAAGAAAAAAAAAAAAAATTTAGAAACAGAACGTTGTAAAAGTGTTTGAATGTATATTTTATTTCGAATACCTAAAAAGAAAAAATTTAATATACAAAAGGAATTTCACTTATGCGCTATAAAAAAAAAAAACGAAAAAATATCTAAGGTATTTTTTTATTGTAGAAAGTGATGAATGAAAAATATTTTCCAGCGAAAAGAATGTAATTGAGCTGGAAAATCAATAAAACAACGAAATCACGCGATTGTTACGCAACAACTTGACCAATCGGATAACGTAACTGCAGTTACAATGGTAAAAAGAAAAACAGAAAAAGGGCACTCACCCTGTGCTGGTAGACGTCGTTGAGGGTAAAGGTCGCCTTGGCGGGTAGGGGCGCCTTGTCGAGGAGCAGGACGCCGTGTGCCGGTTGGCCGACGACGAGAAAAACGACGTTGGACTCGTCCAGCCCGTACTTGGCGATGTCCAGCACCATGGCCAGTTGCCGCTCGCCCAAGACCGCCCGGCGTGCCTCGACCACCTGCAAGGGTCTCAGCGCCAGAACCTCGAGGCTCACCGGCAGATCGACGCTCAACTGCAAACAGAGACGCGCGTCAAAGAGCATCGATTATTATATTCCACGGTACAACCCACCCACCAAAGCGCTTCCCCGGGAATTCGGAAAAATGGTATAGCGCTTAGCGCACTCGCTTCGATTTACTCGGAGGAGGTGTGCGTAACGGACCCCTTTGCGGTGGAAAATTTCTCATTTTTTATCAAGAAAATGTTTCCAGGGTCTCTTTCCAACGGGAACTATACTCTCTAAATTTGAAATAGTGATAAGTATACAACTATTTCAAAATATTGCATATACACTGTAAAATAGTGAATATACACTATTTTAACAGTGAAACGGACGATTTCACTATTTCAAAGTTGTATACTCATACCTTAGTTGAACTAGTGAATATTCACTGTTTCTACCAAGTTATACTTTTACTATTTAAAATTAGTTGATTAACTTGTTGCTGGTATCACTTGAAATAACGTGTGTGGGTTGTACAATTATTTGAATAAAGATCGTTGAGATGCCAGTATATACATGCCAATCATATATTTTAGTAGCAATTAGCTCACCTTGTGCTCATCGGTAAAGTTGGGCCTGATGCAGAGGCTCTGGTCGCAGGTGCACTTGAACGACCTGACCCCGAGTTGGGAGCAGCTGGCCCCGGGGACGCAGGGCTCAGTGTCGGCCTCGGTGCAGGGAAACCGCCACACGCAGCCGGCCACGAGACCCTGGCTGACCTTGACGTGGGGCAACCCGAGCCCGTGGCCCCCGAGGACCATGGCCCTCAGGCAGCCCCTGTAGCTGAGGTCCCCGGACTTGAGGCCCTTGGCCAGCGCCTTGGCCCGTCTGTTGAGCTCCGTTCCCCCCACGTAGAACGTGTCGGCCAGATCGAGGTAACGGTTGCTCGCCGGTAAGCTCATGTTCCTCGGCTCGCCGTCCACGCTGATGCCCACGAAGCTCGGGGTAAAGTCGACCGCGAGCCTGTGCCAGTGGCCATCGGCCACCGTCCGGCCGTGCACGAGCTCCGTGGGACCCGTGCCCTTGTTCATCAGCAGCCGCACCCTGCCCTCCTCCAACTCCACGCCCAGAAAGTCCGTCGAGCGACCCGCGTTGAACAACAACAGTCCGCTCTGGGCCGCCGTCTTCAGCTCCACCTCCCACCTTGGGTGGTATCGATAAGAGTTGCATTTTTTTTTTTTAAATGTCTTTATACGCTTTTTTGCACCGAGAGAAAGGAATAATCAAAATTATTGAGCAATATTCCAGCCAAAAATTGGTGTGCAAGTTAGGGAAAAGGGAAAAAATTACTATTACTTTAACAGTAAAAATTACTACAAGGTCGATTGTCCAGTACTCGGTCATTCGGCTGATTTTTCCAGTATAAATTTTCCAAGACATAGATAAATCGGGTATCTATTCAGACTTTTTCAATGCAAATTGACGTGTATACACTCAATTGGAAATACTTTTCGTCTTATACATCCACATCCACCTTATTCTGGAACAGTAAAATTTATTAACCGATCCTTTTGTTTCGGCATGGTAATTTTTTCCTTTATCCCCAACTTGCATCCCGATTAGCAGTGCGGAATGGTAATTTTTCTTGAAATTTTTTTTTTTTTTTTTTTTTCTCTTTCGATGCGCAAATCAAAAAGCACATGTGTATACAAGGGTATATACCTGGACCCGGAGCGCGGGACGTTGCGGGGAAGGGCGGCGAAAGCCCCGTCCTCGACGAAGCTCACCTCGGCGTCGTAGCTGGCGTCAAACTCCGCGGAGCAGCCCCAATTGACGGCAGTGGCCTCGCTCGAGTTTCTGCGGCGCGTCTGCTCGATCACCCGGATCCCGTTGTAAATAATATCGGCCATGCAGCCCCTCAGGTACTCCGTGTGACCTGAAACACACGAGCGCCCACGGTTCGAAACTTTCCACGGCAAAAGAGAGGGAAGGGCATTAAAAGGGGGGGGGGGGTTGTTGTACCACACCATCTGTACGCCCTATCGCCCACGTCCGAGTCTCCTATCTCCCCTCTTCCCCGTACCCTTACCATATTCAGTCGTTATATTAATGAGTTGCAGTTATAACGAGCCGGTGGTTGGTGGCCCCGTACGCCGAACTTTCGACCCCCATTGGCCCGGTGTATATAGATACCCACGTCGCGTGTAATGCTAAACCTAAGTAGGAAAGTCCGATTATACGCGTACAACGTGAACGGGCGCTTGCCTACAACTGCTACGTACACCACCCCTGCCGTCCTATAAGCACTAACAGTAACATCAAAGCCGATCGCTTTGGCTCTTCCTCCCCCCCCCCTCCCCCCACGACCGGCAACTTGTGAGCGCTGCCATTATATTTTCGCGCGACAAGAGCCGACGATGATACTTTTTTTGTTTTTTAATCGAGTGCGTTCGCTGTTGTTTCGTATAGGCAATCCGAGCCAGTTGTACGATGCCCGCGATAAGGTGGAATTCTTTACATCGCGGCTCGAGTTTCCTTACCCCCTCCTTCGGTGGGAGAACTCCAAGTGTCCTAATAGGAGGAGGATCGAGGGGACGGTCGGCCAGATGCCTAACCCCAAACCCAAATAAAAGAGAAATTCGCGCTCCATGAATATGTAAATTGAAAATTTTCGGCGCTCCCTCTCGCCGGTGTTGTAGCTGCGCTTGCCGCCGAAGGGGGATTTGCCATTGTGCGCGCGAGTTCTTACTGTAGTTGTTGTTTGCGTCGATCGCATTGAATTTGCAAGCTCGGAAAACGAGAGCCTGTCGTCCCGGGATACGTAAAAGGAGGGGGGGGGGTAGAGCTAATAATCCCGAGGAGAACGATGGGCGCGTGTGTGCTTCGTCTGGAAAATGAGATTGCCCGCGGGTGCGGGGCTCGGTGTGTCTTTTGAATTTTTAAGCTCTTGTCGACGCTCGCGCGCGTGTGTGTCAATGGTGATGGGCATTTCGGAGATTGTCTGGTCGATTCGTCGTCGACTGAGTTTTACCATATTGGATGAAGAGGTTTTTTAATAATACAAAAAAAAAAATTTGATTTGTCAAATACCTTGTGGTATCTTGGGACGACATAATACCTGTACTCACCTGCACGGAAGAAAAATAAAGAAGATTTTTTTTTTCCAATTTGTTCAAAAAGGGCCGAGTGGGGGTAAAAATTAATATTTTTACCAACTTGAATGACGCGATGCACTCAAAACGCGTATATAATATACGTATGCTTGGGTTTGCGGCAAAATACCTTGAACCACACGATCGAACATAATTGCATGTGTTATTTTATTTTATTAAAATGATGCTGTTTGTTACGTACATCACTTACTTGTTTGTTTAAACAACTTGTTGGTACTTGAATTCACTTAATTAAAATCATGTCGCGCCAATATTTTACTCCTCATTAGATACCCTTGTTATGTACGCTGCAAAGGCTATTTTTCCATTCATACAATTTCGGAGCTAGAAAAGGGCAAAAAACGCATGCTGCAATTACTCGACCGGAACTCAGAAAAATTTCCCATACAAGTATGCACACGCGTGCATAAAACGACGAAGTACTCTGTGTTCAAGCTACATTAAATTAATTGAGTCGTTGATTGGCGAAGCGTAAAGTGCAAAACGAAAAGGTAGGGGGGGGGGAGAAACCCGCGATTAATATGAAATTCCCGCGATTCACCTTTTTGCCTTTCGTTTGAACAACCCACCTGGATTTTCGAGTCGTTAGAACCCACTCGCGCTCGCCACCTGACACACACTCCACGTTTCCGCGAACGAGTGCGCGTTTGCCTTAATTACGTTTCAATCGGCAGCGCTCGCGTGTAAGCCCCAAAGAAAGGGAGGGCCGTATACGTATACGTACGGGGGAGCTCAAAAATCCAATTTCCCGGCTCGCCCCGGGAGAGGAAAATCGCGCTTTTGATTTCAAATGAAAAGAAATAACTCCGTCAAAGTTCAAAGTAATAGCTTTCGGGAGCTCACCCCCCCCCACCCCTTCTCGCTTGAGCTCCGATCCTCCCCCGTTCGCTCCCCTGAAAAGACGCTGATTCAACTCGGGAGGAGCCCCGTGTGTATACTCCGGGCGAGCGAAAAGCGACGGGTGTAGGCATTTTCATCCCTACGTTACCTTGCGGCCAAACATTTCGTTGAACTTGGATTTCAGCTGCCGTGGACTCTTCCCTCATATAAATTGACGCGAAATGAAAAAGTGGCAATTTCCACGGGGCAAAAATTGACTTTGGTTCGTCATGATTTTCCATTTTCGCTTCGCAAGATTATTTTAATAAACGAAAAAACCCCGCTCCGCGGAAGCGTATGACGGTAAAAAACGAGGAAAAGAAAAAAAAAAAAAAAAAAATGGCCTCTCCGAATGAAAATTTGTTAGGAGAGAGCGACAGTGTCGGAGCGTGGCAGTGGCAGCTGGTCGGGGCGAAATAACTAACGTGTACATACGAACTGTTTCAAAGGCACAAATCGCGAAAAGACAGACGCGCGTAATCGTAAATGAAAACCGCACGACGCGTCAATTCCGTTTAACTTCTCCCCCGCCACACCCATCGTATGTATATATACGGGGTGAAGTGAGAGCGTACAGTCTATATCCGCGCTGGTGCAATTAGATCGATGAATTCGGTGGGGTATTTGTCAAAGGACAATGGGAAATCCACTCGCTTTGCTCGTTCGTCCGCTGATGCGCGAAAATCTGCACAACTCGCTCTGGTGTATCCTTCGGAATTCATGCGGAGCATTTTTTTCTTTTTTTTCGCCCTTTTGTTTGCGCGCTCGCGCGCTTTTGCTCTCTTTTACTTTTTTTTTTTATTTTTTTTTATTTTTCCTGCCTTTCTTCCGCTGCACGGTTTTTTCCTTTCATTTTCATTTTTTTTTCCCACCACAACGGGCCTATGCTCTTCGTTTTCTCTTCTTCCCGTTTCGCGCGCAGGATATTTCGGCCGGAAAGAAATCCGATGCTATCTTTGATTTTTCCGGATTCGTGTCTTCCCCTCTTTGTTTGCTTATTTTTTTTGTCTTTCGTGGTACTTTTGTAAATAATTATACGGGTGTCCTTCTATGATTTACGTGTATATTCATAACACCGCGACCGGCTTAGAGCGTAAAATTGCGTGTCAGTGGACAAAGCATTATTAATGTACCTCCGTTTCGCTCATTCCCTTTGAAACACTTTCCCGCGACCAATGGAGATATCGTCATAATTAAACCATCGAACCGAGCTAAAGTGTATTTTTCCTTTTTTTAGTCCATCGGTAGTCCAATTAACACCAGTCGCTGGTAAGCTTATAAGCTCGCATGTACCGTCCCCTTTGAAATCTTTTTCGGTGCGATACGTCACGCGGGCGCGTTTGAAAAATAAATCTCGCTCGGTGTACCAGGTGTGAAGTTTTTTTTTTTTTTTTTTTTTTTTGTATGAAAGCACGCGTATTAAAAATACAGAGAGGCTGTCGGAAAAAGGAGTTTTCCGGCTCGCGTGACGAATGAATCAAGCCCCACCCGTTTTTCTTCCGTATCTTTTATATTTATTATCACGGTGCGCTCAAAGGTACACCCACACGCGTAAAGATCGCACGTGCATTCGAAAAATTTAAATCTAGGCGCGCGAAAAAGGTGTACGTGTAAAACAGAGAAGGGGGTCGAAACTGTACGTAATCAGGATCGGTCATCGGTAGGCAGGGGGGCCTCCCGTTCCCGGTTTTTTCCCCAGTTTTTTCACGTCCGATATATATTCTCGCGAATTTGCCGTCGTGCTCACGCTCTTCCTCTTTTTTTTTTTTTTTCTCCCCGCACTGTCGGTCGGTCCAACTCTCTCTTCTTTTTCCCTCTCTACGTGCTATTTTTCCATTTCACCGGTCCGCGCGATACATGCACTCGGTACCGCGTACACACCGAGGTGGCAGTGACGGGGCGAGCTGGCACGGCAGCTTGATCGGGACGGGAGATTTCTTGATGTGCTCGGGGTGCGCCCAAATGTTCATACATATACGTATATTTTGTTCCGCGGAGTAAGATAATCTACCTCTGATTGAATAACTCCCGGGCCAGCGAGCCGGTGCTGGACCGTACCCGCATAGGGGCGTTGGAGGATAATTGATTTCCAATTAATCGCTCTCCTCCTCGCGCCGCGTGGGCCCGCCTACACAAAACTGCACGAAATAAAAAAAAAAAACAACAACCTGCACTCGGTCGTGGTTTTCATATGGTAATTTTTTTTTTTTTCACATTGAAATGGGGGAAGATAAGAGAGAGCCGCGTATCATTATACGGGTCGGATGCGCTTTTGTGTTATTTATCGAGTTACGGAAGAAAGAAACAGATAACAATTTTCGATATCGGTGTACTTTTGTTTCGCAACCCTTTGGATAATGGATTTAATCGATTGCACGAGTAAAAAAAAATACCCGCATCTGCTTGATTTCCCCCCGCAGTGGTTGATTAATATCGTGTACGCATGAAAATGATCAATCATCGATACACAACCATGTGGATTTATTGATATTGTATTTTGATGAATAATAACAATAATATAGATGGCAACGTGACGTGGTATACGAACCGAGAAATAGCTCGCTGAGCCTGCCCTGTCCGCCGATGTAGACGCCAAAGTTGATGTTGAGCTCGAAGAATTTGCCGGGCAGTACGTCGCTCACCGAGTGAATAACGTCGATTCTCAGGGTTATATTGGCGTCGCGCCTCGTTAGGTTGACCTCGTGCCAGCTGAGGTCGTTGAGCTTCAGTTCACGCGCGCTCGCCAACTCCTTCTCACCCGCTCCCAGATTTATGTGGACCTTGACAGACAGACAGACAGACACGTGAGTCCTCGGTTGGATAATAGGGTACATCATATCCTATACATGTATATACTCTCCTCTCGTTACCTGTTATACCTTCCTCTCTATATGTACTTCTTTTTTTTTCTCTCTCTCTTATCGTACACTCGCGGGAGTCGTGCGCTTATATACATATATATGCGCGTATCGAGTCGCAGCGCAAAAAAAGGAGATCGATCCTCTCGTAATTACGCGGCGTCGGCGTCTCTTCGTGCTCATCTCGATTGAAAAACTTGAGACGTGTATATATATATATATATATTTTATATACGAGTAACACTCTGTACATTTCCGTCTCTCGGGAGTCCTCTTTCCCGCTTTTTTTTTCCTTCTCCTCCCTTTAAATGGCGCACTCGACGGCTTTTTTGCCCTCCAACGCCCTCGCGTCTTTGTCGCCGCAAAGATCAGAAAACGCTTCGAGGAGCGTGCACTCGAGATAAGTGTATATACGTAGCCCCAGTGTACACGGCTGTATTTCATATATATATACACTTATTACGACCAAGGGGGTTTGATTCGGTCGGCGCATCGAGGGGGTTGTATATATGTATATAGGGTACAAGAGCAAAGAGGGGTTTTTTTTTTTCTACATCGATCGCGCTACATTATACGCTGCTGGAATTTACAATGTGTACTTTTATTACGTATGTATATATACACGTGTATGGGAGCGCGTGCGAATATTTACGGGACACCCACGGCTTGGAGGGGGAATATGTTATGATTATGAGTCGCATAATCTAATGTAAATTTGGTAACGTTCTTTAAGACGCGCGGGCGAGAGCGAGCATAATAATGTGTATACCTAGCGTGCCCGTGGTAGGAGGGGGGGGGGTTGGAAAAAAAATGAGATTCCCGGGTCGCGAGGAGGATAACGGAAGAGTAAGAGGCGCGCGAAAGAGAGAAGAGGCCGAGGATGGGGTGGAGATCCATATATGCAAATAAATGTGTACGAAGCCGATAAGACACGTCTCTCGGTGGATACCACGTATATGTGTGTGCACATGTATAAAAGTACTGGTAACATAACTTTGACCGTATTTTTTCAGTGTACACACTCGGTGCCCCTTTTTCTCTCTCGTCCCTCCGTACTACATACAGCCCAAAGGGGTCAAGTATTTTTTCCTAAATTTATGTTTGCTCATGCCCCGCGCACATAGCATATGTATACGTATATATATATAGGTGTGTCGCGGAGAGGACGCGAGAGCCCAGGGCTATTGACAAATAAAGCGTTGGTTCTTTCTGGCGCGCGTTTCTTTTTCCCCGCAAATTTGATGTATATATGTATACGTATAAAAAAGCGCACAGCAGCTGAAAAGGGGAAAAAGGGCCGGGGGGGGGGGTAGAGAAGACTCGTCTAGGTATCGCCGGGGGCGCTTTTAATTAAAAGAAAAGAGCCCCCGTGTTCCCGTTTTATATTTCAATGCAAATAGGCAGTCGGTGCGGTTTCAATTTCGGAGGACTGCGCTTTGACGAGGGGGTTTATAGGGAGAGGAGGATGAAAAAAACCCCGAGGAAAGGGAACGATAAAAGATTGGAGGGATGACAATGCAAATAATCCGTCGATATGAGAATCGTTGCTCGACGTGCCTCTCCCGTCTCCGCGCGACCGGAGAAATTGGCCCCCGAACACCCTAGTTACGATTTCTTCCCCCCCCCTCCTCCTCCTCTTGATCTCGACACGATTGGGGGTAGGGGAGAGAACATTTAAATTGCAAAAGGAAAATTTACAGCAGCCGCTCTTCTAATTTACTTTCTAGTGTAAGATCGCTCCTTTGCGATGAATATTTTAACCGGCCGGCCGGCATTCCCTCGTTTTCTATTACTCTTTGATTCTTCCTGCCCCCCCACCCGCGGAGAATTCGCGCTATCATCGTGACTCGGTGGCTTTTTGCTCTCCCCCTCCTCCCCTCTGCGCAACGAGCCTTTTTGCAGAATTAAAGCAATTTGTTGGATTACAGTGGAAAATTTGCAATTCCCCCTCCATAATCCTTGAAAGGAAAGGAAACGCGAGTCAGCGAATAGGGGAGAGGGGGGCAGTTTTTTTCTTCCTCCGTCCCCCCACAACGAAAATGACCTTGTGCTTCTACGGGATGGAAAGTATATAGTCGAAGAATCTATATGGAAATAGCAAAGGGTCGTCTAATTACGTGTGTAGACTTTTTTGTTTAAAGTAACGCGGCTCTGACACGCTAGGGTGTTTGGAGGAAAAAAAAGGGGGGGCGTGGGGGGAAGGAATTTGTTGAGGAAGAAAAATAGAGAGAAGAGAAAAATAAGAAGAACAGCAGAGGGAAGAGGGCAAATAAACAAGATTACGGAAAGTATACACGCTGCTATACTACTGTTGTAGCCTCGGTATACATAGTGGTATACACAAGCCAGGAGGAGGAGGAGGAGTGAGAAAAGAGAGCCGGTAAAAAGTGACGGCGGATGGGATAGTAGCTGGTGTAGGAGGGAAAAAAAGCCGAGAGCGCGAGAGGAAATGCTATCCGAGAGAAATTGCTTGATCGATCGCATAGTTAACTTCTTCGCGTGGCACCTGACTGAGGGTTCACTTCCCGTCTCGTTTTTCTCGGCGCTAGTTTTATTTCCCCGTCTGACTGTCCGCCCTTGCTTCTTTTTCTTCCTTTTCTCCGCCGAGTGCGTTAAAATCTTCATCCACAGCAGTTCCACGGAGGTGTGGGGGGCGTGTAATAGGAATTAAAGTAATAAAAGTGTCACGATACACGTCGTTAGCAATTTCTCGCCCCGATACGATACACCGATACTCGCTGCTTTTTTTTTTTTCCTTTTTCCTTCGATCCCATTCCCTCCCTCTCGGGAGGGAGCGTAATAGTCTTTGTAAAATTTATGATTCAAGTTTATAAAATTGGTAACTAGCCTATTAGGGCGATGATAAAAAGATGACGGATAAAAAGTGCGAGGTACAAGTTGCTTATTACAACCGGTGGATCGATAAATCGATAATCCCAAGATGCAAGAGGTGCTACTATACCGAAGGGAAAGACGAGGGGGGGGGGAGTGGTGTACAATAATTGAGTCAATTAGCTTAAACCGGTGGCAGCGGTGGTGGTGGTAAAACTGATAAAGAACGGCAGGGGAGGACAAGGTAGACAGCTGTTAGCGCTTAGGGTGCGCTGCGTTGAAACGATCAAGAAGCCATTTATTTTTGCCCCGGGACTTTGCGCGCCACGCCGGAGGAAAAGTGACTATCTCCCCGAGACCACGACGCGGCCTCGATGTATACTACATATATATATATACTCCTCCCTTTAAATGGCGCACTCGACGGCTTTTTTGCCCTCCAACGCCCTCGCGTCTTTGTCGCCGCAAAGATCAGAAAACGCTTCGAGGAGCGTGCACTCGAGATAAGTGTATATACGTAGCCCCAGTGTACACGGCTGTATTTCATATATANTTTTTTTTTTTTTTTTTTTTTTTTTTTTTTTTTTTTTTTTTTTTCCATAATTACTTTGCCGGCAGCAGTAGCCGCGAAATTGTTCGTTATGATAATTCGCAGCAGTGCTCCCTTGCTCGCGCGCAGTAAGGGAAAATTTAATAACAAACTCGAAGCGCTACAAAATGTATATATAAGTGGAATTCGAGGGGGTCGAGAGAGCCCGGGCTGGCCGAGAGAGAATATAAAATTTAATTTATCGCGCGAATTCGCCGTCAAAAACGCCAGCCTCCCTCCGGCCGCGTCACTGTCGTATGTGCATGTGTGTGTGTGTGTATAGGTGTAAGCGTATATTTATACACTCGGGCGCGGCTGGCAATTAAAATTTAACTAGTGCGCCGTCGACGACGCGCTTATTAAAAATAAAATAAATTAACAAAAAAAAAAAAAAAAAAAAAGGCGGGGGTTGGACGAAAAAGTGGGTGTGACCGATAGCGACGATTATTACCCCGCGAAGGAGACGCCGGCCGAGTCGAGAATATTAAGAGCGAAGGAGAAGAGAGAGGCCACGGGGGAGAGATTTTTTGAGGCTATTTATAAGTCGAGTCGCGCGCGTATAACCATTTACACGCGCAATGGCAGCAATAGTGGGTATTAGGGTGGAGGGGGCGAAGGAGGGTCGTCGGTGTTTTCGGCCGCGTGTAATTGTAATAACCCGTCGATTTCACGGACGCCCGCGCAGGGAGTACGTGCCGGGGCGAGAAATTTCCTACGGCCTTCTGGGGCTTTTGTACGCTTGGAAAGGGAGTATGGAAGGGGGGAAAAAAACAACACAACAAAAAACTACCCCGTTGTCGTCGTCGTCGCCTCCTCATCTCGATCCTCCATAATGTATACTACTACATTGTATACCTACTCCAGTGTGTCGACGACGACCCTTGGTGTACTTGTGTATACATGTATATATACGCGCGGAGACGGAGACTCACTCTCTCGGAGACAGTAACAAAGAGATTGCGAGGGATACTCTTTCTCGAGTCGCTCTCGAGTTGCTTAGAGTGCTGTTGTTTATTTCCTTCTTCCCCCCTGTTTTTTTTTTTTTTTTTTTCTTCTTCTTTTTTTTACCAACCCTCCCATCTCTCTGTGTCTTTTGCTCCTTCCTTCTTTTCCTTCGAATATGGATTAGATGCGCAGAGTGCCGTGGTAGGTGTTGTTTTGGTCGGGGGACACGGGCATTTCGGACCGTAAAAAATGCCGGCGCCCTCACGGATCTTTATTTATTTTTCTGTTTTCCGGGAAGGCGGCCCTTTTTTTTTCTTCCATTTCGCGCGTTTTATTTTGATTAAAAAAAAAAAAAAAAAAAAAAAAAAAAAAAAAAAAAAAAAAANTTTTTTTTTTTTTTTTTTTTTTTTTTTTTTTTTTTTTTTTTTTCCTAAAATTGAAGAACAATACAACGCCGAAATTGCAGCGACAACGGAGCGCGGAATAAACCAGTGGTCTTTTCACCAGTGGCCGACTAATGGATATATATATACCCAGGGACACTTTGCGCGCTGCACGAATAGTACACTGCATATTTATATACACGTCGTACAGAAGCGTTTCGGCCAAAGTGTATACCGTTAGCGAGCTTTTATCTGCGCCCACCGCGTCGACTAAAACTGATGGACAACGAGAGTCTCGTACTACTGTTTTAAAAAACACGCGCGAGTGCAGGATCAGCGAGCGTATACCTATACACGCGAGGGAGAAAAGCAGAGTATATACATATATATGGCCCTCGAGAGAATTTCGTTTCAATTACCTTTTAGCGCGCGAATTAATGTATATATACGCCTATTTAATCCGTAAGGCGCGAGTGAGGAAAAAAAAAAAAAAGCTCCAAGGAGCCAAGGGAGCGGGTGCTGTGTGTAGGATTTCGAGGGCGTCGAAAGCACTCGAGAAAAAAAGCTGCGGTCCTATATATATATATACGTACACACTACATACATCAGAGGAGAAGGAGACCCAGAGAGAGGGAGATAAATAGAAAGTGAAGTGGCTCGACCTCCGAGATTTTCCCATTGCCCGGCGGCTCTCGCTGTGTGTGCACGCTCCACTATATACGTATACACATGCGTCGCTATTGCCGAGGAAAAGCCGGAAAATAGGCCGAGTCTGCCTCTCTTTCTTCTTTCTTTTTTTTTTTTTCTATCCCTGGAATTCCCACCAGCGACGATTTCGTTTCTCTGTTCACCTCCTCTTCCCTCGATCCAACGCGTATATACATAGCGCTGTGTGCTCTGACACGTTCAAAAAAGCTCCAGTGCTCCTTTTGGATCTATTTATTTATGTCCTTCCACCCAAGCAGTAGACGCGCTTAATATTTAATTATTTTAAGTTCGGCTCAAAGGCTATACGAGAAAAACTACCCCCTCCAACCAACACCTATCGACGGGTTCTCGTTTATATGCGCCAGAGAAGTACCATCAATATCTCTCTCACGGGAGCAATTTCTTTTTTTTTTTTTTTGGGGGGGGAGGGCAAACATCGTTTTTTCTCGGGATGCGTCAAAAATACATGTGCGCGTTGATGTAAAATACGAACCTTCAAGCCTCCAGACTCGAGCTTGATCAGGCAATAATCCGTCCTACCGGCGGTCAATAGCAGCATCGCGTCAGCCAGATGCGTGCGGAATCGAAAGCTTATGTCGGTGGCACTCCTCGCCTCCTGGACTGACAGATGGATGTAGCTCGCTCCGTAAAACGACGCTGTAACACACGACATCATATACATACATATACATGTCACACAAGTTCTGATGCGTACCTCATACATTCGGGGCACGTGTATCTCTCTCTCTCTCTCTCTCTTTTTTTTCATACACGAGAGTGTGAGGGTGTGTATGTATACCTGAAGTACACCTATCATACACGCGTTCGTTTTTATCGCCACACATAAATATCCCTATTTTATGGGTAAACCCGTAAAAAAGGAATTGAGGGCTCTATGGGAGTGCGCGCGTGTTGCGAAAGAGCTCAACGAGCAAGTAAACACGAGGACGGAGCTGGAGCTGGAAATGAAAAAAAAAAAAAAAAAAAAAAACAAAAAAAAAAACGCCCGGAGAGGGTATCAAATTGATCGCCCGAGTAATTTTTAAATCTGGCGGTGAAGGAGAAAAAATAGTACACATATATATAGTAAGTAAAGCCACAGTGAGACGCGTTAACACCTCGGACCCCCCCAGGATGTGGGGGGAGGGAAAACACATTGCTGCACGGGGAAGACGCACGAGCTTTCGAATTTTCCATTCTAAACACGTACGCGCGGAGGAGCTATCGCGCACACACCCATATACATGGCGAAGGAGGAGGATTCGCTCGACCGGCCGTCGACTAAAAGCAGCGATAATTCCATCGCGGGGAGTAAAGGGGGGCTAAAGATTTCAAAACTTTTCGTACTTTACGAGGCGCGAAGAGCGGAAAGGGGGTGGGGGGAGGAGAAGAAACGAGAGCAAGTTCGTCCCGCACGGATTTTCGACCGTGCAGGCGCCGGTCTGCCGAGCACTTGCTGCATACTTGCACTTGACGAACGCAAATTATTTTTCGATGCAGCCGCCCCCCCCCCTTGCGGCTCTTTAACCAGTATTTTTGGCTGTTTTTCTCGAGTGATGCGTATATTTATAACGCGCGAGCACGAGGATGCTTTTACTCGGGGAATATTTCCCCCCCTGGAATAATTATTCCATTATACTTTATTTCGTCGGTAAATCGTGATGGTACATGTATACACACGGACGAGGTGGGGGGGGGTCAATCGTTTCATTAAAGTGAGGTCCCTCTGGGCCCCCCTCGTCGATCGTGTCGCGATTTGAAAACACGACGAAAGTCAGGATTTTATTTATTGATTTATTCTTTCACTCTCGCCGGGGGACCAGCGCAGCATCACGGGACACATGTTGGCGAGGGAAAAACAGACGGACGATGAAAACTGCTGACGAAAAAACAACAACGCGGAGCATGACGCGCTTACTATAAAATATATACACCAGCGTACGGGTGTACGTGTATGAATGATTTGATACACACGGGGTGCGGGGGGGGGGGTAGGAGGCGCGCGACATTAATCTTGCATCGAGCTAATAAATTCATCCATCAAAAAGTGGGCTGAAGTCTCTGCTGCTGCTGCTGCTGCTGAGCGCACGAAATTCATTGGAAAAAATCACATAAATCACGCAGAGCCCAGGCTGAGAGTGAAAGAGAGAGAGAGAATAGGCGGAGGGAGGAGCACTTATGTATAAAAGTCAAGAAGCGCATGGGTACGGAAAGGAAATTTTTTCGTTTTTTTGTCCCCCCCCCTCCCGAACCCGATCGAGAGAAAGCAGCTTCCCAAAGCGTATACACAGCGCCCACTCGACAGCTCCCACGTGTGTATGTACGTTTTATATTATATATGCAGCGGTATATCGAAAAGAGGAACGAGAGGTTGATTGAATGTTTTTATCTGTTGGTGCTGCCGTTGGGCCAATCTCTCTTATTCTGGTCCTTTCTCTCTGCCGTCCTCTATTTTTCATGCACTCGTTTTGCTGAAAAAATATATATACACGTGCACGTTATTCCCGTGCAACCGTATATATATGCACGATACGGGGCTCGCCTCCCGCTATTGAAATTTTTCGTACTTTTGAAGTGGACGCCGGCCACATGTATATGTGAAAGGCAACGGTGCGCGTGATATTTTAGTTTTCCCCTTTCTTTTATTTTCTACGGAACTTTTATTTCGACCGTCCACCCCCTGCCCCCGAAATAACCCACAATATAACACACGGAGCCATGGCCCTCCATTCACTGCAGGTACATTCAAATCTATCGGCATGATTCATGTGTAATAATGATGATGACGATGTCTGATGCTATGCGTCGTTCATCGCGCGCGTGTATAAACACGCGCGAGGGGATGAGGAATTAATCGCATTCACGAGCAACACAAATGCCTTTTCGATTAGCACGACTTTGCAGAGATGTGTATACCTACTTTGTATAAAAAAAAATTTTATGGTACAAAATCGAGTCAAATCCATACTCATTTAATACATATGTATCAGGCAATCGATACGATCGCTGGTTTATCATTATTTATCGTGTATAATGCCGTTTCGAAAATTACAGAGTTTATTCTATATTACGCGATATTAATACATTATTATTATTATTATTTTTTTTCTATAGCGAAAGAAAAAAAGGACAAAAGGGAGTGGAACAAAAAAAAATTGAAATCCACGCAAATAGGCTCTCGCAGCTGCTGGATTACGAATCGCGAGCCATTGGTTTTTATTAATTAAATTCGCCGTGCCATTTGTGCTCAACCNAAAATTAAAATAAATTAACAAAAAAAAAAAAAAAAAAAAAAAGAGTAATAAAAGGGCTCAAGTTTCGACAAAACGCAATTTACATTAATCTCCCGGAGTTGGCGCATAAAAGAATTTCCAAAGCGTAGATGTGTGTGCGTGGGGAGCTGTGGGGGGGGGGCAAAGTTTGCAGTAAACGTCCAAGTTCCGTAAACTCTCTGCATTCGCATGCTCATGCCCACGTACCTGTACGTGTGTGCACGCGCTTCTCATATCATATGTATACCACCGTCGCGTGCTCGGCGTCGTCGTCTCCTCTTGCATGCTCGCGCGTTTTATTCCCATTCTACAAGTGATTCGAGAGAAGCGCGTTATTCAAGTCGCAAAGTGTATAACTTCACACGGACCATTAAGCGCCCGAGGGTCTTTTGCTATTCTTCTTCCCCTCGCCCCCCATGACTCTTTTTTTTTTCCGTACGGAATAAAAATTTCATCCTCCCGTCGAATCCCTTTCGCGATATTTTTCCCCGCCCCTTTTTTTTTTTTTTTTTTTTTTTTCACTCACCCTTTCTCTTTTACCTCCTCAACTCCACCCCATCCATTCCTCCTTGGTCGTAGACGTAGACTTTTTCCTTTTTCCCTCGGTATCGCTGTATATTATGCTATTTCAGACGCATGAATGTCGATAAGTCGATATACCCGCGAGCGAGAGTGTTTCCAAGAGGAGTCTCGCGGCGATGATAAATTTTATGTTCCCCCCCGATAATTCGATTCTTTCTTCCTTTAAGCTTGCAAAGAGCTCTTGGTCGAGCTATTTGATTATTAATACTCGTTGATTTTATATTCCTCTGGTCGATTTTCGTTTCGATAGATTCGCGATTATATGGCCCTGGGTTTTAATCAAACGGCCGGCGGTGATGTGCCGTTTTCGAGTGAAATTTCAATGACCGGTAGCTCGCGTATAGCAACTCGATACTCTCGTCGAATCAAAGAAAAATAAACGCGTGTCGGTGTGTAATGAATACGGGCACGCCGGTGGTAGATATCCATACCCAAATGCGGTTGTGTGGAAGACACGTGATGTGTATAATGAAGCAAGTTGCAAAAGCAGCCCCGAGGGTTGTTGCATTGGGTTCGGCTATTTGGCGCCAGCGTGAAAGGTTCGATTCTCGCGTGTTTTTGGCCGTGTCATTTGAGATACTTTGATGTTGCGTGCAATAGATAACAATCGCACGTAGGTATATACACATATGCGAACAATGTATCATATCGCGGGTGGATGCTTTTATTAAAAGGACGAATGCTTTATTTCGGTAGACGCGTTATTGAATTCGGGTGGGGAATGGCTTGAAATTGCTCACTAGAGATTTTTCTTCTCCGAAGCGTTCGAGTGTCAAGAGAATACATGTATACATTGCCGAGATTGGTTTTGTTGAAAATTTTTTCGTTTAATCGGATAATCAATGGTTGGACATTATTGTACAAGATATGACGAAAAATTTCGTCATTTTTATTTGTTCGTGCGATTGAAAAAATATTTTTTGCTTCGCTCGTTGAAGTCAAACTCATTTTTATTGAATTAAATTGAATTAAAATACGTAACGAAATAATACAGTTGCATTAACACTCAAGCGAGTCACTAACTGATAACATTTCGTAATGTTAATTGCAACGGATTATTTTATTACATTGAAACACAAAAAAAAAATTAAAAAAGTATTATCATACAATAAAGCTAAAACTACAATTAAATTGAAACTTTGTTACAGTTATTGTTTATGGTTGTTTTAAGTTTCTTTACAAATAGACTTGGGCACGAATATTTTTTTAATTACTTTTTCCTAACAATAATGCTTCGTCAATGCTAAAAAAAATTTTTTTAATTATTACTCATAACATGGTACTTAACTAAATTTAAAAAAAACGTGTTAAAATAATTTGAAAAATTATTACTTTACAATGAAATTAAATGTGAAAAATGTATTACAGAAAAAAACATTTTTTCTCAACATTATAAATATATGGTGAAAAAAAAATTTTTTATCAAAAAGAATTATCTTTTTGTTTTCAAGGATGCATGAAACATTTGCGTTCAAGTCTGACTATCAATTCACAAACTCTTTTTATATCCAATGGTTATGTACATAATTTTCTACCAAACGCATTTCTTTGCACAAAAAATTATTCTTTCGCAAATACTTGTTTAACGCCATTTCATTGGAAACTTTATGTATTCCATGAGTCAAAATGTTGTCACAGCAATACTATTTCAGCCTCTTGCGCCAAAATATTGCCTCAGACGGTCATACAGGAAAACAGTTTGTAAAATAAACAATAATTATCTACAATAAACAATGACGACTCTTATCTTATCTACCCTCTTTGATCGCTTGGGGAATGGAGGAACGAACCGGATTGAGGTGTGCCCTCATTATATGATTCATTATAAAATCGCTGGACCGCTCCTCAAGTTTTTTAGTGATCGTTTAGTTACGGTTAGCAGGCCACATCCTCGGGGAGCCAGGAAAAGTAAGTGCGATTACGTTTCTCTCGTACAAGTACAATCGTAATGATAACAACGCAAATTATGACGATGTAATTATACGTGGCTGAAACTTTGTAAAACATTCACGAGGAGTTTCATGAAAAATTCAAACAATTTCGCGAACCCTCGAAAAAGTCACTCTAGAGTTTTAATTTAATTATTTATTTATTTTTTTTTTTTTTATGTGAATTGTTTAATTTGAAAAACCTTCGCTTTTCTTCCGCTCCACGCACGGCTCGCGGATCCCGTTAATGGCACCCGTTTTTATATTTGCACGATTATACCCCCGCAAGTTGGCGGAAACACGAAATTACATCGAATTATCCGGTCCAGAGCATTTGACTCCAAAAAAAACCTCCTTTCTCCCGGGGAGCAACGTTTTAATTAAAAATGCCACCCCCCGCCCCTTCTCGGAAGCAGCTAACGAAGCGAAGCGCAAATTAATCGTCAAGCTGGACTTTCTTCAATTGTATTGTTTAATTTTAACTGTGTATATATTTCACAAAGGCCGTGATTTCGTATACGCCTGTACACGCGATGTCGAGCTCCACGGCCGCGGCGTGCGCCGCGATTGGCGAGCCCAATCTGTCGCAGCTGTGCGCGCCCTCGCAGCTGGTCCTCTTCATGAGCATCATCGATTTATTCATCGCTCCCAAATTCACGCCCGTGCGATTCTGCGACGCCGACCTCGGCCCATCGAACAGCTACGACTTTATCGTCGTCGGTGGTAAGTGTCGATTGGAAATAATCAATTTCAACGAGATGTGCTATACTGCGAGTCCAAGTTAGACACGTTTGTAGTGTTTGGCAGTTGAAATTTCTTGTTTTTTTTTTGTTTTTTTTTCAACGCATCGTTTAACGATTCAAGAACAACCGAGTCGATGCTTCGTAAACTATTTTGCCTCTTATTTTCTGGTACAGATTTTACACCCTTTGTATACTTTCCTGCCCCTACATAGATTTTTCCCGCCCAAAAGTGCCCCATTTAGTTGAAATGATGGAAATTTGCTTGTTATTCATCAAAAAAAGTAAACTTTTAACACTTAAAAGTGTGACCACAATAACCCCGTGTTACAAATACGCAGGTGGTAGCGCTGGCGCAGTGGTGGCCGGGCGCTTAAGCGAAGTCGAAAGTTGGAACGTCCTGCTGGTCGAGGCTGGCCCCGAAGAGGTAATCCACTTTTAGGGACTCCATGGTCATTTTACCCCAAAAGCAAACCTAACATTTTATTCCATGAAGCCACTAGCAACCTACATACCCAGCATGACCGCCTTCTTCCTGGGCTCGGAGTACGATTGGAAGTACAGGACCACGGGGGAGAAGCACGCCTGTCTCAGCTCGAACGGCAGCTGCAGTTGGCCCAGGGGCAGAAATCTGGGCGGCAGCGGTGTACACAACGGCATGATGTACATGAGAGGCCACGCCAAGGACTACGACGGCTGGGCCATCCCCGGCTGGACCTGGAACGACGTCCTACCCTACTTCAAGCGCTCGGAGAACAACCGCGAGTTCGCCGACGACAAAGCGAACCACGGGACCGGAGGACCCCTCCACATCGGGAGGTTTTCCCACCAGCCGGAAATCACAAAGGACATTCTCGAGGCGGCGCAGGAGGCCGGCTTCGGGGTGAGCGAGGACCTCAATGGCCAGAAGATCACTGGTTTCAACGTGGCCCAGACGACGAGTGTCAATGGCACCAGAGTCAGCAGCGCCACGGCTTTCTTGCGCCCCGTCCGCGACAGGAAGAACCTGCGTGTGCTCGTCAACGCGCAAGTCACCCAAGTCCTCTTTGACTCCGAGGGGAAGGCCTCGGGCGTGAGGTACATCAAGAACGGCACGTATCTCGATGTATCAGCCAAAAGGTGAGGGCGTAGGTGTACCAATTGTACGGGGCATTGGGTGATGGTTTCGTCATTCGCAGGGAGGTGATCCTGTCGGCGGGTGCTGTAGGCTCGCCGCACATCCTGCTCCTGTCGGGCGTAGGACCGGCGAGGCACCTCGAGGAGAAGGGGGTCAATCTTGTGAAGGACCTCCCGGGGGTGGGCCAGAATCTCCAGAACCACGTGTCCTACACTCTCGAGTTTCAGTTGAACTACAGGGAGGGTCCACTGGGCAAAGAGGCTGCGGACGAGTACATCGGCAACCAGAGGGGCCCCATCTCGTCGACCGGGCTCAGCCAGTTCACGGGGATCCTCAGCTCAAAGTACACCACGCCTGACCACCCGGACATTCAGCTGTTCTTTGGTGGCTTTGGGGCGGGCTGCGATCGCCAACCCGAGGGTAGCGAAGTCAGCCAGATAAGCATCAGTCCCGTGTACCTGCACACCAGGAGCCGAGGTGGGTTTACGTACACACCCCATCTACGAATCGCGTCACTTTTCACAATGAAGAAACAAAACAAAAAAACTACGGATTTTATCGGCGTATTTCCAGGTGTTTTGCAACTAGCCACCAAAAACCCCTTGGACCATCCGGTCATCACGCAAAATTATCTGACGGATGAACGGGACGTCTTGGGACTGATCGAGGCTGTGAACGTAGCGCTCACCCTATCGAAGACAAAGGCCCTGGGCAGGTATAACATGAGCCTGACGAGCGCGCCCAACGAGGCGTGCGCCGATCACGAGTTTATGAGCGAGAAATACCTGAGGTGCGCCATCGCCCAGGACACCGTTCCGGAGAACCACCAGGCGTCCTCCTGCAAAATGGGCCTGACCTCGGATCCGCTCGCGGTCGTGGACAACAGATTGAGAGTCATGGGGATCAAGGGACTGCGAGTGGCAGACGTCTCCATCCTACCAAAGGTAAATAACTATCATTTTACCTCTTATCGAAAGACACGATGTTTTTACCACTTTGGGCTTCGACGTTTCAGATAATATCGGCAAACACGGCTGGACCAGCCATGATGATCGGGGAGAGAGTGGCTGCCTTTATCAAAGAGGAGTATCAGCCAGCACGGACAAAGTAAACTCGTTGTGAAACGCTTTGTTGGAGGAAACAACAAAGTATCTGTCGCGTTTACATGTACAATTTTATTTTCTAACATTAGCCTTTCATTTATATGAATCTGTAACGAATAAAAATTTATTTCGCGATTTCAAGTATGTTTGCGTGTATGTATGTTGTAGATGCAATTGAAATATTCATTGTATCACAAACATGTGTATTATCCGACTGACGTGTGAATACAAAAGTTTCAATAAAATTAAGCTCAATCGTTTTCTATTTATTGATACATTAAAATAATATTGTGTTGGTGCAAGTGAATCACGAAACTCTCGAGTATCCCTTTGGCACCGAAATATTCATGCCGTCATAATTAATTCAATCGACTGGTATGGCGCAAAATTACAATATCCGCCGAAGCGTGACTGCCTGTGTGTACGTGGAATTGGAAATCAGATTATCGAACGTAATGTACGTGGCGTAAGGAACACTGCACGAACGCGCATCTAGGATTATTTGTCCGGACGCTAGATTTAATCATCCGTGTTTTTACGACTTGATAATTATAAGATATTGTTTGATTCCAAGAACAGCTAATAATACAATAAATAATGACAAGTACTAAGGGCTATGCTGTTCAAATTGACTTTATTTTAAAAAACGACGTTTCGACTACTCCAAGGCAGTCCTTATCAAGTCACTAAAAATTAATATACAGCAATGGTAATATAAATATGTATATAAAGATGTACACAACAGAAAACGCACTAACAATGTATAAAAGTTTTATCTTTACTTACAATATTAAACAATAATCGCAGAGTGTCGTCAATGTGAGATGTTTATTCTACTCAACTGCGATATAGTACAATATATGGGAATTCTTTTTAAAGCTACGTGAGAACATGTGTGTGTAGTACTACAACAGTGGTGAACCTGGTGTAGTACAAAATCAGCGGTAATTTATGAAACTAAGTTTATTTTTACTTTAAAGAATCAAACTCAATATCAAGGAAAGTGGCCACTAACCGATAAAAAGAGATTGATGGATATAAATTGTTATGAATTATCAAATTATGAAAATTGTTATAAGTATTTGTTTATATAAAATTCAAAAACTGAGCTTAAACTTTGTGTATCTGTAACTTTGTTAACTGTATTATATTTTTTTATAAAAACCATTTCTGATATTAAACGCTTATAAAAATTTGGTTCATTATCTATAACTTTAAAATTATCAAAATCAAATGAGTGGCCATTGTCCTGTACATGATTGAAAATAGCTGATTCGTTCTTTTTACTTTTCACATCTCTCTTATGTTCATTTATTCTTTTTGATACGACTCGACTAGATTGACCAACATAACATTTATCACAATTTTTACATTTAATACAATAGACTGAACAAACTTTATCCTTATTTTTAATTGAGTCTTTTCCTAATTGGTTTAAAAATTTTTGTTTATTTACAGATTTAAAAATGGTTTTATAACTTACTTTATTTAATAAACTTTTGAAGTTACTATCACAATTTTTTATATACGGTAAAACAATATAGTTTTTGTTATCATCATTTAATTTTTTATTTGAATTATTATTATTATCATTTTTATTATTATAATATATAATTTTTTTTCTTCTCTCTGCGTGTTTTTTTATAAAATCGGGTGGGTAATTGTTTTCTTTCAAAATTTCATATACCTTTTTTAGGTTGTTATTGTGATAACAAGTGTCTGACAATTTAATTGCACGATCGACCAAAGAATAAATCACTCCAATTTTTTGTGACAATGGAGAGTGTGACCAATAATTCAAATGAAGGTTTGCATGTGTTGGTTTCTGAAACCAATTGGTTTTAATGCTTCCATTATTATCCCATGTTAAAGTCATATCTAAATAATTTATGCTATTGTTATTAGGTGTCTCCATAGTAAACTGTATATGCTTATCAATTGAATTCAAATAATTTAAAACCTTGTCGGATTCCGAAATCTTAATGCAAGCCAACAAATCATCTACGTAAACTTTTATTAATTTAATTTCAAAGGGACCGAGAAATAATAGCATTTTTATAATGTGACGCATAACTATATCTGCAAGTGATGGGCTGCATGGACTTCCCATGGCAGATCCAAACTTTTGTCTGTAATTTTTGTTATTGAAGCTAAAATAATTATTCTCCATAATAAACCTAATGATATTTAGAAATGAAAAGAATTCTAAGTTAATTTTTAAATTTAAAATGTGCCAAACTGATTCTAAAGCTACTTTTACTGATTCAAAATGAATGTTATTAAATAAAGCAACGACATCAAAACTTACGATACAAAAACCGTCAGGTATAAGGAAATTCTTAATATCATTCTTAAGTTCAAAACTATTTTTTACGTTATGAGGTGAAGGAGGTAAATTATTTTTCAAAAATTCTGAAACCCACTTTGATAAAAAATATGTGGGAGATCCTATATTTGAGATTATAAGTCTCATGGGCTGATTTGGTTTATGTACCTTAACTAAGCCATAACACTTAGCCAAAATACATTTGTCCCTTATTGTGTTAAAAACTTTTTTATTACCACTATCACCAAAAAGGTCTGACCCATTCAATTCATTCAACAGGTTACTTGTTTTATTGATTAAAGAAGGTAGGGGATTGTGCTCTACCACCTCATACAATTTCTTGTCATTCAGACTTTCTTCAACTTTATTGATATAGTCTTGCTTATCTATAATGACAAAAGCTCCACCCTTGTCACTTTTCGTGATCATTATGTTTTTGTTATTTTTTAAAAACTTATTACAATTATTTAACATGTTTGATATTAATATGTCCAAGCTACTTTTATTGTTATTTTTTATATGTGTTTTTACTAAATCTAGAATCTTAAACTTTATANACATCAAATCCAAATGGTTACACAATCTTACTACTATTAACTTACCAAAAGAGGTGCAATTTTGTATAAATCTAGGAAAAAATTTCAATTTCTTTGATTTTGAAAATCAAAATGAAACCAAAAGAGTCTATCTAGAACTTTTTAAGAGTCTAAATAAACCATTACATAAAAATCAAAGTATTAGTAACAATATAAAGTTTAAGATTCTAGATTTAGTAAAAACACATATAAAAAATAACAATAAAAGTAGCTTGGACATATTAATATCAAACATGTTAAATAATTGTAATAAGTTTTTAAAAAATAACAAAAACATAATGATCACGAAAAGTGACAAGGGTGGAGCTTTTGTCATTATAGATAAGCAAGACTATATCAATAAAGTTGAAGAAAGTCTGAATGACAAGAAATTGTATGAGGTGGTAGAGCACAATCCCCTACCTTCTTTAATCAATAAAACAAGTAACCTGTTGAATGAATTGAATGGGTCAGACCTTTTTGGTGATAGTGGTAATAAAAAAGTTTTTAACACAATAAGGGACAAATGTATTTTGGCTAAGTGTTATGGCTTAGTTAAGGTACATAAACCAAATCAGCCCATGAGACTTATAATCTCAAATATAGGATCTCCCACATATTTTTTATCAAAGTGGGTTTCAGAATTTTTGAAAAATAATTTACCTCCTTCACCTCATAACGTAAAAAATAGTTTTGAACTTAAGAATGATATTAAGAATTTCCTTATACCTGACGGTTTTTGTATCGTAAGTTTTGATGTCGTTGCTTTATTTAATAACATTCATTTTGAATCAGTAAAAGTAGCTTTAGAATCAGTTTGGCACATTTTAAATTTAAAAATTAACTTAGAATTCTTTTCATTTCTAAATATCATTAGGTTTATTATGGAGAATAATTATTTTAGCTTCAATAACAAAAATTACAGACAAAAGTTTGGATCTGCCATGGGAAGTCCATGCAGCCCATCACTTGCAGATATAGTTATGCGTCACATTATAAAAATGCTATTATTTCTCGGTCCCTTTGAAATTAAATTAATAAAAGTTTACGTAGATGATTTGTTGGCTTGCATTAAGATTTCGGAATCCGACAAGGTTTTAAATTATTTGAATTCAATTGATAAGCATATACAGTTTACTATGGAGACACCTAATAACAATAGCATAAATTATTTAGATATGACTTTAACATGGGATAATAATGGAAGCATTAAAACCAATTGGTTTCAGAAACCAACACATGCAAACCTTCATTTGAATTATTGGTCACACTCTCCATTGTCACAAAAAATTGGAGTGATTTATTCTTTGGTCGATCGTGCAATTAAATTGTCAGACACTTGTTATCACAATAACAACCTAAAAAAGGTATATGAAATTTTGAAAGAAAACAATTACCCACCCGATTTTATAAAAAAACACGCAGAGAGAAGAAAAAAAATTATATATTATAATAATAAAAATGATAATAATAATAATTCAAATAAAAAATTAAATGATGATAACAAAAACTATATTGTTTTACCGTATATAAAAAATTGTGATAGTAACTTCAAAAGTTTATTAAATAAAGTAAGTTATAAAACCATTTTTAAATCTGTAAATAAACAAAAATTTTTAAACCAATTAGGAAAAGACTCAATTAAAAATAAGGATAAAGTTTGTTCAGTCTATTGTATTAAATGTAAAAATTGTGATAAATGTTATGTTGGTCAATCTAGTCGAGTCGTATCAAAAAGAATAAATGAACATAAGAGAGATGTGAAAAGTAAAAAGAACGAATCAGCTATTTTCAATCATGTACAGGACAATGGCCACTCATTTGATTTTGATAATTTTAAAGTTATAGATAATGAACCAAATTTTTATAAGCGTTTAATATCAGAAATGGTTTTTATAAAAAAATATAATACAGTTAACAAAGTTACAGATACACAAAGTTTAAGCTCAGTTTTTGAATTTTATATAAACAAATACTTATAACAATTTTCATAATTTGATAATTCATAACAATTTATATCCATCAATCTCTTTTTATCGGTTAGTGGCCACTTTCCTTGATATTGAGTTTGATTCTTTAAAGTAAAAATAAACTTAGTTTCATAAATTACCGCTGATTTTGTACTACACCAGGTTCACCACTGTTGTAGTACTACACACACATGTTCTCACGTAGCTTTAAAAAGAATTCCCATATATTGTACTATATCGCAGTTGAGTAGAATAAACATCTCACATTGACGACACTCTGCGATTATTGTTTAATATTGTAAGTAAAGATAAAACTTTTATACATTGTTAGTGCGTTTTCTGTTGTGTACATCTTTATATACATATTTATATTACCATTGCTGTATATTAATTTTTAGTGACTTGATAAGGACTGCCTTGGAGTAGTCGAAACGTCGTTTTTTAAAATAAAGTCAATTTGAACAGCATAGCCCTTAGTACTTGTCATTATTTATTGATAATTATACATGGTAAAGGCTAAGAAATTGCTCAAAGTGCAACTGGATTTTTTTTTTCTCGATGGTGGTATGGAAAATGTGTTGCTGATACCGTTGCTTCGAAAAGTAGATGGACTATAATTTAATGTCGCGAGATAAAGGCCTTAAACTCGTGTACAAAAATTCGAAATGGGCGAAAACTGTCATTTTCCCACTTTCTGCCCGGAAGGCATTGAATAATACGAGAAAGCTTCTGCACTGGGTTCGCCCGAGCATGTGCCCAATTCGTCCATTTATTTGAAATGTAAAATCGTAAAGTTTGATATTTCTCCTTTCTCTGTCCATCCGTTGAACCCCGCAACTTTATAATATCCTCTAATTTTCAGAAATCTCGCGTACTTTACTTTTGTTCTGGTTTCGCTTGGTACTCGACGCGCACAAGTGGCAAGCACTTGACTTTTCGCGTGTGTAGTGATTAAAAACCTAAAATCCGCAACGCAACTTCACAAACTACACCCGATGCGCTTGAATGCGAACTTTTTGTGTTTTCCAACAATTGTACGCGTCGAGGCAGAGCTTTGAAAAATTGGTAGGTACACTGTGTTTTTTGATTACTATACATTTTTATTGTACAGTGGTACTTGCATGGAAATACGTCCTTACACACTTACGGCATATTGCAAGAAAAAAATTTTTTAATTTAAGGGGGTTACAGAGAAAAAAAAAGTTTTGATGAACTTTTATGAAAAAAAAAATATGTCCTTTTGTTTCCATTTTGATGTTCTCTACAGCACATTGAAATTTTAGGTCTAGTCGATCTGTTGGAGAGATATTGAGATTTGAAGTTTTAATGTAATACTGATAACCCTTTATATTAGTTGTACAAGCCAGAGGAAAATATTTTTTTTTAATTATTTTCGCACTTTATGATCTTTTTTTATGATGCGATGTGATATTTTTTACTATCGAGGATTATTTTGAAGAAAAATTAATTCAAATAAACCTAACTCTTGAGGTTGACTGTACCGGCATATAACTTCCTCACCAAGTACGTAACTTTTTATTTTTTTTTTATTTTTGTAAACATTGATTCTACAAATGTGTGATACAACGACACTCCCGATGGATTTCACCAAACACATGGGCTCAAAGTAACATCGGAGAGGAAAAAAAAACGAAAATACTTCCGATGAAAAGCTCGGCATTCAATTTGTCACTCACCAACAATATTAAGTCCTCGGGCTATGGGTGTATATGTATACCACGCTCGAGCGAAGTTTACGACTATACGAGGTTCAAGTTGGAGGCCAGCTGGGGTTATATGGGCAGGTACACCCGTGCATCGCGGGACGCACCGGGAGCACCTCCCCGGGCAAAATCGTCCCGATGCCGGTCAATTATTCGGGCAACATTGCCTGGCGACCCACAGAGGTACATCACTGCATATATACATGTATTATATCATCTCATATATGCACTTTATGGATTCGCAGTATTTTTTTGGTCTTTTCGATAAAAAAAAAAAAAAAAAAAAAAAAAAAAAAAAAAAAAGTAATTTCGACGGTTCGGCGAGTCGCTACATCTCTCTCGGAGGGGAAATCTGGAGCGAGATAATGAACACCATATACAACGAAGCGGTTGATGGGATGTACCTACTGCGGTCAGCTTCCCCCCCCAAGGAGTGGCTTTGACGTGTACACCCTCAAGGCATCACGTATCGATTCCAGAGAGCAACTTAATTCAGTACGAAGCGCACACACGCCCCCAAAGATTCCATCGAGTATCGGCAAAAAGCTTCGTGACCGCACGCGGCTGTGTGTCTGTGTATATATACGTACGCTTGGACGTTTTGCATTCGCCGTGTGTAGGTAAGTATACGTATACCCTGGATCAACAGGTTGTCGCGGAGAGCCCGGAAAACGACGCCGGGGCCATTCACGCGGGGTCTACCGCACTCCGCCGGCCTTTTCTCAGGCAACTCTCGGGTCATTATATCGGGAAAATCACCGGATTTCCACGTTTTTGTGCCGCTATATCTCACCGTTTATGTAGGTAATGTTCGCAAAAATGTTAAAAGGATGCACGTAATAACGTTTCATTTCAACAAATTGATTTTATCTGCAGCCAATAAATTAAACCTGCATTTGGTAAATACGTCCCAGTGTACACACACGTGCATTCGCTGTAGTGCCGATCAAGTAATCATCCGTGCGCATAATACAACTTATATACCTATACCAGATGTTAATTAAAATTTATACGGACCCGGAGGCAGTCGCGCGTATACGTGTTTCCGGATTGTTTGATAACCCACGCAAGGTTACAGGTATGTATATATATAGGTACGCAACAATCCAGCCAAGCAAATCGTGTATTTGCTCGTGACACGATGATGTGCGTGCGAGGGGAAAAAATAATGTTTCAAAGTGTAAGACGAGGTGAGAGCATTGCAAAATGCACACGCGCTTCGCGAGGTATAATAAGTTGCGTTAATCATCGTAACGATCCATTGTTGATTTAACAATCGTAAACGGGAGCTCGCGAGTGCTTTGTTTATGTGTGTATAACACGCAGTTCACGCGTGGATGGTACACCGGTGCTTGAAATTTATTTCTTGAAATTTCCATCGTCATCGATACAGAGGATCCACCGTACGAGCGATCGACCGATTTTTTTTTCTTTTTTTTTTTCGTCATACCGAGCTATCCGCAACTTGCGTACACCGATTTGGCCATACATGATAGTCGACTCGTGAGTTGAAAATCAAAGAAGAAGCTTCATCAACGAGTGGAAGATTAAACGGCAGCTCCGAGGCGAGAGTATAGAAAGAGGGGACGGGTTTCTAAAATTAGCCGATCCCACACGTGTGGTGCAGACACGCGTACAATGTAGGTACAGATGGGCTTTTTTCTTCCCATCGATGAGACGCAAAAAAAAAGTCACCGATTCTCCGACCTCGTCATCCAAATTATTTCCTCCCAGACAACAAAAGTTGGAAATTTCAAGGTGATCCAACAGATGATCGGGAATAGGCGTGAATAAAAAAAAATCTCACGGTCCTGCCAACCGGTTGGTATTTGTCGACATGGCAACTTCTTCCGTAACTCACTGAGTGGAGCACGAATCAGTGGCTAAGGAATGTATACCAGCGTTTCCCAATAAAATTAATTGAGCAGCGTCTACGAGGACGTGATTGTGCGTGCAACAATGCAGCTAATCGACAGGACTTGATTGTAAATACCAAAGGCGCACAAACCACCGCCAATGTCTTTTCGGGTAAATGCAAAAGGTCCTACACACGATTGCCGTCGTTGCCGTTGGCGCAATGGGGATATCTTAGATGCGCCAAGAACATACTTTGGTAATGAGTTCTCGAGCTCGACACTTTTGTCGTTCCCCCAAGTATATAGACCAATACGACACGAGGTTGAAAAACCACCACCTATAATTTTCTCTCGTGGATCATTACATTTGTCAAACAATTTCGTACGAAGGTTCATACTTTTTTCATATAAAGTTTGTTTTCAAATGACATACGGTGGGTATGAATCGCTTCTTCGCCTCTCTGAGGTTTGTACGTTGTTGAGGTAATCATGAATTGTCATCCCGAACAGGAAATCTGGTCCAACTAAAAAAAAACCTGACGATAACCGACCTATTTAGTTCATTGGATTGACCGGTATTGGGGGGGGGGGGGGCATGCATGTATAATGGCAGTGGTAATACTGGATGCTAATTTCAATTTATACCCGCGGATCTGGGTGTATACCGTTGTCCATACGTGTTCCAATGGTTCATAACTCAGATGAGGTTATAAGCACGGTACTTTATTCCACGGCCGGACAAAATGTATTTCCTGATAACAGCGGTACCTATACGTGCAAAGCTAATATAGAGCTGCGCGATCGTTACGCGTGTTTGTCGACGATATTTTATTGCGAGCCGATATTTTGAGGTAAGTATCGCAAAATGCATGTTCCGGTGTACCTTACTCTCTTTTGGGTAATACAGATATACTTGGACGCCAATTATTTCATACATTATTGGAAAAAAAAAAAAAAAATTTCATTCGTCACTATTCATGGTACAACAATAGGAAATCTTATCTTTGATTTTTTTTTCTTTTATCTAAATCGCTTTTTCTTCCGAATTTCGCTGGAAAACATTTTTTCGAGTAACGTGTTATAAGAAAAAAATATATATTCAGTACAATAAAAAATTTTTCGTCTCATTGGCTGCCTCAACCGCGAGCTCTTCAAGATTCAACGCGCTAATGATGAAAGTAAATCGACGAGGTTGTACGTTAAATATTCAGGGATGTTTATTGCCTTTTAGCTACGATATTCGACTTGTGAATTAAAAATCGAAGAGGAACTTTTTTGGATTGGCTTCTTCAACGAGTGGAAGATTAAACGGCAGCTCCGAGGCGAGAGTATAGAAAGAGGGGATGGGTTTCTAAAATTAGCCGATCCCACACGTGTGGTGCAGACACGCGTACAATGTAGGTACAGATGGGCTTTTCTTCCCATCGATGAGACGCAAAAAAAGTCACCGATTCTCCGACCTCGTCATCCAAATTATTTCCTCCCAGACAACCAAAGTTGGAAACTTGTACGTTTTAACGAGATCTAAGGGAGATGATTATGTAACCGATAACATTTAAGATAACAATTCACTTGCGTTATAAATAAATTTATCGTTATGCTAAGGATAATTTTTTTAAATCGTTGCGTCGAGTCTGATGATAAATCTTTGTGTGATCAAATCGACAGTGGAAAAATGGGTCGAAATTTTAATATACACCTGCGAAAAGAAAGCAGATATCACCACTAACTTGAAAATTTTCTTTATAGAAATTTCGAGAAAATACATGGAAATTTATAAGAACATTGTGTGTTGATGTGTCGTTTAGAGAACCCGAGATACATAATAATTCACGTTACGGGATGACAGTCACGATCTCGCGTGTTAACGACTCGGTTAGCACCCGCTATTGTGCTAATTATTTGTGATTTATCGGCCTCGTTTTATTTACACCCGTCCCGCAATATTCATCACAATTATGCATTAATTACAAAAATATTTTTTTATCACCATTTTATGTAAGCTGCCATTTGACTAAGTTCGAGCTCTTTATTTGTTTTCTTGTATGTCACATGAGACTCTGTGTGAGCGAGAAGTGACAAACTGACACTTTACACATGCAGTGATGAATAACAGTTTTTTCGACTCCCGTTTTTAATGAAAATGAACACATTTTCGTATTTATTTTTCATCCTTTCGCAGTAGATTTCAACAAACACAAATTCGTGGCTTTTTATTTAATAATTTGATATACACGTTATTTTTATTTATTTTTTTTATTTTTTTCGCTTTCTATGCTAATATTTTTGAGCGCATGCGAGTTTCGTCAATTTTCATTAACATCCGTACCACGAAATTTGAAAATTTTACGAAAATGAGAAACGCGCTAACTTTGTTACGTACGCAAGTTATGCAACACGTCATTTTTCTTTCAACTCTTTGTCGCGACTCCTAGAACCCCAAACAGCTGGGGGTAGAAAAAAAACTTTTTCTGCAATTTGTAAAACGAAATCAGTAAGGCACTTTTTTTTTCAATTTTACAATAAAGTCGAAAGAAAAAAAAGCGAGTCTCTTATCTCGCGTTGATATCAGATACGTGCCGACTTATAACACGCATACGACATCGACTCGATCGTCTCGAAGAATAGGAGAAAAGATAAGAGCAGCTGCAAGAGAGTTGTTGATGTAATCACACCCGGGCCATACCAATATATAAAACAGACCACGAGGATTGCACTTGTACAAAGAGTCAAAACTTTTGTCACAGAGATTCGCAGTTTGGGCAAAAAGTACTCCGCACCACCGAAAGTTTCCATAATACGTTCTAAGTACAATTGTTAAAAACGACGACGATGTGCGAGTGAAAAGTCACCGATCACCGTTTCTCGATATACTTGAGTCTCTCCTTCTCTGTTCGCTATGTCGCTGGCCCTCGACAATTCCGGCGTTTGCTCCGCCTATTACGACGGGCCAAATGCGTGTCCCGCGGGAAATCCATTACTGCTCTTCCTGAGCATAATCAGCTCGCTGAAGCCGCAATTTCCGCAATTCTGCTCCGACCGAAAAATCAAGGCTGAATACGACTTTATCGTCGTCGGTGGTAAGTATATCGATGGACAAATCAT
Source organism: Copidosoma floridanum (assembly GCF_000648655.2). The sequence continues at coordinate 563,209 of NW_019379472.1, read as the reverse complement.
GTGTTATGACCACAATAACCCCGTGTTACAAATACGCAGGTGGTAGCGCTGGCGCAGTGGTGGCCGGGCGCTTAAGCGAAGTCGAAAGTTGGAACGTCCTACTGGTCGAGGCTGGCCCCGAGGAGGTAATTCACTTTTAGGGTATATACCTGTACCCACGGATGCATAAATGTCTACTCAAAAACGTCACATTATGTTTAGCCAGTAGGTGCTCTCGTGCCCAGCATGACGGGATCATTCCTGGGCTCGGATCTTAATTGGAAGTACAGGACCACGGGGGAGAAGCATGCCTGTCTCAGCTCGAACGGCAGCTGCAGTTGGCCCAGGGGCAGAAATCTGGGCGGCAGCGGTGTACACAACGGCATGATGTACATGAGAGGCCACGCCAAGGACTACGACAGCTGGGCCATCCCCGGCTGGACCTGGAACGACGTCCTACCCTACTTCAAGCGCTCGGAGAACAACCGCGAGTTCGCCGACGACAAAGCGAACCACGGGACCGGAGGACCCCTCCACATCGGGAGGTTTTCCCACCAGCCGGAAATCACAAAGGACATTCTGGAGGCGGCGCAGGAGGCCGGCTTCGGGGTGAGCGAGGACCTCAATGGCCAGAAGATCACTGGTTTCAACGTGGCCCAGACGACGAGTGTCAATGGCACCAGAGTCAGCAGCGCCACGGCTTTCTTGCGTCCCGTCCGCAACAGGAAGAACCTGCACGTGATTGTCAACGCGCACGTGACCAAGATCCTCTTCCAGAACCCGTGGCGCCCGACGGTCGCAACTGGAGTGCAGTTCATCTGGAACGGACTGTTCCACCAGGTCGAGGTGAACAAGGAAGTCGTCCTCTCGGCGGGTGCCGTGGGCTCGCCGCACATCCTACTCCTTTCGGGCATCGGGCCGGCGAGGCACCTCGAGGAGAAGGGGGTCAATCTTGTGAAGGACCTCCCGGGGGTGGGCCAGAATCTCCAGAACCACGTGTCCTACACCATTCGGTACCTGATAAACGCCGAGAATACCGATTTTTTCCAGTCGGCAGCCGAGCAGTACATATCCAACAGGACCGGTCCGACGTCCTCGACTGGGCTCAGCCAATTTACGGGTATGCTCAGTTCAAAGTACACCACGCCTGACCACCCGGACCTTCAGTTCTACTTCCGGGGATACTCGGGCTCGTGCAGCGCGAAAAAGAGCGGTCAGCGCGAGATCGGTATCGTGCCCACGTACCTGCACCCCCATAGCCGTGGTACTCTGAGCTTGGCCACCAAGGATCCCTTCAAGCATCCAAGCATCACGCAAAATTATCTGTCCTCGTTGATGGACGTCAAGGGAGTGCTCGCCGGGATAGAGATGGCCCGGAAGTTGTTTGCTTCCCCGGCAATGCGAAAGTACGAGCCACGTCTGATGAATGACCCGATCGAGGCGTGCAAGGAGCATGATCTGGAGACACCTGCCTACTGGGAGTGCGCACTTAGGTATAACACAGATCCGGAGAATCATCAGGTCGGCTCGTGCAAGATGGGCCTGGACGATATGGCCGTGGTGGACCCAATGACTTTGAAAGTCCGGGGTGTGCACAGAGTGCGCGTGGCCGATGGTTCGGTTATTCCCAAGGTACGTGGACTCACTTACGAAAGTTTTTTTTTTTCTCCAATGGTTTGATGGTTTTTTTCTTTTCTTTTTTTTTTTTTTTTCGTCCCAGATTACGTCCGGCAACGTGGGAGCGCCGATAATGATGGTCGGAGAGCGCGTCGCCGATTTCATCAAGAGGGACCACCTGAACGAACACCGCCAGCACAAAACGGAGGGCTTTCTTCCCGTGGCCAAAAACATGGGAGATAAAAAGCTCTATCCCTACACGCCGTACCTCTACTAATCGATATACTCCTTGAGTCATCGGAAAAAATGAAATTCGAGTCTTTCATCAAATATACGACGCGCAGTAATATTCGTACATAGTAGATTGTTAATTAGTGACAAATCAAAGCGTATTTAACTCGATGTGGCTCGTCAATGGTATTTGATTTGGTAACGCGAGTTGTCGAATATGATTTTGTGTACGCGGCGCGCTGCGCAAACATCAAATTCAAACATTTCCATGAAGACCGTGCCGGGGATTACATCGATCTGAAATAGAACATACATGTATACGTACATTCGCTCGGTGGGTATATGGAATTTCCATTCCGAAAAATTAGCAAAGGCAAAATGAATTAAAAAAAAAAAATAATAATAATAATCATAATAAAAAAACATTTGTATTCAATCGAATGAATTACGAGGCTAAGAATGTACAATCCCGATAACCCCTATTAATCCTCAAATCAGAGTCGCGCAGCAAAGCTCGCGACAAATTCATGACCCACACAGTGGCAACTCGGCGTGGATATCTATACCGACCAGAGTACGAACGTGGACGCGAAATTATTTTCCCGAAGAGCCGAAGTTTCGAAAACACGAGCAAAAACTAGTTTGCGAAAATAAGGATAATCCGAGCCGGAGCGTGTGTGTAGGTACGAGTGGCAATAAAAACACACACGCACGTGGGTGGTTGCTGGTTACGGGCTCTGCGAGGAAAATAAAAAAAAAAAAAAAAAAGAGAAACGCTCTCGCGGATCGTATAGCAATAAAAGCCCGGCGTCGATTATTTTTGCGCGCGATAGCCAAATCGTGTATACCAACCCGTTGCTGTATATTACTACTCCTCTTTCTTCTCTTCTCGATTCCTAACATACCGAACTCGTTCGTGTACCTACTTCTCTACCCCCCCTTTTTTTCCTTTTACTCTTCATTCTCTCGATGTACCCTGTACTCGCGGATCTAGCGAGAAAATCCATTTCGCGCAGAATGGTATTGCGCTTTAAGTGTCTCTCTCTCTCTCTCTTTCCCGCTCCCCTTTCCTTTTTTCGTTTCGAAACTCGCGCGCGTACAAGCCCCCCCCTGGCTCTCGTTCGCGTCTATAATATTTTACGACTTTCTCTCGAATTCTTTTCGCTGCCGGGCAATACTGAATAATATTATTACCGGTTTACCGCTGGGAATTATTATCGGGGCGTGCTTCGATAAACAACCGATGCTCTTTCAAGTTTTTCAGCCCCCCCTGGCCCCCCACATCGCTGCACTTTTTCTTTTTTTTTTTTCTCCACGGTATACTACTATGAACTGCGGGTAATGTCTCCCCACTCTTCGCGTGCGTACTTATGATAACTTTATTGCAGGTAAGTGGGTATACGCTTCTTTGCTATCTCTCCCCACCCCCATTTTTTCCCTTTCATTACTTTACTTCCATTTCATTCCCGTAATCACGTTCCTGTGTTCCGTTCAGTGCAGGCAACTATCGGCAATCCACTCGCTTTTCACGCTCAAAACGAGAGTTTTCGCGTAAATTCCCGCGAGAGCGCGAAAGTGCCTACTTATTTTCGCAATCCTACATAGCGTGTTTCCTAGTAAAATTTTTTTTCTTTATAAAAGCTTGTTTTTGGCCCGGTTTACTCATCGATCCGTCAATATTCCCGATCCCAATTTAACTTGGACCGTGATGCATCAGCTCCGATCTATCATCGTGTCCGCATAGCCGAGAATTTTGAATAAAATTCCCTTCGTCCTTTCACTGGTTAAAATAAAAAAAGAGAAATAACACCCCCCCCCCGCCACCTCTCCTACAGACACGCAATCTCGTCACGTTTCCTTTGAAAAAACGCGGATAAAATATCATCTCCGTGTATATGTACACGTGTACCACTGCAGCGTCAATAGCACACTGCGGATCGCCGTGTTAATCGCGCGAGTGTGTTTTTGCGCTGAAACTCTCGTGTGTGGCAGTCGCGGCACGGCTGCAGCTGCCGGCAGCGTCTTCTCTCGTCGGTTTCTCTGCTTCTCTCACCTAATAAAGTCCCACCACCCACCACCCCATCACGTCTATACCTATACCTATTAGTTTCCTGGAGGCACCCACTGCATCACGTATACACACAACACGGGGGTGTTCGTGGTATGGCTTTGGGCTGTACGTTTTAGACACACACACACATACACACACACTTACACCATCAGTGGGAGACTAACAGAGAGATAGAGATGGATATCTTACCTTTTTCATCGGCCTGGCAGCTGTCCAAGAGCAGGCCTGCAGTTAGTGCCGAGAGCAGCAGTAACATCAACGTCATTGCGCCGCTCATCCTCCTCCTCCTCCTATGTGGCACACGTGCTGTTGCTACACCACCGGGACTGGGGAAACGTATACACTGTACTATATAACAGCGTACGTGCAGTCCAGCCAAGCAGCCTGTTACAGCAGCCCTGTACCGGTAGGTAACTCCTGCTCCTCTTATCTCCTTTTATCCCTTCGTCGATCAATTCGGGGGGGTAGGAGACTAGCGTGCCAGAGCCCGAGAGTGATGTAGGTGCAGCCGCCGTATTAGCCTCGCCGCTCCACGGAAGTGTACTCGGCACCACAGGCCACCCCCCCCAGAGCCCGGAAATCTGCGAACTACTGCTTCGTCGTACACCCCCTTCCCGACACTATGCGCTGCACTTATAATCGAATTCTCGACACACGCGCGTCACGAGCTCCCGGGTCTTCTCTGAGCTCCGGACGGTAATTGAAAGCACCGAGCTGTAAAACAGCTAATATCCGACGGCGGACCTCAGTAGGTGCACCAGCATCCTCTGGATTCCAGTGTATGTACCTTGAGACTCGCCATCGCGAGACGGGTCGTCCCGTAGCCTCTTTTCTCCATCGTCGCTTCCTTCCCTACCCCCCGTGCCTTTTTGTCACCTGATGCCGTCGCTGATGCTCTTCATCGTTCCACTCCAAGTGTGTACCTATGTATATATGTATGTATACCCTCCGGGCACTTGAGCGACTGCACGCACCCTCTCAGCTTCGTCTTCGTCGACGGCGTTTCATTGACCCCCTCTCCTCTTCTTGCGCGCTGCCACAGCGGCCGGGCTATTTTCGAAGAAGCTCCCCGTCGCCGGCTGTGGATGGCTCGGCTGAAAAGCAAAGAGGAAAGGACTGCCGTTAGAGAGACCGTGGCGTATATACTTTGAGGACTTTTTGATGAACATCTCCCAAGCGCTCGGCCGAGTGCTGGGGGTGGGGGGGGGATCGGGGGAGGTGCTATCAGAAATGAAAGTTGCGAGCCTTTGGTGGGGGGCAAAGGGGGGACTTGAGAAATTTGAGTAATTTATAGCGCCGCGGAGGACTACTCCCTTATCTTTATTACTCGTCCAGCCTTTACTTCATCAATCTTTTGTTCCAACTACTTATTAGTCCATTTTTCCGAAAGGCAGAGGGGGGGGGGCGATTATCGATGAAATTTCTTGCGACCTATACACTATAATATATATAACAAAGGGAGACAATTACATGGTATCGATCGACAGAGCTATGGTGCGACCATGCACTTGTACAAAGTTCCGAATATATATCGCGCGATTGTTTGACTTACCCCCTCTCCTCGTGTGTGTGTCACTCTATGTGTGTGTATGTATATACGCATCACGGTAAAGTGGAGGATAAAGTTAAATAAAGTAATTAAACGGGAACTGCAGCTGCAGGTTCGTTATCCGCGGCGTTTGAGCAAACTCGGGCATGTAATATGGCAAAATACACAAGAGTTTGGAGTAGAAAAAGAGAGCATTAAACCTGTGTTGTATCGAAAATCCGAATTTCACCTACACCGAGTACTGATTGTACATAAGCTAATAGTATAAGAGCTATCGGTTGAAATGGTACACAATATCCTTGCCAAACGGACTCGATTGGAAAATCCTTTGTTTTATACGCGTACACACACCGAGTGGTATTTTCCTTTGATTTTTTCAATTGAACGGATTCCCACTTGTGCGCGGTTCTATGCGAGTGTATTAATTCATCCGTGAATTACACCGATGGCCACGCGTGTGGAAGACGAGAAAAAGTGAAAATAGATAGCGCCGAAAAATTATTCGGTACACCCTGTATAGGAAATAAAACGTACGTCCGATATCTCCCCCTCCCATCTCATCGTTTAACCAAGCAGCAGTATAAGGTTCGAAGGAGGTGGTGGCCATCTAATTTTCATTGAATTTAATAGTACATAAATCCAACGGGTAGCGACCCGATAAAACAAAGATCTTTCATTAGGAGCCCACTAACCCGACAACAACAACACGAGATACCCACCCCCCCATCCCCACCCATTGTACCCGTATATATATATACACATAGCGCCATCAATAAAATAACCCAACTGCTAATCCATCAATTATTCATCGGGCCTATCTCCCCGCCAGCATCAGCCCTCGACGACCGCCCCATCGTCATATCTAAAGCAGAATTGTGCCATATACACCCATTGTACGATGTGCACCACCCTCTGTATATAGAGGGTAGGGGGGGTGGGGTAGAACGTAAATGCTATAGCTCTTCGCTTTCGTGCTTGAATAAACTACTCCTTCTAGCCACGTGTGGGCACACAAGAGAGCCTGCCCCCCCCCAACCCCCAACTGATGGTCGACTTTGGCTTTACCTCCCCAAACCCCCCTCGCTCGGACGTGCAAACACATACACACACGGATCAGCGGGCATACGCGTCGGAGTGCCTGGCTAACACCCTTCCGCGATCCCCGACTCTGATCTCGGCACGACATCGCTGCAGCATACAAGGAGAATCGGTGTACACGCGTATACGCCGAGTCGAGAGAGAGAGAGAGAGAGATGCAGGATGATAAAGGCTGTTGTATGGTGTATCTCTGTACGTACATATAGGCATCTATCCTACGGACCGTCATTCGCGAGAAATCAAACAGAGAGAGAGAGAGAGCGTGTACCCCGAACGCGCGAAGGATGTGGCGCGAGGTGCACAGTATAAGAGAGTGACAAGCTGGCGCACACATGCCGTTATTCTCTCTCTCTCTCTCCGGGGCTAACCCCGACAACCGGTGCAGGGTGTGTGCACTCACATTCGCACACGAGAGGAAGAGCGAGTAGCTTTAGTTTTTGCGGCCGTCGCCGCAGGCTCGTCTTCTCTCTTCCTCCCCCCCCCCTCTCTTACTGCAGAATTGCACAAAGCAGAGCGCGGTATAACCCTTGTTGTATATGCATTGCATGTGTATACAATACTGTATGTCGCGCGTGTCGCTCAAAGGACAACGTTGTTGGTAGTGGTGGTTGGCCCGTTTAATTCAGAAATTGAATTTCACGTGGGGGTGGGGGGGTGAAGGCCGTTGTTGTTGTTGTTGGGGTCTTTGTGGACGTATCGGCTCCAAGGACGATTCTCCCTTCGCCCAAACCCCCTTTGGATTTCACGTCGGACGGGCTTTCGCGGCTCTCCTGATTTATCGCGCGTTTATCCGCGTAAGACTACTCTGCGGAGAGATGGCGCAGGGGCCAAAAAAACAGGGTGGGGGGGGAGAGAAGGCTGTCCTGATAAATTCCGAGGCATAATACGGGACGATAATTTTCCGGCCTTTCGAGGTAGAGAGGCTGTAAGCCCCATCAGGCGAGAACGCACATAAATCGAAGTGGCGCGTTTTCAAAGAGAAATAGCGGCGCGAAAGTAAAGCGGGGGCGGTGAGGGAAGATCTGCTCCCAGGAGCGCGATTTCGCGAACGGCCTTTTCCACTGCACGTGAAATTGAGCTTCAGCTCTAGCGAGAGGAGGAGCATACACACGTATACGTATATGATATATTCGTGTACGCTGCGAGTGTATAGTCGGTATAGAGTCCCACAAGCGCGAACGTGAAATTAGAAGCAAGGCAAAGATATAGCGATGGAGGAAGGAGTGCCGGTGGTTGCGTAAGTTCTACTACCCGACGATTAATCAGTTTTCCCTCGAACGAGGCCAAGAGAGGGATGAGTAACAGCCTCGATTGCTACACTCCCTCTCTATCCACGTGTTTTATATATACATATATGATTTAATTAAAAAAGGAGGAGGTAAAAAGGCCGACGAGTTTGCAGCCGACGGAACTAATTTAAACATTCCTCTTTTTTTCTCTCTCTCTCTCTTCCTCCCTCGTTTCGGCTCCACTGGAGAGCTTTCGGATCCACGTGCACGGACTATCTCGGTGCGCGAAGAGCCTGGCAGAGAAAAGGCCTCGAGGAAAATTTGCATCGCAGCTACACTATATATACGTATATATACACGCGTGCAATGACCGTCGTGCCTATACGAGTGTGTGTGTGTGTGTGTGTGCAGGTTGCGCTCCGGGCCCGGGGAAATTCGAGCTTGCAAGTGTTATTTCTCTTTGAAGCTCGGCTTTCTTCGGTACATGGGTGCAGAAGCCGCCCGGATCTTCTTTCCGGCTTGTTTGGTCAGTAAACGACCCTTGAAAGCAATTTTTACCATGCTCCGCTGGGAGCGCAGGGGGAGGGGGGAAACGAGGACGGGAGTGGTACAGGAAGAGGAATTCGCGCGCCCGAGCGGCTTTAAGTAATATTTTATGTGAAAACACGCTTTGCATTAATATTTCGCGCTGATTTCTCTCTGGGCGGGAAAACTCAAAAATTCAGGCCACGGAGAACTATAGGATGTAGGTTTCACGCATGAGTGTAAAATATACCGCTGACGCGTCTACTTTATAATGCTAATACGCGCCGAACGAGCCTATACACCCCGCCTCTACCCGTAATAACCTTCTCTCGCGAAAAATATAACTCGAGGGACGAAATTACCACGCCATATGCCGGGCACATCTGCATCGGTATATATACGCGCGGCGTGTATTAAACGTAAACGGACAGAAAACAACATTAACGTCGGCCCCATTAATTTCAGGGTCGGCCAAGGGGGTATAAGCCACCCCGTGGCCGTATCGGGTTTGACGTGAGCGCATATGTACACGCAATTGCTTCTGCCGCGTCAAAACTGAATAATCGCGGCCGCGACTCGAGCCAAAAACTTTCTCCAACAATAACAGGCTATCGCTCTTTCCACCCGCCCGAGCTCACCCCGCCCCCCTCGAACGCATATATTTATATGAGAGCTCCGTTCGTGTATATACACAGTATGTTCGTATGTAAACGCGTTCGGGTCTCTCTCTTTGCCGCTGCAGTTACGAATTTATGCGGTCTTTGTTGCGCGCGGAAGGACCCGCGGCGGAACAATGCTGCTACCAGTAGTATAGAGAGAGAGAGAGCGGCCACCGCGCGCGCTCTAGGGGAGCGTAACAAGCGGATATATGGGACGGGTCGGGGGTGTTTGCGGACCCACTGGCCGGACCCGTGTTACGCACCGACTGCGGGAGGGCTGTTTTTCTTCGCGTCCTTCCTGCTTCCTTTTCTTGTAATATTTGTCGGAACTGGAGCTTCACGCCGCCCCGCCGCGCATTGTGTGCGCCCAAAGACTTACTCTCTACCCTCTCCCAACCCCTGTATTATGGCCCTTGCTCTTCTTATTCTTCTTCGGGGTAAAAACTTGTTATTCGGACGCGCGACGAGAGTTATAAAAGCTGCTGCTGTGCTGTTGTTGTTGTTGTTGTTGTTGTCCGGGAGAATGTGATTATTTTAATCCTTAGCGCTTGCCCTGCTTCGTTCTTTTTTTCGCTAATAGAGACCGGGAGGAGAAGATTTTTTTTTTGTTTTTTCCTTCGTACGAGAGTTTTACGCGTAGGGAAAAGTGTACGGGAGAGGGAAAAAAAAGCCGCAGACAAAATAGCTTTGCAAACGAGAAAGCCGGGGGTTAGGGAAGGGGGGGGGGAGCGAGAGCGCGTGATGAGAAAAACAAGCGACATTGCGAAACAGCCGGACGGACTGGGGAGCTAAATCAGCCAGTAAAGCAGCGGCTGCTCTCTCTCCTGCCAGAGTGTACTTGTATACCTGATGTGCCGCGGGAGAGGAGGATTGCCGAGATTCCAGAGCGGCATCCTATATCTGGGCAGAGGAACGGGAGAAAACGCGCGGGCTTTGGATAAAAAGGGAGAAAATTCCGGAAGAGAAGAAGTATAGTGATGGGAGAGGGAAAAAAAAAAAACAAAAGAAGTAGAAGAGTACGCGTGATGGACGCGAAAGCTCCTCGTGAATCGTGTAGAGGAGCACCGGGGAGGAAGAAAGGGAGACGATCGGGTTACGAGGGGGGGGGGGGGGGGCGCAGTGGCGTTTTTCCTCCGGCGCATTGTGAATTTGAAATGTGGAGGCGAGGAATGAAAAATATTAGGAGAAAAATGGCCACGAGAGAAAAAGCCTCCGACACCAGTGGCTCTTTCTTCTTCTTTTTCTCTCTTTTCTCCCTCCCCTTCATTCTCATGGAGCAAAGCCGGCGCTCAAGAGCACGCCCCGATCTTTGATTTAATCAAAGATATTTTCATCGAAGCGAACCGCTCATCGGTTACCCCCCCCCCCTCTCTCTCTCTCCCTTTTTCATGTTTTCCACCGGAGCACGTCCTGGAAAAGCTGCCACCCGCATAATTACCCCTCCACCCCCCCCTCACTCTCGCTCTCTGTATCAATATCGGGCCGGTGATATCTGATAAAATTACCGAATGACTTTCATTCGATTAAAAAGCAATTCCGGGCTCGATTCACCGTTGGCCGGATACCACGGCGCGCATGAATCCTCTCGATGTAAATAGCAGATACATGTACACGCACACGAAAGAGGAGGAGACAGATAGAGCGTTGCACGGACAATTTCAGGGTAGGGGAAGGGGGGGGGGGCAAAAAAACCAGAGTCACGCTCCTCCCCTCTGCCAAAAACAACGGGCAAACTAAAAAAAGGGGTGGGAGAGCAAAAGATGGAAAAACGGTGGAAAATGTTTATTCATGTATAAAGTCGTGCTAGAGAGCAAGAGAGAGAGAGAGATAGCAAAAGGAAGCACACAAGCAAGCGGCACCACCCGGTAGTAGCCGGCAGCAAAAACCTCGTATTTCCCGGCGTTTGCCTCTTTTTCCCTCCTCCCCTTCCTGACCGTACCTGGGGGTAGGGGGGAGTGAAAAATAGAAGGCTCCGCACGGAACCGGCAAAACAAATGAAAATCGAAAGAGAGAAATAGAGTGGATGGAAAGCCTCGGGGAGCCAGTCTCTCCCCCCCCCTCCCTACACCACACGGGAACTCCATACACACGGTGCAAGAGGTGGCCGCCCTCGCGATTATCGCCCTCGCTATTTTCCGTTTTATTTAAACGCTCATTCATAACTCTTTCTCTCCTGTCTCCTTTCTCCGCTTGGGGAAATCTCAGGATTTTCCTAATAACGCCCCCCACCCCCCACCCTACCGCAAGCAGCGTCGTCCGTCGTCTTTTCCTTCCTTCCTTCCGTATAGCTGTTCCGTTCCTACACGGCGTTAGCCAGCTCGAGTGTGAGGGTCCGGAGGGGGGGGGTCGAAAATTTATTTTGCTCGCCGGCCCATGAATACATACATATATACACAACCCACCGCGTCCAAGACAGAGAAAACCCCGGGAATGGCCGCGAGCGTGTATGAATAGGAAGGTGGACCCCCACTCCCCCCCCCACTTGCCGACAAATATTATGTATGTATGTATGTACGCCCGCGGCCTCTCCCCAAAGCTCCGCGCGCGAGAAACTTTCCTCCCTCGCCTCGCTGTGCCCGCACGTATATATGTATACCGGGTGCTGCAAAATTCATCGGCCGGGGCCAATCATCTGTGACGTGAATTTTATGCGGACTCCCCCCGATAATGGTGTATATATACGTAGGTCAAAGAAAAAAAAAGAGCCCGGGTTTTAATTGTATTTATTGTTTGCCCGCGCCGGGAATACCTACCATCTGAATTTTTACCTCGGGAGATGTATGGCGGTGAACCGAAGAGGTGGAAATTACGAGGGCCGCTAAACACGGCTCCTCGGAGCGTTGGGAGGGAGGGGGGAAGGGATATTTGCATGAATAGTCAATCGAAGAGCGCCCGTACTTTTTTCCCTCCCGCAAACTGCGGCGGTATGGGGGCCGGGGGACGCAAAAATTGCGCGGTAAGTAGATCAATCCCGGGTACGGTCGGACACACGGGACGCTAAATCATGCATTATTCAAGCACTCCTCGTTTTATACCTGTACACTGTAGAATCCGTTTGCGGGAGTATAACCAGCATACTTTTTCTCCCCCCCCACTCCCTCAACCTGTCATCTCGCTCGTATTGTTTTCAGCTAAAATATTTGAAGAGAGCTTCATCCCCTTCTGTACACACACACCATTTACCATTATGATGATGGCTCACTGTTCTCTACGCACGGTTGGTTCGTATATGTTGTGTGTACATAGGACGGACAATAGAGAAGAGTTCATGATAATATAAGCTTGGCAGGCCAACGGGCAACACAGTTTCGCCCCCGTGCGTTATTGGGCAATCAATTGATTCTCAGTAATCAGCCTCCCCCCCCCCCCAACCCCCGGTTTAATTGAGTGGCGAAAATTGCGGGCTCCCCGGAATATTTAATATACACCCGCGCGCGCGAGATATTTCTCGAATTACAAAAGCCAAATTGATATTTCAAAGTGTGCGTCGTAGTTGTACGTCTGTTTGGCACTCTGTGTGCGTCAATTAACTGTTTTATAATGCACCCCGTAGGGTGTAAAAAAGCGAGTTTCGTGGACATTCCGCGTCTCAAGTGTTCGCGCAATTGCGCGGAGCAACCTTTCGTACTCTCTAAATTTGACATAGTGTATAAAAGTGTACACCATTTTCAGAATAGTGCATAATATACAGTGTAAAATAGTTAATGTACACAACATGATGAGATTTCACTGTTTCAATGTTGTATAACGCATTTCAACTGGTTAATATTTACTGCGAAACGGTCAATATTCCCTACATTTACCAAATTAACGTTACACTAATTAAATTAGTTGGTTTATCTTATTGATTGTTGGTAAACCACTCGAAACAGTGTGTACGGATTGTAAAATTCTTTATATCGGTATCAAGATCGTTAATTGGCGACAAATATATGAGGATTAAAATTTATATATCTATAATGAGTGGTGCGAATAAGCAACCCTGATTTTTCACTATTTCTCCGGTGAAAATCATGTTCCCCACGCGTATAAACAGTGAAATTATCATTGTTTAAAATTTCTGAGAGTACGCGTATAAAATGAAGGATGGAAAAAGGAGTGGGGGCTGGAAATTATAGTCCTTTTTGTTTGGATTGATTAAATTGGAATAGTGTATACAACATCAGCAAAAACCCGGGGGTAAAGACAAATAATAACACACCCATACACAGTCATGAAATATAATATTACATAGAGTTGGGAAACGTGTGTTGCTTGCGCAGCGGAAAAGGGCTCGCTGCAGCGACGACGACGACGAAGAGTAGGAGGTGGAGGAGCAAAGGACGTGGAGTGGTGGATTGTAAGTTGTTTGCGTTTATAGTTGTAATGGCCCCACTCTCACAAAAGGCCCTCTCTCTCTCTCTCTGCAACCCCTATTGTATAAAGTACGTCGAGGGTATAAGCTGCACGGCTATTAGGTAATTGCAAGTAAAATTAAAGCTCGGCGAACAGGAATACATACATACATATATACAGATTCACCTGCTATGTATGGCTTTGGCTCGGAGCGTGAAACTGCACCGTTGGTCGTACCATTGGCCGTGGGTGTGTGTCTGTGTATGCGCGCACGGGACTATTCAATTCGCTGAATTGACGACGCATTTACATTGATGGAAATTCAAGTAGGTACATATATATATACACACACACATACATGCCACAGTGGTGGCGCAGGAGAATCAGCAGACGCTATCCGCTCTGATGCTGCTGGCACGCTACATTGCGTATATATATATATATATCAGGTACAGCCGCGGGGCGGCAACTTATTCAAGACTGTAGTATGTGTACGCATATATATGTATATGTATATAAGTGGGTGCCGGTATGCTTGAGTTCATCGCGGATGTATGTTCGTACACGAATTCAAAAATCAACATCCCGTTTGAGTGGGGGTATATACTTAGTTGTATGTATTGTACCTACTTGTGCAAGCTCAAAAGGCAAATGAAGATGAGCCAAACAGAGCATAGCTGTTGGAGAATGAGGAGAAGCGCGTGAGAATATAACTAACTAAACTAACACACGAAATGGGGAAAAGAGCATCGAGGGGTTGCCAGCGATTCCTCCACACGTATATTTATATACATGTACATAGGAGGGGGGGGGTGGGGGAGGAACAACGTCGATTTGTCGTGAGCAATTTGCATGCCGTTGTGTCCGAGAATCTGCAGGGGGTATACGTCTAGCGCCTCAAGTATCTCTCTCTCCCTCACGCCGGCGGTGGCACTCAGGCAGATGTCAACTTTCGTGGAGTCTAACAGACTGCTGTGCCCCCAGCAGTCGGGTTTTCGTGAGCACCACAGTATTCATACTGCACTGATCAATCTTGTCGATGATTGGCGCGCTTTTGATGAGCTCAATATTGATGTGCTAGTAATAAAGATCCTTTCTCTTGGTTTTTCCGATTCTGCTTCCGGCTGGATCAAGTCTTTTCTTTCTGGGCGTTCACAGGTGGTTAAGATTCGGGGTGGTTTGACCTCTGGTTGGCTTGACCGTTGTTCGGGTGTTCCTCAGGGTACTCTATGTGGACCGCTATTATTTTCTTTATATATTAATGATTTGCCCTCAGCTCTTATATCTTGCTCGTGCCATCTCTACGCTGACGACTTCGTCCTAAAATTCTCCGGCCCAGTTGGCCAGATTCGCCGTATTGTTGCGGTCGTGAACGATGATCTGGATCATGTTTTTGGTTGGGATAATGACAATTGTCTATCTCCTAACTGGCGCAAATCTTTTGCCATATGGTTTGCTTCTAGAAGAAATTTGTCCACTATTCTCAGTGAGGCTAACCATGCCCCTACCCTTGACGGCCAACTACTCCAGATCAGCGATACAATTAGGCTGCTTGGTGTCACTCTTGACTCTACCCTTTCTTGGGGCCCTTTTGTTACTGAAACCTCTCGAAAGAGTTATGCTGCCCTCGCTCGTCTTCGGAGATGCCGCGATGCCTTACCCCGTTCAATTCGCCTGAACATAGTTAGTGCCCTCGTGTTCCCCTATTTTGATTTCTGTTCCGGCATTGCGTTGGACCTATCAGGTGTTTTGGTCCTTAGACATATTTAATGCTTCTTTGCAGACTGGAGTTTTTCCTACTGCCTGGAAGAGGGCTATTGTTCTTGCTGTGCCTAAGAAATACCCTGCACTTACTGTTGATGTCTTTCGGCCTATCAGCATTCTTGTAAGCACACATCAATATGCTGACGATTTTTGTATTTACGCATCGGGCGAAGTTGGAGATAATCGTGGAGAGAATCAACAGGGCTCTTCACGCTATTCTGGCCTGGGCAATCAGAATTGGCTTAATCATCAATAACAGAAAAACTAAAGCAGTCTGGTTCGGATCTCGGGGACTACTACGTGCTCTACATGATTTAAAAATCCCACCTGTACTCCTTATGGATCGGACTCCTATTGAATTCTCTGCTGAGATCACATTGCTGGGTGTTACGCTTGATGCTGGGCTCTCCTTGAGGGCCCATTGTGCCTTAGTCTCTGGAAGGTATTATGGAGATTTATCACGACTTAGACAATGTGGTGACTGCCTGCCTAAAGTCACTAGGCTATTGCTGGTCAAAGCCTTAGTTTTTCCACATCTTGACTATTGCTCTACCCTCTTCTTGGGACTTTCTGCTGAAATGAAACTAAAGCTTGAGCGATGCAAGAATGCTGCTCTGCGCTTTATCGAGGGTACACGAAAGTGGGAACACATAACTCCAGTCTACAAGAAATACTCCATTCTAAGTCTCGAGGGTAGGATTAACTACATGGTAATCTGCCTTCTAGTCTCCATTCTACAAACTGGTGCTCCCTCTTACCTTGGTGAGATTTTTCACTACAAGCCTGATCGCACCACATTGGTTACGAGGATTAGTTCTTTTGATCTGGTTGTCCCCTGGGCTCGTACTGAATTGTTTAGAAGCAGTTTTACTGTGGGAGCAGCTAGGCTGCGGAATGAAGTCCCTCCTAATANAAAAAAAAAAAAAAAAAAAAAAAAAAAAAAGAAGGGAGGGACGAGAGCTGTTTTTACGCGGAGCTTCCGAGAACTTACATCCTCCTCGAGCTGTGCTTCATCCCCCCTTCCCCACCCTTGTCCTCAGACTTTATTTTTCTCTTAATCTAGTATAATTATTAACCTTTAGTTTAATTAACTTAAACATTTTTCTATTATATTTTATTTTTTGTTTCGAAGAATCTATAATAACACTAAGCTGCCTGTACTTGGTAATATATGTATGTTTAGTGCTTGCAAGCACAAGTAGATTACTCATATTTTGAGCCTTGTATAATGCTTAGGCTATTAAGGACCCTGAGTCCTTAGCCTTAAATAAATTTAATCTTAAATCTTTAATCTCACCCTACTCGGATCGATCGAGTCAATTTGCCTAACTAGGCTCGTCCTCGTCTCGAGCCCGGTGTACCCCACCTGCACACACGTATACACGGGGAGACAAGAAAGCTCGACTGTCGCTCTCGTCGCCCTCTGTACAGCGCCGTACACCCATTACACCCGAACACCCCCCCCCCACAGCCTCGTTCGAGGCGCAAACTCTGGTGGTGTGAGGGAGAGAAGAGATAACTACCTGGTTGCGCGCCCTGTATGTAGGCCTTCGTCGCGCTCGTTTACCTAGCAAAGCCCCAAGATGGATGGGATCAACGCCGAGTTTTCTTTTTTTTTTCCCCCCCCTTTTTTTGCTCTTGTACAGAAGCCTCCGCTGGGATTTAGCGCAGCAACTCCGAGGGGGCTAAGCTCGAGCTCGGGTGTCGGTAGCCAAGTGTCGGACGCGAAAGCCCGTAGCTACTTAATTTTTCATTCATTCATCATGCCCCACCCCCTTCCACGTCCTTCTTCTTCTTCTTCTTCTTTCATCCACTCGTTCTTTGATGGTAATTGGGGTTTACGCTGCGTGTGCCCCGTGTCGGAGCTGTCGAGGGAGCAGAGAGTAGATAGACACGCGTATATACATATACACCCCCGTAGCCGCAGGATCATACGGGGCGGTCGCGTCCGCGGTTTGACGCCTCAGTTCCCCCCCCCCCCTCCTCCCTCCGCGTAATATACGTCGCGCGCAAACACCGATCCACCACCCTGTATACGTGATTATTACTATCAGCAAATTGGGCTGTACGCGCGTTTGTTTGTGTGTACATACACGTAAGCCCCTGCTTGGTTTGCCCCCCGTCGGCCTCAGACTCGAGGGATTAAGCGTGTATTAGTACGCCGAGGGATCACGATTTTAGGCCTACATCCGATTGCCTTAGTTACACCCGTATGCATAATATACTCCACTCGCACTACTCTTCTCTCTTTTTGGTTCGTACATATACTACTACTACAAATAGATGTACAGTAAATATATGTACGTTCGATAGCTGCCGTTGTTATTATCGGGGCATCAATCATTCGCAGCAGCAGATTACACCGTATATATACAGCGAAGGATCTCACTCCGTGTTTGCTCTGGTCCCTCTCGGACCGACTCGGGAGATATATACCGTGGGATACCCTGATAAATTTGCCATTTGCCGCCGAGCTTTTAATGCCCGCCCCGACGGTATTGGGATATGATACTACTCTCCCCGACTCTCGTGATCAATTCTCTCTTGTGTGTGTACTGCGGCTGGGAAAAATTGAGCGGGTTAACTGTTTAAAAACCGAAAATGGATGCTCTCTTCTTTTCGCTCTCTGTCCCACATGGGAATTGAATCGTTACGAGTGCGCATATAATAACGTAGCGGTCTGTGATGCTCTGGTGACGATTAGAATATTACATGTGCGGTGCCACGTAGAGAGGATTTTAATAATTTACTTGGTGAAGCAGAGAGGGGAAAAAATGAAAAAACGGAATTGTGTGTCAAGTGTGGATATGCATCGTCGTTTCGCTCGACTGTGCACAGGGTGTAATGATAATTACATACACACAAGCGCGCTGTTACGTCACTTGAAAATTCGTAATTAATGCATCCACGGACCACGTCTAGTCTCCCTAATTTGCGTATGTATATGTATATTATACATGTATTTATTATATGCACGTTCCTGTGTTTTTGTGTATTTTCAAGCCAGCGTCGTTAATAAACTTTTCATTTTTCGCTCGCGTGAGCTGAAAAACAAGATCGCGGTAAGTGGCGGGGACTTGCGTGCGTTTTCGAAAACGACCCCTCCCCTCCGTTTTTTTCCGCGCAGTCGACGAGTATGGGTGACCCAGCTTGCGACGCTGTTTTAATTATTTCTTTTTTTGTTTTTTTGTTTTTTTTTCTTCGTCATCTCTCACCGCGTGGGTATAAGGTGAATCGATAAATTTCGTCGTTTCAACGAGTTTTTTTTTTTTTTTTCCCCTCTCGATAAACAAAAAAAACAAAAAAAAAACGTCAGTTAAGCAAACAGTATACATAACGCATTAGCGTCACATTTTGCGCCCCAACGGTGATTTCACGGGTCGACAAATAACGAGAGCCGTAGCGACGGAGATATCGTTATGACCTTTTTTTTTTTTCCACAAAAAACGCATTAATTAAAAATAATTATTTAACGAGCCGCGGCGCCCGGACAGTATGCAGATATCGCGCGTATATAGCTAAATTTTCGGCTGTACGGCCTACTGTCACACGCACGAGCCTATCGCGCGGTTACGAGAGGCCCTTTGCACCCACGCGTGTTATGGTCGTGACGCTGGTCAATAATAATTACACACTTTGCATGAAAATGTGTGTTTTACCCCGCGTTAATCGACCCCTCGTGAAAATTCGCGATACGAGGCGGCGCTTGAAGTACGCATGCAAAAGGTTTTTGCGTGAAAAATAACTCGGCAGAGCGCGTGATTGAATCTTCGGTAGGGGGGTAAAAGTAAGTTTGAATGCTGAGGAGCTTTAAAAGCTCGGCTCGGCTGTCTGATCGAGTTTGACTACATTCTTGGGGAAAGTTTGACAGGCCCTTATCGCGCATTCTTTTTGACAGCGATACGCCGCGCACACATATAAGCTGCGGCAGAAGGGGGGGTGTGGGGGGACACTTTTGAAACTCCTCGAACAAAAGCTGTTATAAAAACAACACACGGGAATATATATCGTACGGGGTACGTGCTCTCGCAAAAAAGTACCTACAAGCGTGCAATAAATAAAGAAGAAAAGGGGAGAGCGCGAAACTACACCGAGAGAGCACGAATGGAAAAAAAAAAAAAAAAAAAAGTGACGAGAGCGAGTGAAAGGGGGAGTAGAGTGATGTATCGCGGTATGTGGGTTTCACCGGCGGGTGGAGGGGGGGAGGGAGAAAAAAATGACGTGGTGTACCATTGTTGGGGGGGAATTCGGGTAATAATATCGAGCTGCATCAGCTCCCGCTGAGATGAAACACGGAAAAGCGGCGTGGAGTGGGGGGGGGGAACATCTGTGCGACAGATTTTCGGGCTCTCACCTAATATATCTCTCCTTTCCTGCGAACCAACCCGACTGACGTTACTCCTGGTGTTCCCTCTCGCCTCGGC
Organism: Copidosoma floridanum; assembly: GCF_000648655.2. The sequence goes on along the minus strand of NW_019379472.1, from coordinate 543,728 downwards.
ACGATCCGTCTTGGGCCGCACTTAATTGTACAGTCACGCACGTATTCAACGAAACACACCTACAAGCTATAAGTCGAAATTGCAATTTACACGTGTCCGCACCACGTATCGGTAATTAAAAAACAAACAAAAAAAACCGCGACAGAGTTCACGCGAGGGAGCGTATACGTAGGACACGTGGTCGCGGATGCTGTCGGTGCCGCGGCAGCACGGCTACTGAGAGCCATGTATACGCAGCGCTCGCCAGGGGAGGCTGCAGCGCGCAGGACCCTCTCTCATGGCTTTTTGCGCCTCTGTGCTCTTCTGTTCGGATGGAGCGGCGCGTGCGTCTCTCTCTCGGAAGCGAGCCACTGATATACATGTATCTATCCATACACCCCGTCCCTCCCTTCCGATGGCGCGCCGTGACATGTTTTCCGACCGTCAGCTTTTGTTTGATATTTGCCGAGCGCTCGCTGTAATTAGTTCGTTAGGGATCGGGCGTGGATGTATACATAATATATACGCTCTCCCCCAGATTGATAAGCGCCGATTTATCTCGTATGTATATACATTCTCTCTCTCTCCCCGAGACCCGTAATTTCTTTCTGTATTATATCTCACAGAGGCAATGGGTTGAGACAAAAGTGGGGGTTTTTTTCCTCCCCAACAATCTATATACATGCGGTCCGGAATACCTTTGACCCGAGCAAAACGATTCGACACTGATGATTTAAAAGATGAGCAAAAAAAAAAAAAAAAGGAGAGTCGGTATCGGAAAGAGCCAACAAAGATCTCATCATCATCTCGAGAGAGAGAGAGAGAGGGAGCGCGATTCGAATCAATAAAAAAGCTCGCGTGCGTGTACGTATATATAACAAAAGGGCCTCGGCTGCAGCGCGGGCTGTTGAAAAATTCAAAAAGCTCATCGTCGAATGCAAACACGGAGGGGTAGGTGCAAGAGCTGAAAAGGGGCAAGGGAGGGGGGGGGCTAGTCACGCGCAACAGTAAAGTGACGAGCTTGCGGTTTCTCCCACGTGACCGGACCTCCCACCCCACTTTGGTTATACTCATCTCTCTCTCTCTCTCTCTGCTATACACCAAGATCATCGGAGGGTATAGGTAGTGTGTGCCACGAGAGCTGGTATGTATGTACCGGGAGACTTTTATCCCCCGTCGCCGACTTTGGACTCTGTACACCTAGTCTGGTCGGGCTCTCTTTCTCTAACCACTTAACCCCCGCGAGTGAGAAGCTGTAGAGCTCGCGCGCACCTATACACGGTAAGAGAAGGGGGATAAAAGTGGGCTCTGCGGGTGGATGGGGGTGAGAGGTAAAGTCCCCCTTCGCCTCGCACTCCCAGAAATCCCAGCGTCGTCGCGCGTCGTCGTCTTGCCGAAACTTCCGGTGTTGCACTCCCGAGCTTTTCGCGTGTGTACTCCCTCCTTCTCTTTTGCCCTTTCGTCTATGTGTGTATATAAATATATATATGTAGAAGAGAGGGGGAGCCGCAAGTGCCGCCTCGACGACGTCGACGACTATACGACGCCCCCGCGCCCCATTGTCCGGCACGTCTCATTGTCTCTCGTTCAACCTCTTTCTACTTTCGCTCTTTGCTCCCTAGCGTTTTTTTTTTGTTTTTTTTTTCCCTCGTTTCATTCTCGTTTTATTCTCCAACTCTCCATGAGCATCCTCTCGTGGTCCTCTTCTCCGCTTTTTCCACTCTTCTCTGATACGTGTTGTGTCCCTCTTTCTACTCGCTCCACTTTTCGTCTATGTACGTGTATTCCGTGCCACCGCGCGTCCAAGTGTACACACACACACACGTATACGTCTTTCCCTTTCGTTACCTCGTTCCTGCCTCTTGTGGCCTCCTCCCCCCCCCCCTCCCAACACTTGATTTTATAATTTCACCTCCTTGGCTCGTTTTCCACCGCCAGGATTTTCTCGCGCCCTCCTCCTCCTCCTCCACTCGAAGAGAGAAAAAGAAAAACACACTTTTTTTTTTTCCTTTCGAGTACCGCACGTCGTAATTGCACCATAAAATGAGAAGGGGGGAACAAAAAAAAGGAAAGCTCCCTTGATTGTCGAGGGAAAAAAGGGCGCTCAATCGGAAAATGGTTTCATTAGCCATGCAGTTGTTGCTCGGCCTTTTATTTTTCCATCAAATAAAAGGGCAACGCAAACGCACCTCCAAACTCCCTCTCTTTTTTTTTTTTTTTTTTGGGGTAAATAATGACATATAACGCTCGCGTCAGTCGAACGGCAAACACACGGTCGCAAAGGCTCGTTACGCGCGATACCCTGCGTTTATTCGATCGCCGAATACAACCCCCGCGTCCGATTTACCCGCTCTTCGGAAAAAGCTTTCTCTCCCTCTGCAGATGCGGCGTTTTATGCGGTGCTCAAAATTAATATTTACCTCGTCGAACTCCCTCTTCGCTCGTTATCCGTATACATACCTCCGTTTTTTCCCTCTCAGTTCTCTCCACGATGCGAAGAGGGGGGGGGGAAATATACGACATTTTTGTTGAAACTCAAAACGCTCGGTCGTCGTGTGGGCCGCTCGCCGGAGCAAAATAATTAGAGCTCTTGAAACGCCTGGCTGACTGTGCGCCGGCTCTTCAGGTTTCAATTCACGGGGCTCTCTCTCTCTCTCTGCGTGTGTCGCGCGACTGACTTTTTCCAAGCGAAAAGCCAAGAGTACGGGCGGGTATTTATACGAAATAAAAGAAGAAAAAAAAATAGGACGCGATATCGCGATAAAGTGCCACTCGGAAGCATCTCCTAAGAAAGAGAGAACGATCGAGTATCAGTTTTGCAGTACACGGTGATATGGCCTTTGTGCCTTTGCGATGCGCTACTTTTTTTTTTTTTTTTTTTTTTTAGAAGGGAGAAAAAGCATCAGTCGAGTGTCTCTGGCAGAGAAGGAAAAGTCGTTTTATAAATATTTCTGCGGTGCCGTTGCCCGTCCCTTTCCGCGAGAGCGTCGACATATCGCGGTCCATTATCGCGAGACGCCCTCTTTTTTCAGTGTCCTGCCTCTATTTTTCCTCTCTCTCTCTCTCTCACTTTGTCCATTCTCCGGCTTCTTTTTTTTTTCCGGTGTCTTTTCTTTTAATCTTGATACGCGCGCCTGAAATTCTCCCTCGTTGCTGCGTGTACACGCTTATACCCCCCCCCTTTCCGCGGTAACGTCGAGAGCTTTTTTTTTTTTTTTTCGAGCTTTCGCGTTAATGCTTTACCCTTTCGCTCCTCCTCAACCCACCCCAACTCTGGTAGACACGGGCTTTACTCCGACGCCTTTTTTCCTCCCCCCCCCCACCCTCGAGCGCGGCAAAAGTATTATTTTAAGTAATTTTAAGTGGATCCGCGTTGGGAAGAGGGTGCTCAGCCCCCCCCCCCCTAAGTAGTATTATAATTTGCCGTGAATATCATCAATGCGTATGTATATACGATCGCGCCGCGTGTTTTCTCTTTTCTCGCTTTAAAACCCCCCTGGAAGCCATTTGCTCCGTGCAAAGTTGATTCGCCCCCCCTCGACGCTTTCCGCGTGTATATACACGTGAGGCTCCCTTTGACGCCGGACGACTCGTTGATTTTCCAATGCGCTGCCGAGAGTGTCATCCGTCTCCATTGGCTCTGCTTATGCATGTAAATTCGCGCAAAAAAAAAAAAAAAAAAAAAGAAGGGAGGGACGAGAGCTGTTTTTACGCGGAGCTTCCGAGAACTTACATCCTCCTCGAGCTGTGCTTCATCCCCCCTTCCCCACCCTTGTCCTCATCGTCTTCGTTTTAATCCTCCGCGACGCTTGACTTCACTTGGCTCTCGGACCCGATGTATATGTATATACACGCGCGAATAAACATTTTAATCGTGTTTTCCCGCCGCGAACGGCCAAAGATCCCCGGGATAAACCTCCCCCTTCCCCCGTATTTATATATGCGTCCGAGAGGCAGGGGGAGGGGAAAAAAAACGGAGCTCTGTATTTGTCGTGTTCTTACATGTATATACATAAATTTCACCTTATTATCGTGAAGAATATAGGGAGGAAGGAAAAGGACGACGCGTATACGGAGGCAGCCGCTAAGACCTCGTTATGACTGTTTTCCTCGGATGCAAGGCCGTCGCGCGCGGAAAGCTCCTTTTGTACACGGGGTGTACACCCTCAGCTCCCCGGTAAATACGGAATGAAATACGGAATCCCCAGCCGCCGTCGTCGCCTCCGTGCGAGAGCTCCCTTTGCCCGTGTATACACACACACACACACACACGTGCGCGCGGATCGAAGAAAAGAGCCAAGTTCAAAACGCCGGGGCTGAGACGTGGGGCTCTTTTCTTTTCATTGTTTCCAGCGCGGATGGGAAACACCCGCGAAAGGCCGGAGCGCGTGGGAAGAAAAATGGGAACGCGCCGGAAGAACGAGCAAATCGTCTTAGCGGCCCTTTTTTTTTTTTTTTTCCTCCCTCCCTTCCCCTACGCGCCCGTAATTGCTTATGACGTTTTGGTCCCCCCCCCCCAATTCACCTCTGCGCGCATTTTATAATGAGCGCTCGTTTAATTAATTTTCAATGGAGCTCGCGAGCACTCGAGGACAACCGACGCAAGAGCCCTTCCATTGAAAATTTAATTTTTTCTCTTCGCGGCGGTGGTGACCGCGATGATGATTCATCAGGAGAATATAAAAGCTGAAAAGGGTGGATGAAAAAAAAAAAAAAAATAGATATTATATTATACGTGCGCGCGTTTGGAGAGTAGAGAGGATTTCCGGACGAGCGAGCGCATAATTAACGGGTCTCTCGTTGGTTATTCGCGAAATTTCGTCGCGTGCTATAATTAGACGGGCTATGCAGTGTAGCCTCGCCGGGGGACGACGATGTTGCCGTCGTTACTGCTTCGTCGCCGTGTAGGGCGCAAAGTTGTAAAACGCGCTCGCGAAGAGAGTGGGTGTACACGCGAAGGGTAACGTGACACCGCCGGTGTCGTTGTCGACTTGCCCGCAACTCGCTTGGTTCTTTAAGCACCGCGTGTTACGCGCGTCAAAGCTGATTTGACGTGTGCCCACCTGGAGTACCCTATATGTATATACCAAGCAGCTTTGGGCTATATGTACAGGGACGGTGTTGCGTGTGCGACGTGAAAAGATGAAGAAAAGCTCCTCCTTTGGAAGGGCTCTGCTGGCGCGCGAAATTATTTTTTCGTCCCTCTTTTTTTCTTCTTCTACGCTGCTGCCTTCGCTTTTCTTCCCTTCGAGCGCACTTGGAATTTTTTTAATACTTCCTGCGTCTTCGTACTCATATTTGCTCTTGAGGATGTCGTCTTTCTGTAAAATTAAAGGAAAAAACTTACTCGTTTGCGTCATTGGCTTTTCATCTGTGATTAAATTCTATTGTTATTCGGAGCAGGTGCGAGCATCGAATGAGCAGTACTTTGTATTAGACAATATATTTTTACTAAGAAATAAACCATTGAAGTAACGCTTTATTTCCCAAATCGTACTAATGCGTTTGGCAAAGCTTGTTTTCGAAGAAAATTCTGTTTGTTGCCACTCACAAAATTAGGGCTTGTTATTTTTTTAGTTTAAAATTGTTATTTTAACTACGCGAATAATTAAGTTCAGCTGAAAAACATTGGATATTTACTCTACTCTTTAAGGGGGTTCAATGATTTTCTCGAAATGCAGAGAAAACAGTGAAACTTTCAACTATGACTATTCGGAACGTTATGAAACTGCGTGGATTTTTTGAATATTTTGCACCAAAAATTTATCTTATTGATAAAATTGATGCAAACTCTTGCAGCTTTGAATAGTTATATATTTTTTTTCAAGTATTTTGAGAAAATCGTTAAACTTTTTTAACTTAACGAATGAAAACGCGTTTATTCTTATTATTTATAGATATCAGTGGCCCTATACGTTGGATCAGACAAAACTTGGAAGGCAGTTTTAACGTCACTGTTTCTTCAATGTAGGATGCGTATACAACTTGATATGTGAACGCTTGGAAAACACATATATTATATACTCTGCAGTAAAATTTCTTTTTTTTAGAATAAACAAACATTTTGATTCGAACAACTACTTTTTTTTTTTTTTTTGGTATAATTTAAATTTGCTGTTATAAAGAAACAACACAGTCAAAACACTTCCATAGCACATGACGAACAAAACGTGTATTTTACCTATAATTTAACGAGTTACAAAAATTAACAAATGCTCACGAGTTGGTAACTAGAGCCGTTTGTACATTTATACATGGTAACGGCTGATTCGATATAGTGCCTTGGATTGTTAATGTATAGGCATTTACCCTCAACAAGTTCAACAGCCGACAGAAGCCTCTCTTTTTCCGAACTTTTGAACGAACCCTCCACGTCGTGTTCTCTTTCAAGTTGTAAGGTTCCCTTTTACGCGTATCCGAGCAGAAATTATCTTAGCGAATGTAACCGACGATAAGTGGTAAAAACCGGTAACGAGAAGTAATAGAGTTCGGATTTTGGACGAGAATAAAATTTGGTATTTGCTAGTATTGGTTGTTTTTTATACCTTTTTTTTTTTTTTTTTTCGTCATAGATGACATTTTGGAAAGTAAGGAAAAAAAAAGAACTTGTAATTACTGTTAGGAATTATAACTAATTGAAACTTGTAGTTTATACATGATATTTTTCCATAAAGTTTATTACCACTTGTCATGAAAATAATTTGTCATTATTCAATAATGGAACAAAATCTTAATTCTCTGCACTTTAGCGTGCACATTTTGTGCTAATTTTCAACCAACTTTTTCTGAATTCCCAACAATATTTCAACTCTCCAACTTGGATATTTGAATTGTTTTTTATCTTTACGAAAAACAGAGGGGGTTTTTTTAATGAAATTTAATTCATAATCTGCATAAGGTCACAATGTTACATCATTGAACCACCGATTTCTTAAATTCTTACAGATTTATGCGTAAAAACTACCGTCTGTAGCTGAATTTCGAATCTTATTTTATCAATGCTTTTATCAATAAAATTTCATATGACGTATAAAAATCGTCAAATATCTAGTTTTGCTGTGATGGAAAAGTATATAAATTTAGAATGAGCACCAATTTTGCTATTTTATTAGTACAAAAAATATTTAAAAAAAAAATTGAGTTTTTTTTATTAAAGCTCGGTACAGAAGCAAACGTACTTACCAACTGTAAGCAATAAGTATCTACATAAAAATCTACCTAGCTTAAGCAGAGGTTATTGGTTAAGGTCACGTTAAGTCTACGATGCAATTTTGTATACAAAAACACAAGATCGAAATATTTTGTGATTTTCTAAAAATAAACAATTTTCTATTNCTTCTACAGTTTCTGAATCTGATTTGGGGCCATCAGTGCCTACACCACCACCTGCTCCACACCAGCCTTCTACAGTTTCTGAATCTGATTTGGGGCCATCAGTGCCTACACCACCACCTGCTCCACAACAGCCTTCTACAGTTTCTGAATCTGATTTGGGACTATCAGTGCCTACACCACCACCTTTTCTACAACAGCCACCTTCTATCCCCAACAACAGAGCCATCGTAGAGGTTGAAGAACCTGAAGAAAATGTTAAAACTTGCAAGAAAACCAGAGGCCCAGTTCCTCTTCCTAGAGTAAAAATGTGGCAATCAAATGATCCGATGCCTTATGTCCAAAAATTTTCCATCAGCGAATGTACACCGAATTTCAAATTTCCACCGTTCAGAGCTGAGGAGGAAACATTCCTTGGAAGTGGTGAAAATTCTGAGGAGGAGGAGGAAGAGAATGATAAAAATATTAATAGCAGCGACAGCGAAGAAGTTGAAAATTGAACGGTTGTTTAAAAGTATTTAATTTTTTATTTATTAACAATTAGCTGTGTTTGATAAATTATTGGAATTGTACATATGTAAAAATTTTATAAAGGGTTAAGGTCACGTTAAGTCTACGATGCAATTTTGTATACAAAAACACAAGATCGAAATATTTTGTGATTTTCTAAAAATAAACAATTTTCTATTTCCGACATTACGTAATGTAAAAAAGAAGTGTAACAAGTGACAAATGCCAATTTCACACGCTCTTTTTTTTTTTTTGTACATATTTGTACGGTTTGCTGTCCAAAATCACTTCAAGTGCTAACCTTAAAATTAAAAAGTTGATAAATAATCTTTAAAAAAAAAATGTTAGCCGAAAATTTAAACATGTTGCAAGACGACGGAGATGTTGTGATAGAGGTATAGTGGTCACACCTCTTGTTTTTTATTTTTGAAAAAGCTTTGGTGAACGCTGCTTTTTTACTGTTTTTTTGTTTTTTCAGGGAAGCGAATTGCACAATGCCCTCGTTAATGTAGGATTTACTAATTTCGACACAATCCCAAAGGCCAAAATGGAGTATGTTAATTATGAAAATAATATACCAGCAACGAGTGTAAATTTATATTTTTATATGCGATCTATTTACTACCTAGACTAACTCATCCAGTGATTGTATCTTTGATTATAGATGTGCACAGCTTTAGGGAAAAGCTTTAATAAGCTACACTGTGTCCAGCGATTTGTATTTCAAGTAAAAAATTTTTAGCTTCATCTATCCAATATCCTCGATTAGAAACTTTCAACTAAATTTATTCACAGGAAAACGATCTAATAAAGAAACAACTAAATATCATTCTAAATTCAAATATTTTGTTGGATGATCATGCGGCAATAGTTCATGAGTTTATTGATGATAAAAAGAAAAGTCTTATCCGGTAAGTACCAAAATTTTGCAATGTACATTAATGGATCTTTACACCCAAGCTTAAACATTATTTTTAAAACAGAAATTTAGTGGCATGGCTTCCATTTATTGGCTCAACAGCTGGACTGTTTGCCTTTGCTGTGATAAAAAAAGACATTTCATCTGCAGCTGTAGCAGGTGTAGTTCTAAGCTCGTCTTTGTGTACAAGAGGAAGAAATATATTACTGACTTGGAAGTTGAAGGCACTTGGAAAATTGCAGTCCAATCTGCATAACTCAATCAAACACAGTCTCAAAATTCTTCGGCGTTATTGCAAAAAATCCATAGTTAGCGAGATGCACAAAAAAAATGAGTAAGTTTCACACTAATACTTAAGTTATTGATTTCCTCTAACGTTCCATTATGTTTTAGTACGTTTTATTTTCTCTAGGTTGATTGGGAGCGAAAAGTATGTGATAATTTTAGAAATCAAAAAGCAACTTTTCGAATTATTTGAGAGTGTTTCTTGTCTCTTTTATGAACAAGGCAATCAAATTTTAAAAATTTTACCATCTTCCCTACACGCAAAGTGCTTTTTAACAAAAATAGAAGCTGAAAGTTGTAAAGAGCAAAGTGAAGAAGATTACAATAAATTAAAAGTATAAAACAAGCAAATTTCTTAAATGTCCACAAAAAAGTTTTGCATATGCCTAAAATATTTTTCTCAAATTTCAGAGTTGGTACTACACCTACATTCTAGCGCAGTCTGAGACAATGTTTGCCCTAGCTAATGCCTACAATGGCAGAGCACAAGACACATATTTTGAAATTCCACATTTCAAACTTCAAAAAATCGTGAATAAGTTATATGCCACATTAACAGATCATTATTTTCATTTGTGTGCTAAACTGCAGAATTACGAAAATTGTGAGATTAAACCTGTTGAACGCGTTTTCAGGCAAGTTTTCCAGATATAGATTAAAATTATGATTTTTAAACATTTTTAATGAAATTAATTGAAATTTCCAACTTACAGAAGTTCTCCAATCTCCAAATGGCGAGATGTCTACGTTCACTTGGACATAACATCTCATAGAATTCAACTCGCTTATAAAGAGATTTTTAATATTCTCGAGTTGCTGGATGCAAATAGTGACGACAAAGATGAGGATAATTTGATTGAACTAATCACAGCCAAAATGAATGAAGCTTACAAACAACTTGAGAACGCCAGATGCTCTGCCGAATTCAGTAGCTTACTTATTGTCAAGACCCAGAAAAAAGCTGTCACTACCCCGGAAACGGAAAATGAAAATTTGTTCTCAGTTTCTCAGGATAAAAGGACAGTCGTGATGGTTAATGACATGCCAGTGATTGAGGATGAGGTGTTTGAAGAGTACATCAGAGAAGCATACTTGAAACCGTTGATGGAAGGTGGCAATGGGATCATCGATGAGTACCGGTTGGATAAGTTGTTGAAAAAAAATTTTATGAGTGAACTTAAGGAAGCTCTAGTAGACAAACAGAAGTCTATGATGGAGAGAGAGCTTAGAGCTCTAACACGCATGTATGAGAAAATGAAAAGGGATCATTGCATTGGTAGTATCAGTTTGGATATCTGTTAATTGTGTTTTTGATAATGAAAAATAAATAAAAAATCTTTTTTTTTAGAACAACCTAATGTAGCAATCGAGTCAGCTTCTGAATTGGATGTGAAACCACCAGTTTCAGCACCACTTGCTCCGCCACAATTGCCTACAGTTTCTGAACTTGATTTGAAACCATTAATGCCGACATCACCACCTGCGCCACAACAGCCACCTACAGTTTCTGAACCTGATCTGGAACCATCAGTGCCTACACCACCACCTGCTCCACACCAGCCTTCTACAGTTTCTGAATCTGATTTGGGGCCATCAGTGCCTACACCACCACCTTTTCTACAACAGCCACCTTCTATCCCCAACAACAGAGCCATCGTAGAGGTTGAAGAACCTGAAGAAAATGTTAAAACTTGCAAGAAAACCAGAGGCCCAGTTCCTCTTCCTAGAGTAAAAATGTGGCAATCAAATGATCCGATGCCTTATGTCCAAAAATTTTCCATCAGCGAATGTACACCGAATTTCAAATTTCCACCGTTCAGAGCTGAGGAGGAAACATTCCTTGGAAGTGGTGAAAATTCTGAGGAGGAGGAGGAAGAGAATGATAAAAATATTAATAGCAGCGACAGCGAAGAAGTTGAAAATTGAACGGTTGTTTAAAAGTATTTAATTTTTTATTTATTAACAATTAGCTGTGTTTGATAAATTATTGGAATTGTACATATGTAAAAATTTTATAAAGTATTTTACACTGTGATTTTTTAATTAAAATTTTATCTTTTTTAATGATAATTTTGTTGAATTTTTTGAATTGTTCGCCTGTTCCCGCTAAAATTGCATTCTGCTGCAAGTCTCTCCCCCCCTCTCATCAGACCGTCAGTGCAGGATTTATATACATTTGCCATTGCCACTATTTGATGTGAAATGTAAAATTAAAGTTCTTGTGGTGTAAATCAGTGTATTATTAAAAAAGTAATTCAAGTGGTAGATAAAATGCCTCTTCCTGCAGCTCTGGCAGCTCGTCTTGCTAAGAGAGGATTGATAGGTTCCAAAAAAAATGGTAAGACAGGAGATAACCTCAACTTGTCGTTTACACTATACAAATCGTATATTTGAAATATCTTTTTTATTGTTTTTCTTCATGAATTATGTTTGCAGAAGCTAACAAAGATGAGAGTAAGAAAAGAGTCCACGAAGAGATCATAGCTGAGGATTATGACAACTCCAAAGATGACATCCAACTAGATATTGCTCAGAAATTCATGGTAAACAGTCGTTTCTCAATCATTATAATTCGAAAGCTCCAAGAGTTTTTACTAATTTTCAATATTTTAGGGCTACCCCGGCTGCCCCAACAAGTATAACATTTATCACGATTGTTCAAAAAAATGCAAAGAATTGTGGGGTAAGGGACACACGCAGCCTACGGAAAGGTATTTAAAACGACAGTTGAAAATCATGAAAAAGTATCCCCTGCCAGAAACGTGGAAGGCAATATTTGATGCTGGAACGTAGGTATCATGCAACTAGAGTCTTTTGTGCTGTTTTTTTTGGACCGTGAATGTGAATTTCGTGTACATTTTCAGTGGCAGGCATTATTACTGGGACTGGTCGTCAGATTTAGTTGCTTGGTTTCCTCCTGGTCATCCAAAGTGTCAAATTTCACAGCCGGCATCCCAGCTTAGGGAAGAAAGGCACTTGAAGGAAGCCGAAAAGGATGACAACGTATCCAGCGAAGAGAGCGGGAGCGAACAAGAAGTCGAGGAGGTGTGATATAATAACTGCCATTGGATGAAACTTACTTTTTTTTTTAACTAAAATGAAATACTGTTTACAGGAAGAAGAGCCGCAAGCAAAGCGAGATCGAAAAGATAATAGGGAAAAAGAGTACAGGGATAAATACAGGCCTAACATGGATACGAGGCGTTACCAAAAATACGACAAGGGCAAAAATGACAAGAAAGACAGGACGTTAGATCCCATGGATCCGGCAGCTTACAGTGACATTCCAAGGGGAAAGTGGTCGGATGGACTGGCCAGGCAGAACGAGGCAAAAACCGGGGCTGACACCACAGCCGCGGGTCCGTTATATCAGATGAGACCATATCCAAGTCCTGGTGCAGTTTTAAGATCAAACAAGCCTGGTAAGGGAGACGATAGCTCAGGCAAATCAAAGGCATACGAGAGCGACGAAGATTGATGAGGACCCGTTGGCAAGGTGTACCATATTTTTGTAATAAATTAATTGCGATTGTTAAGATTAAACCACTGTAATTTGTAAATATACGTCATAATGAATGCTTACATCAGTAGTGAATGCCTACTTTCTGATCCATTTTCTGCTAAAATTAACATATAGTAGCAAATGTTGATGAAGGCGCGGAACGAGTCAAATGAAGAAAATGATCAATTCTTTGCAAGATTTATTCAAATACAGAGCATAGCAGCAAAAAAGCCATGTAAGCCAAAAATCTACTCTATACTCGGGAAGACGGGTGCCTCGCCGTTACCGTAGTACATGTAACTTCTGGCGTTGATGTTATCGGCCAACTTGATCACCCGGAAGTTGACTTCGCTCACATTGACCATGTCCGCGAGGAACCTCTGCAGTCTGTTGCTGACGGTCCAGAGCGCGCCCTTCTCGTCGATGGCAAAGGTGTCGGGCCACTGCATCGTCCTGTCATCGTGGAAGGTAATGGTCCTGTCCCAACTCTTGACCGAGTTTTCCGCCAGGAGGCCGTAAAACAGCCTGTAATTGGCACTCATAATCATACCGTCGCTCTGCGAGGTCTTCCTCCCTAGCCGCTTGACGCTCGAGCTCACGTCGCTCGGTCGGGATTTGAGGTCTCGCACCGGCACGCTGAAGATGTCAAGCGACGACAGGGGACTGTAGTAAAGCAGGCGACTCTGATGTCGCTCGGACGCCGGTGACAGGGCGATACCGTCGACGTTCAGCGCCTGGCTCACCCGAGTCCCGTCGTACTTCACCGTGAACTCCACCGCCGTCGCTTTCATCGACGGATCAGTCACCTATTTGGGACATTAACTCATGGCACTTGGGACACAAACGCTTGTCGACAATAAAATATACTCACGCGCCAAGAGTCCATTTGACCCAAACTGAAGACAACGATGCCGGGGTTCTTCGAGTCCGTATCGGTGATGTAGGCGTAGCCGCCGTCGCTGTGGTCCAGTACAATGTCGTTCAAGTAGGCACTGGTGCGGCTGGACACGCTCTCGGGAAACACGTAGTTCAGAAGAATCTCGCCGTTATTTTCCAGGTCGAGGATGACCAAGCGGGGCCGACAAAGATTCCGAGGAGTGCTCGAAAGCGTGGCGACGCGGCCGGTGTCGATCACCCACATCCTACCCATGGGGTCTATTTCCATGCTCTGCACGAACTGGAAGCCCGAACAGTCGCCCCCGATCTTCTGCATGTCCCAGTTGGGGTAGGGCTCGAGGAGCGGAGATTTCTCGCCTGTACGTGCATTGTGAAAAAAACCGTAATTATATCATCGATGGAAGGACACGCGTATGGACAACGAACCATCAACTGGCCGGACTGAGGTGACCAACAGAGTGGCCGGCACGCCATCCTTCCATCGCGGTACGGTCAAGTACAGCTTGTCCTTCCACAACTTTATCCCGGCCAGAGGGTTGTTCTCCTTGATGTAGGTGCCGTTTTTGACCGCGTCCTCGTAGGCTGCGGTCGTGGGCCAGGTGTAGTTGACGTACTTCCACTCGTACTGCACCGTGGGCCTGTTACGAGCAGCGAGCACCAAACTGCAGGCGGACGCGACGAAAATCGCTAGCTTGAAGTTGAACATTTTTCGGGTAACCGTGTCTCTCGGAGTACGGTTGTTTCGCGATTGTTTCGTTGCGCCCAATTTATATACGTAATAACGCGCGCCTTATCTTCCCCCGAGTCGCGACTGTGTAAACTTTCAGTCACCGAGTGTTATTACTCACGTCGATAAGGTGCTTCTTTTATTTTTGTTTCTTTCAACGAACAGCAAAAAATGAGCTTGTTGTCGAATCTGTTATTTGGAAGGTTCCCGAATAAATAACGTTTTTGCAAATGACGCGCGTACAATATCTTTCCCTCGTAACAAAATACTACGAACAAAGCGATAAACCCAATTAAATGGAAAGTTTTTGTGGGGGAATGTACAGGTACTGTTTTAATTTTAGTTTTACGTATATGTAATTATAAACAACGACGTTTTTTACACAGAGATAAAAAAAAAAAAAAAAAACAAGGCATAAAAGTAATTATGATTATCATTTATTGAGATGAAACAATTGATGATTACACGTGTTATGTCGATGATACATCGGTATAAGTAACTTTATGTAGTGCATTTCAACGGCAAGACGTGGTACAGTTGCACTAAGTATAGTTTGCACGCGAGGATGCAAAAAACATCGTACGGCAGGCTTCGAATGGGCCGTGTAAAAAAAAAAAAAAAAAACATATATAAAGTGGTCCGCAGTGAGACCGTATCCAAACACGCCAGAGTAAGAGATCCCAAAATCTTCCAGCACCAGCACCTATCCAATGATGGAGAGGTAAACGGGCAGGTACGAGTTGTCTGGCTGGGTGGGCTGGGGCTCGGGTCTGAGGGTCGGCTGCTGGGAGTACATGTCGAAGGGTATCTGCCGGGCTATCCGGCTGCGCGTCTCGGCCTTGCTGTAAGGGTTGCAACTCTTGCCCGGCCAGGTGATCTTCAGCAGGCACATGGCATCCGTACCGCACTCCCCGTTGTTCTCGCACGGATCCACCAGAACGTATTTCTTGACCGAGCGACGGTACACCCTCAGGTTCCTGACGTCGTCCGTGTCAAAGGCGTCCAGGAAGGCGAGCACCTCCCGCCCTCGCTTCGGACCGTACGCTCGGATCACCTTGTACGATCTGTCGTCTACCATGACCGATTCGCCATCATTAACCAAGATCATCGTTCAAACAAATCAAAAGAATGAAAAATACCTGTGTGGTACTTCAAGTAGAATTGGTTGCCGTCGGCAGCTATCTCGCCGCTATTGTGGTGCAACTTTTTCGTCTCAAAGTCATAGTCGTAGTGCTGCGGGCTCTCCTTGCGCATAACCAAATGCCGATCGGTACCGTCCATGTTGTACCGGTACAACTGAAACCGAGCACAACAAAAAATAGTCCATAAATACACGTAATTATACATGTACATGTATCGTAGTTACATCGGTCCAGTTTCCGTCGTCGAGCTGGACGAACATGGCCCCCATGGCCGGGTCGAGGCTGATCCTCTGGACCTTGGCCAGGTGGCCGTGCTCGAGCACGACGTGCCAACGATGGTATGGCCCTGTGTTCTTGAGGTCCAGCGCCATGACGCTCCTCCCTTCGTGGCTGGTCAAGTACAGCTTGTCGGTGCGCCAGTCGCAGGCGATTCTCACCCCGGCGCCCAAAGATGGGGACGCAAACACCGGCTGGCTGGCCGACGACGAGCCCCCGATCGGCCGGACGAAGACGCTTCCGTTCTTGGCTACCCAGAAAATGCGGTCGCGCACCTCGTCCAGGGCGTAATCCGTCACCTCCTCGCCCACCACCACGGCCTTTCTCGCGTGGCCGTCGCGCACCGCCATCCGCACGAGGGTCCCGTTGTGGGTGAAGAACAGCTGCGTCTCCTCGGACGGCGGTTTGCTGCCTGTAACAACGTTGTCGTTTTGAACAAAAAAAACCCCATAGGAGTGTATATCGACGACTCACCGATCGCCTTAGCCTCGATCGAGGCAGCCGCGGCGACGATGAGCAGAACGAGTCGCGCGATCGCCATGGCGAAGATCGGCTTATCCGTGCAAGGTGTATATTATGGTTGTCGTCGCGCTTCCGCTAGTCCGTCGATGGTGCAAGTAAAGATCCGGGATTCGCGCACATTGGGGATATAATATTACACACAAGTCGTGTATCGGCAAGGGACGTCGTGCGAAAACTGGCCCGGTGTTGCGCGCCGGTGCGTCATTTATATACGGCCCCTCGGGAATAAAGAGCGCGTTATTTGCTCACTTATATCGTTACGGTCAATTTCGCGTGCTGTGGCTCGCGGTGCAAGCGAGGGGGTCACTTGCGTGAGATGTTGTCACATTGTTTATGTGCCCACGTACATAGGAAGAGAGAGAGAGAGTGGATGGACGGCATCATCTGGTGCTCTTCGAGAACAATTGAGCCGAGTGTAATTTATGAAGTGTAAATGCGCCGTTGAGAGATAGGCAGGAAGCATTTCTTCGAGGACGTGTATATACAAGGGTCCACTTTTGATTTGTTTCTTTCTTGCTTCGTTGCAGATCGAAACTGATTGGACCTGATGATAATATACGTGTGTGCATCCCACCTCGCCTATTATCATCGTCCGGGACACGTTAGACGGATGAAGAACAAACATACACGCAACAACAAGAGCCAGTATACATATACTTTGGTCTGCAAAACTATCGAAACTGACCCATATTTCCACGTGTGTACTTATGATAAATCGTATAGCGGAGACCTGGAAAGCTCGACGGTGCCTAATATTATCTGTTATGCCCTGCTTTTCGCACAGAAACCACGAGAAATTCTTTTTTGATTCAATCAACTACACTTTTTACACGGCTACGTCAAACAATATTTGATCAAATTCAAATCGCCTTATTCAAACGCACTCTATTTTCTCTTCAACTCACCCTCGACTCGAACCATTGGAATACAGAATGCAGACTTTCACCCCGCCTCTAGATTACCCTTTACGTTCTTCTTTTCATGCTTATCAACACTCATCTTTCATCATTTTCTCATAGATATACACATAGAAAGATAAATGTAATTGTATCTCTAACTGAATTTATAAATAACCGATAATATCACGTGTGTTATTTGAACTATATAATTATTCTGTATGAATTATTATACTGTATTTTTCTGTGTAATTTACTTGAAGCCACACGTGGTCATACCACACGGCTTAATAAACGCTACTTATACTTATACACTTTTACCAGTCCGAAGCGGTGTATACAGACGCGGTCGCCGATTGGGCCGATGAACCTTCAATGGGGGAGGTACATCGGGCTTAAACTGGCTGGATTATATATGTAATAAAGAACACTCGATTGTTGTTGTTTTGCTTTTGTTGGATTGTATTGTTGGTCGGTCACTTGATTTTGCCGGTGTTAAAAAATATCTCGGCTGAGGCGCCGATTTCGTTGATGAGGGGCGCGGCGCGCTCGACGAGGGCGACTTCCCGGGGCGAGATCCTCGGGAGACCGTAGTTCTTCTCGACGCCCCGCGGGCCGAACTTGATCTCGCTGGTCGCGTACTTGCAGCCCGGAAGCGCGTCAGAGCGGACGTAGGCGCTCGCCACGGAGATGCTCCGGTTCTTCAGGCCATTCACGAGGGTGGACACGAACTTGGCTGCCGCGACTCCGCTCGACAACGTGGGACCCCTGGCTTCGCTCTCGCACAGCTCCTGGTCCGTCGACCTCACCTGGCCGACCAGCTTGCAGTGCTCCTTCTGTTGATTGGGTTTACGGTCGAACATCGACATCAATTTTATTGCTACGTCCAACACCTTCGTTGGGATATCTCAATGGCAATCAACTTGTAGCAGTGATACCCCGAAACACCAAATTCTACTGTATAGGTATCCCCACCCAATTTAATGAAACAAAGAGATATAGTAACCTGTATTAGTTTTAAAGATACCGCAAAATAGAATTTGGTTGATATCGGTTATAAATTTTTCCAGCCCTTCAAAATTTATAGTATTCACTCCAGCCAAGTGCCTCTACATTAGATAATGCATTATTTCTACAATTGCCTGACATGGTTTTGTTTTTCTTCAAAGAGCTGGAGATTACTGAGTGCATCGTTAGTAACAATTAATGGTAGCTCAATATGAAAAAAAAAAAAAAGAAGGAGAAATGTGCTCGTACGTCGGAGAAGTCGACGAGAGGTTTGATTCTCGAGAGAAGCGGCACGACGGTGCTAGAGTCGACACCTCCGGCCATGGGGATCGTAAGACACGCGGGGTCGAGGTTCAAGTGCGCGGCAGCCATGCCAATAACCCTCATGGTCTCGAGCGCGGCCGAACCGACGATTCTGTTGGGGTCCCAGTCCCCGGAGTACCTGAAGACCTCGTGTACGAGGGGCAGGGTGGCGGTCACGGGTCCTGAAAGATAGTACCCCCCCGTTTGAAACATCACAATGTTGAATCGACACTGAAATCGGTCATAAATCACATCGTTGGATCTTCGTCGATTCACCGCTGATTTATCATAAAAATTAACAATTACTCGAAAAATTACAATATAATTATCGTCCAGCTAGTTTAGAACATCTAATTCGTGCGATTGCGCATGAAAAATAAAATATTTATTTTACATTCCGCCAATAATGGAGTCTACTAAGATTTGACGCAAGACAGTGGCCGATTCACTCTCGATTAAAAAATTTTATAACGGTTTCCTAATTGACAATTGAATCAACGATTTAATTTATGACTCTGATTTCAATTGATTGATTTTGATTTGTTTGTTTTTCGTTACAAAACGGTATGCATATAAATATATGATGCAATAAGTGCAAATGTACGTGCAAAAACGGCTATGAGTGCCCGTGGACATGAGTTCAGCATGCACTCGGCCGTTGACTTGACGTAGCTCGCGCTCCAGGCGAACTGCCCGAATGGCCCTTGGCTGCCCAGCGTGAAGTCCGTCTCGTCCATCAGCGCGACTATGTGGCACTGAAGACATTCACGCGAGAGTTGCAACATGTGTATATGGCTGATTATTAAAACTCATTGCCTTTCGTAATAGATAATGCATTTATAGATGAGGCGAGAGCTGGACAAACATATATGTATTCAGTTTTACCTACAAACGCAATGAATCATCCCTAATTGCTGTCGACAAAATGCGCATTTCGTGGTCATGGTCATGAGGTGTTTGTTTCAAAATTCTTTTATGTTGTTGATAAAAACAAAAACAAAATAACCATAGGTGAATCACGATAACTGCCGATACTTGAAAAACTCGAAAAAGTAATACATGACACACGTTGTTATCGTCCAAGTATTTTACAAGTGATGAAAGCCATTATCCCCAACTCATACCCGATGGCACAAACATATACTTATGTGCCCATGTAATAAGGTCGCAAGCATTGAAAAATGGTAAAAGAAAAACCAAAAAAAAAATTGACATTTACGGAAGATTAGAAAAACTTGCGCAAGAGATGGGGTGACTAAGTGCATCACACTGCGTGAAAAAAAAAATAAAAAACCTATAGACATCTGGTGGACTTTCATCCGGTAACTCAATTAAAGTTCCCGGGTGCAAAACGCGAGTACGAGCACCCCAAAAAGTAACGTACGTTCCGCGTGCCCTCCAGTATCGATTCCTTCTCAAAGTGCCGGATCATGGTGGACGTGTCAATCTGCCTGATGTCGCAAACCGCGGCCGCGAGCGAGTCGTCGGTGTCGACCACGCGAATCTCCCTGATGGCCGGGTTCTGCTTCAGTAGGATCGTGGCGCACAGGGCGCTGCAGCCACCGCCGACCACCGCCACCGACAGGTCGCCCGTGCTTCTCCGGCAATCCACTCCCGGGGCTCTCTTACCACCGCGCCTACTGCTTTTTTCGCCCTCCCTTTCATTCGAGCCACCGCTGCTGCTGAGACTCTTGCAGCCTCTGGTCAATCGTTCGTAACTGCCGGCCGTCGGGGCGAATCTTCTCCACAAACACCTCATCGTCGCTCAAGCCGCCCGTCCCTCGAGGCCCATCGTCTTGTTTGCTCCGTCGCTGCTAATTACGAACAACAACTTTGAAGGTTACCGCGCCCGTGTCCCGTGTATGCAATCCAATTATATCGGGCACAAGATTCCCTCAACTTGCTACTCATTTGTTTTTGCTGTATATGCGTACTTATCAGACGATGATTTCATTGGTTCAAACTTTGCGCGCAACACATACCCCCCCCCTTCCCATGGCGGCTTTTGAGTCATCTCTCTTTCGATTGACTCTAGGTTAGGGTGGATTTTCATGAACGCCAGTTTTCGGAGCGTCTTGGACACGTGACGCAAACAACAGCTGTTCGGCAATTTTCTGTCGGGTGACCAATGCAATATACTTACGTGATGTATTCATAAAAATGGGCCTTTATGAAAAAAGAAATCGTTCTTGGTGTCGTGTCATATATATAGGGGAATCGGGATATAGAGACTCAACCGTAGAGAGCGTACAATTTTGTATGCTCCGAGGAGTCGCGAGTTCGCGGTTCGCAAAAGAGTCGCGAATAGGTGTTGTGTGGTGCTGCAGCCGGTGTGTGTTGGTGGATTCTCCGTTCCGTGATGCTGCAGAAGAGCAGCGAGTGAAGGTACAGCTCCCCCTTCGCGTTTCAGGCGTCCCGAGAAAAAAAAAAAAAAAGAGTACACCTCTACCCGGGTACGAACGAACGCCTACTTCGAGGAAGGAACCATGGAGCGTTCGGCGACTGCAGGGGTGACGATAAGGTTCGTGTTTACGTGTATACGTCCATCCCCTCGACCAGCTAATTTATCTATCCGTCTCGTCCGCGGTTGTTCCTCTTTTTATTTTTCTCTCTGGCTCCCGATCGCAGCTTATGTACCCGCTGCCCTAACCTCTTTCCGGATCTCTTTTTACTTGCTGATTGGGTTTCACTCTCAAAAACAAACAAGTAAATGTGCATGTAATATGCTACGCTGCTATCTTTTTTTTCAGCCTCTCGGTTTTGCATTTACCTATCGTTACGGAGTCTGTGTGATGTCTCTCCCCCTTAATCCCGTGAGAAACCCAAACAAACGCCCCCGTTTGACATTTACATATACAAGTATACTTAATACGAGAGACATAATAGGTACTCAAGCTCAATCCTTTTTTTTTTTTTTTTTTTTTCATCTCGTTTCAGAGNATCCTACGCTTCGCGCCAACACCAACCACACCGCGAAAACCGCAACCTCCATCACTGCAGGAAAAAAAAAATCCTCAAACGCACGTACATCCCCCTCGGATCTCACCAGGACGAGTACTTCGTCCTCGTAATATGCGTAATATATATTTGTGTGTGTGCCCCGATGCGTATAAATTTATGTATATACATATATAACAGGTGAATGCCTATTACACCAAATGCATTTATTATCATACATGGGCGCGTCATTTATGCACAATGCACAACATACACGCCAGGTGTCAAAGAGCAATTCCTAATCTGAAGTAAAAATGTTCTTACCTATAATACCCATAGGTATGTTGAATGGAACGAAAAATGGGGGAGGTTTTTGGTATTTGTACGAAGGTTGGCCAACTTGTGATACACATACGTATGTTAAATATTCGCCGTCTGTCGATTTTTCCGTCGTAAGTCGATCAATCCATATAATATGCAATGTATATTTTACACTGCTGCATATAGTGTGTATATTTATGCGAAACGGAGGGACGGGGCATGACGTGCAAGTATACTTACCTATAAACTATACACGTACGCTTTTGAAGTTTTGAAGTTGACCGGTTGAGCTCAAACTATCGGCTAACTGCCTAATCGTGTATACACACACACACACACACGTGGTAAAAGAGCAGGGAAGGAGAAGGAGGGTAAAAGCTGTGCGCTGTAATGTTACCCTGGAAATATACATATATGTATAGAGTTACGTGCGCGGCAGGGAAGAGAGAGTTTAGGCTAATGGACGCGACATTGCACTCGGGTGTGCGTGAGTACAAATGAGTTTCAGCAAACCTCCACGAACATCGGAGCAAGCAACGCTTAGGCCGTGTAATTGGTCGATCAACCGTCAAAAACTGTAGAGTTGTGTGTGGTACCTGTTTCGCTGGAAAATTTTGACTCTAAAATTCGAAAAATTTTGCTCGCTCTCTATAAGTACCATAATAGTAAGGGGGATATTATTGCTTTGTGCGACTCTTTTCGAGCGAATCGCGCTTCACGCTTACCTTCTGACGTACACGGGATACAGAGAATAAGTGCGTATATATTTACGTACAACACACACGCGCGTATATACATACGCAGTGGGGTCGCTCGATTGGACTAAAATTAACCGAGTCGCTCGACACACACACACACACACACACACACACACACATATATATATATATACAGGAATGTATGTACCGGCTTCACGTGCCCTGCAATACTGTGCAATACTGTGTACACCGTGTAAATACGTTGTACCGATCGAAGTTGAAGCTCCTAACTTTGTATTTTTTCCTTCGTTTTTATTGTTCGTACGCGTATATGGGTAACGATCGCGTGCCGATTAATTTTCTCATTTGGCGCTTGAAAGAAAAAAAAAAAAAAAACCACCTGTTCCGTCCTCTATCTCGTCGTACAATCACACAGAGTGAACCGTTTTGCATTGCATCGCGGAGTATAGTTTGAAAGAGAAAAAAAAAAAACCCCACACAAGGTATAGGAGGAGTCGACGTTGCGAAACGTTGCAGCTCTATATATATATATATCGCCGGTAGCGCGTTTCACGCCCTTTTTTCACTTCTCCTTCGCGACACCGGAATGGAGCGGTATCCCCCTTGATTTTTTTTTTTTTTTTTCATCTCGTTTCAGAGGTCGCAGCTCTTTGCACATTTAACGGCCTGCGCGCAGTTGACATGGTTGTCCTGGAGCCAAAGTCGAGGAGAAGACGGTGATGATTGGTGAAAAAACGAGAACTGGTGGTGGGACGGTGAATCACGGTATATAATACCTGTGTATAGCTGCCGGGCGCCCAAAACTGTAGATTTTTTTTTTCCTTTTTTTTTTCTTTCTTTTCTTCATACACGTCATCCAGAGACGCCGTTTTTACGACACGAGTATATTTAGTCTGCTGGTTGTTTTTGAAAAAAAAGCCTTTGGATGAATGTAATGTGCATGCCTTTGTGGAGTCCACTGGATTTTATAAAAAAGGTATTGGAACGTTTACTTGAATTATTTGTGAAATATTCTTAAAAATATATCGCATACTGATGACAGGTAATTTTTTTTTTTCAGTTTTGCAACTCGTTAGTGATGGTAAGAATGACCGTACGTAAAAATATTAAATGAATATGTGAATGAAATTAAGAGCTGTCCCTGTGGTCCTTGAACAAGACTCTTGCCAAACAATTGAGACTCCAGTCAGAGAAGTAAAAGTTTATAAGTACGTTTACAATGTCGTCGTCGAGATAAGAGGCCGACAACCTTTTTTATTACAAACTACAAGGCGAATAATTGTTTGAAAAGACAGTTGGCGTGTAAAAATTGTGTGCAATAGCCATCACTTTTTTCACGTTAGTTAGAAAACTAGTAAATTCGTAATCAAAAGGCGTCTTTGTACCTGGTAAGTTTTTTTTAATTCTCTATTTAAACAATTTTTTCTTCGTTACTTTAACAATTAACAGTACACGTTTGTATGCACTTGCAGAGGTACATCAGAGGGAGTCCTGATGCTTAAAGGAAATCCATCGTCACATCTTGAGATCCATAAAGAAGAAGAATCAACATATGTAATCCTAGACAGCGGGCCTTTTTGTAAGTTATCTATTTTTAACACGTTTCATTAAATTTTGTTCTGTACTAATGAATATTAAATCGAGTGAAACGAAACGAGTTTCTTACTTTCAAAAAAAAAAAAAAAAATGAATTCGAAATGTTTTAAGTAATCTCTATTAACTTCACAAAATTTTCCATTTCTTTAACAAGATATATTGCGTTATTTTTTTTGAAGTTGGCTACATTTTGCATTTCAGCATATCTTACTCAGTCGGATTCAGACCAGTCTTCAAAAGGCCACGTGCTCGACGGCGTTTATTTTGTAACTCCAATTCTGTGCGTCTTCTGTAAGTACAAATCTATTTTAAGAACAAAAGAACAGCTGAAAATACTTTGTCTTGAAAAGTTCTGCAAATAATAATAGAATTGTTTATTCTTTAGGTGAAGATTATATTTGGGGTACCGGTAAAGTTGGTGTCAAGTGTAAAGGTATGCTCATTTTCCTATTCACAATTAAATAAATTATAAGCCGAGAGATGTAGAAAGAAAAACAGAAGTGGCAGTGTATTTCCGGTTTTCAAAATTTTCTGCAAAAATTATTATTTGGTCTCTACTTAATTTGTATATTTTAAATTGAATATGCACGCTAACGCGTTTTTCCTTCCGCCAGTATTGTACATTAAAAGTCAATTAAGGTATTGCTCATGTGAAAACGTTGTCATCGTTATCTTGCTAGACAGCAGCGTGGGTATTATAAATTTTACCGAGAATAATAGAATGTTAAAACGTTAAACTTCTGAGTCACAGCCTTTTTTTTCTCAGAAAGAAATCAATCGTGTCATTAAATAATATTATGTATTGGTGACACAAATATTATAAAATACATAACATTCCATAAAACCTATTTGATAGTACCATGTTTTGTTAAATATGTACGTTACTTGACGTGGCATATATATTAAAAAAAAAAAAAAAGTAGAATAGCACGTTTCTGAAAAATGCTACTTCATTACTCCTTATCTTTGAGAAAATACATTAAGCTTCGAGTAAACAGGCCGCTTCTCTTTTTCTTCTCGCTCTCACGTGCCTGCTATCTATCTAAAAGTGGAATTTGCTGTTTAAATATAAAATAAAAAAAAAAGCTTTTGCTCCAATGAAGCCTTTTCATCGATGATATTCGCTGCGCGTGCCAAGCTTTAGAGGATTTACAGCTTTTCTCGTAGGACAAAAAAGACGTTAGCCATAGAATAGTTTGATAGAAAAAAACTGCAACGAGCGAACTCTTTTTCAAGGTTGAAATAATATTGCGACACGTGGTAAGCAGAGCTTTCGACTGCGAGATCGAAGGCAATAATACTATTGAACGATGGAGGAAAAAAAAGCGAAAGAAACTACGAGAAGCCATTGAGGTGCAAAAAGCGAAAATTATTTGAGTTATGTGCGAACTGCGAGGGACAGACGCGCACAAGGTGTCGATGAGGGGAATTGTGAAAGAGCTTTGCCTTGCCGTTCATATGTACATACAAAAGACGAATCGACGCTTGCATGGAAATGCATGAGAAGCGGCACGGTCTTACATAATTTTTGCTATTTTCACTCGGGTTTATAGCGCTAACACATATTCGCCCGCGTCTGTTTCTTCAGAGCCTGCATTTGCGTATCTACTGATAATTTGTTGGAAAAAAAAGAAAAAAATGATTTACACTTTTAAGGTTTTCGAAGATTTATAATCCATACAATATTGCATGAATTGAAAGTCGATACGTAACGTTATATAGGTTTAATGCGAAAATGATTTAGGCCGTACGCTGTTTTATAAAACAGCGAAAATTTGTTTGAAAAGCGCTTGCGTATTTACTTAAGTGAAATATGGTGTATTTGAGATTGATTTTGATTGCAGAACAAACGTGAAATATGCCCGATGATGTCTGACAAGTGTTTATGAAAACACGGGCCTTCATAGGCAATTCCAACTTTTACAGACCTATAAATCTATTGGAAAGAAGAAGAATAAAAAAAGCATCAAACTCCTAGCGAATAAACACAAGTGCCAACAATACAATTTTTTCCCGAAAAGACAGATAAAAAAACCCCATCGGCCCATGATTTTCCAAACCCCCCCACTAACGACCTTACGCGTAGAGCTTACAATACACACACTCTATGTATATGTACACAATTATACATGGCACACATGTGCCAACAGAGTCGGCTGATTACGAAAGTCCCGCAGCCAACACGTGCGAGAGTATAATAGCGTTCGCGCTTCGTATGTGCTTATTTATAGGAGAAACTCTCGTGCGCGTAACTCTCTGTACTTGTGTAGGTTCGCCCAAATGGATTTGGCGATGTTTCGCGGTATAAGTATAGGCCAAAGGTTTTTCCCCCCTACGTTTTTTTTTTTTTTTTTTTTTGTTTGTTTTCTTTCACCTGCACCGAGTAAACACAAGACAAAGCCAAGTTGTTTTAAGGCACTGCGCGCTTTTTTTTTTTTTCTTTTTCTTCAAATTTTTGTTATTACAGTCTCTCTCTCTCTCCCCTCTCGACATAATATGTTGACGCTCTTGTGTGCGCCACGCGCGCGCGGACCTTTTGATGATTTATTTTGGTTTTGTCGCGCACAAATACTTTTTACTTTCGGGAAGCTCGAACCCGACTCGCGTTGCGAGTATTATAATCTATTTCCTCGTTCTCTCTTTTTTTTTTTTTTTTTTTTTTTTTTTTGGGTGTAAAAGTGGAGTCGGAGATGTACCCACCTATTTTTGAAATCGAAAACACGTGTCCAACCCTCCGTTCGTTCACTGCTCCGTTAATTGATTTTCTCTTTACCAGAAATTGCCCGGAATCTCATTTAGTTGGTATACATGGAGATATAACTATTTTTAAACCCTTTATTCACTCGCCGTCAAACGCATGCGTACGCATTTTTGTCAATTACAACTAGCCACCCACTCTCGGTCCTCCTCCCTTTTTTTCCATCGCCAATTACGATGTGCGTAATTTAAAAAAAAAAAAAAAAAATGTTTGCGTTGCGAAATTTCAATTTGGCAGATGTATAAGTGTCATATCTGTTGCGTGTATTTAAGCGCGAAATCGGGGGCTGGCGTCGCACGTGCCAACTTTGCCGAAATTGCAAAATCCATCGGGAATTGAGTAATCCCCGTACGCGTTAATTTTATACTCTTTTTTTCATTGACGTCTGCCGGCGTTTTGTCATATACATTTTCATTGGCCAACTTTTTTTTTTTTTATTCTTCATGCTAAAATTTGTTTGGTAAAATTGTCATGCAGAACGAACGAAGCAAATAAAGGAAAGAGAAAAAACAAAGGGAAGGAGAAAAACACAGGCAACGCCGCGTCACCCGCGAACAAAGGAACAAGCGCCCGTCCATTATTTGGTTTCCGTGTATGTACTATATATACACACACGTGCACGTATGAAACACACACACGCAATGGGGAGAGAGAACGAAGCGAAATGAGGATTTTTCTCCCTTTTAGCGAAGCCTTGCACCGGCTCGCTACGTAATTGTAAAGATTTTACACACATTTGACATCACGAATCGGATATTTATTCTCACCCCCGGCACTTTCCTGGACTCGTGCGTATATATTTTTATTGGACAAAAAAGTGTCGCGTTTTTCATGAATGACTCTCCATTTGAATTTCACACCGAAACAACGTTTTCGATTGTTATCTTTGCCGAGGGAATAGGATGAGTCTCTTATCTGCAGTTTCGTGCGAGGTTTGCGCGCGTGTGCTTTTTTTTTGTTTCATTCCGCGTCATTGATTGCTTACGGCGTTTTTTTTTTTTTCGAAAATTCTTTCGCCGGCAATCTTATCCCGCCCATCGATACGAAAAACTTCACCATTCGCCTCGACTTATCTGTGTCGTTTTATTTCCGATTACAGGGCCGCCGTGGGTTTTTCCATCCTTCCCTCCGTTGTCAATGTGATTTTGAAATCCAAGGTGTCTCGGTCGCCGGCACTTTTTCAATTTTTTTCCAATAATTCATCCGAGAAAATGTTTTTCAACTACTACAAATTGCTCGGAAAGTCTTTTTTTCCAGCAAAACCAATTTTTGAAAGAAAAAGAGTTTGATTTCGTGTCCTTACAAGCTTAATCACGAGCTTAATCATTTGTTTGGGGGAAAATAAATTTTTCTTAAAAATTCCATAAACGAGTTGCACCCAAGCGTGTATGGATTTGGCTGTCTATCACATAATTAATGCCTCCTTGTTGACTCTGGACGCAGGTGAAATACCTGAAGAACTCAACAAAAGAGTAACATCAGTGCACCTATGCGTCGTAGGATTGAATGTCACGCAGCAAACTCTTCAAACAAAAGAAATCAATGGAGCTCCCTCGAATATATAATATACTTACAACCTAGTCCAAAAAGAGGGAGGGCACACCAGAGAGACTGCACCGGCACCCTTTACATATGTATATTTACTGCTCTCCGCCCATTTAATTTTAATCCCAAGGAGTCGACGCTGGATTTATTGCGTTTTACTCGACTCAATAAACTCTGCATTGTAACCAATATTGCGAGGAAAAACCCCCTGGTTTTTATTATACGTTTCGTTAAGATGTTTCTATTCGTCGCGATTATTTCCCCCTAATGAACTCATATACGTATATAATACACACACACACACATTCTTGTAAATCAGAAACAACCGAGTCTCTCTTGTCTAAATTTAGCAAACTGCATATATAATACACGCAGGTGGAGTCTTTACTTATTTCGAATTCCATATCTTACAAAGTTGGCGAGCTCGCGATGCTCCAACTCCTCGGTCACCCATCCATCCAAGTGTTAATCGCCCCGAACGTCGTCTCGCAAACTTTTGAGGCTGAGTCGATGCTCGCCCAACCAAAGTATCATACCGCGAGTGAACTATATATATATACACACGCGCTTGCAACAAAATCATTACCTTTTCGTGCCTATATGTGTAGAGAGAGAGAGAGAGAGAGAGAGTTTAGCGAAGAAGAAGGAAGAAGCATCAGAGAGGGATGGATGATGGGGCAAATGTACAAGGGAACAAAGTGCCGGCTCTCGGCTGGTTGTATATTATATATAGGTATACGTTCATCTCTCTCTCGCTCTCCCCTCGTTTGCTCCGCAGAGTGCACGTGTAGGCTCGTCAGTGTGAGTGTTTGTACGTGTGAGCGCTCGTGGTAGGGTTAGGTACTTTGTCAAAATGAGGGGTAGGTATATAGCAGTAGGAATAGGGGAGGGGGAGAGAAAACCGGGTGATGTGTGGAGATAATGGCGGAGGGGAGGCCACACGTTTCGGGTCGAGAGAGGGGAGGTGCATATAAAAGAGAGAGAAAGAGGGGAAACGGAGAGAGAGCCAGAGCGTGATCGAAGTACGAGAGCTTGGCCGGCTTAACGTGTCGCGGCGCCACTGTAGCATGGTAACACGCGCTTTACCCACGTATATATATATATAAGCTAGCCTAGGAGATATATCCACGCAGCTTTAGCGAGCGAGTTAGATGCAATAGACGAATGCACACACGGGCGAATTGTACGCGAAAGAGAGATAGAAGGACACTCTCGGGTGATTCGGAAGAGTCCCCCTTCACCTTGCCTCTGCACTCGTATATACCTCGCTTTAATGTGCTCTCGCCGCTGGCTTGTTTCAGCTCACTCTCAACCACTATAGGTTTCTCCCCCCCCTCTCTCTCTCTCTCTTTTATACCCACCTTTACATTTATCTCGCTCACGCGCGCATATTCGTCTTCGTCCTTTTTTCTTTTTTCCTCTCGCTCACTCGGTTTTTAAAGTGACAGAAAGAGAGGCTAAGCGAACGCGAAAGAGGAGGAGGAGGATCGGAACGGGTTCTCTTGCTCTTTCTAAGCTCTCGCGGGTACGCGCGCGTGTGTATGTGTGTATATGTCTTGTCATCTTTTTTGCCTCTCCTCTCTCGCTCCGATCGTTCATCTCTCCCTCCCCTCCCTCTCTTCCATCTCTCTCTTTCTCTTTCTCTCCCATACGAAGCCTCGCTCTATCTTTATCGCGCGCGCTCAGCTGTTTCTCGTCGATGTGCTCTTTCGTGAGCTGCTTCTCCGCCCCCTGCGCCCCCCCCCCCCGAGCTAACCCTCCCTCGGTCGTTGCAAGCATCGTATGATCCAGGAGCGGACGATGAACTCGAGGTGCCCCGTGTCCGCGAGTTCCGCTCGGTTTTTTCGGTGATTTGCCCTTATTTCGTTCGAACCAAAAAATTTACCAAACGCCTATCTCCCGGAGTATATTTTACGTGTGCCTCGTATGTAACACCGACGAGGAACTGTATAAAAAAGAGCAAATTTCTTCGCTTTGCTGACGATGTCGATTTCGTTGCAGGTTCTCTTTGTTACAGTTTTGGCCAATGAGAGCCCTAGTTTCTTTTTTTTTTTTGTGTGATGCACAGTTTGCCTCATTGCAGTGCGAATAAATCCCAAATCGATGATTATACTGAGTAATGTAATTTCTCCTAAAAGAGCATTATTTAAGAAAATGTTGAATACTGTATCGTATGTATATCGCTGCTACCAAATTTTCCTTGTTTTCAAAATCTGTACAATTTCCCTCGCGATGAAAAAAAAAAAAAAAAAAAAAAACTCGAGCGTCGCTGTACGGCGTTTGCCGCAAATTTTAAATATTCAAACGATGCACCGGGCAAGTGCGCGCGGGGATCAATACTCGCCGTGCACACGACAAGAGAAACGCAAATCGCCGGTGTACACGTATAATTTTCGTTTGAAAAATTAAAGAGAGAAAAAAAGGGGAAAAAAAAATGATGTAGCGCGTGTGTGCGCGTCGATTTCTAATTATATCAAAGCACGGTAATCCCGAGAGCTTTCACATGACGCGCACCTATACACTCCTTTGTCAGGAAAGTCATACTAATATTGTATTTCGTAATGACGGGTAATTAATCTCTTGGTATTTTTTTTTTTTTTTTTTTTTTCCTTGTAACGTAGCCTTTTTGGTTTTNATAATGGACTTGAGACGTGCAACCCGTAATGCTTGTAAAAAAAATGATAATTGAGCACAAAATTTCCCAAACTTCGGCGATTACGCTATATAAAATGCTACATGGTAGCGAGTAGTCAAAAATATCTTTGAAGAAAAAAAAAAAAAAAAAAAAAAAGGAAGAAAAAAGGAGAGGCTGAGAAAGAGAGGCTTTTTGGCAGTGCCATTAAGGGGTAACCTCAATCGTATTTACCCGAATAAACCTACACACTATACATACAGCACAAAAAAAAAAAAAAAAAAATGGAAGAAAGAAGCGTTAAACTACCGCGCGTGCAAACGCTATCGCCAAAAATTCGTCCGAAAGGCAAAAAAATGGGGAAACCAGAGAGAAAGGAAACAAAGTGTATACAGAGGCGGCGAGAGAGAGAGAAGCCCACACTCCATCGATTTTCTCGAGCCGCTGGTCCCAGCAAGAGAAAGAGAGTCACGGGTCGATTTTTCTTTGTTCGCCCGGTATACCGTACCACATACATAATATATATATATATACACACAGGCGCCCGCGGGCTCTCTTTCTCTCTGTACTCCGAAATATCTGCAAGGCACAAAAACAGCAGAGGAAGCGCACATTTCCCCCCCTACTCTGCCTTCATAACCTCTCATGCGAATAGGTTACACGGACGTGTATATCTTTTCTACTTATTTAGGCGATTTCCAAGTCGCTGTGACACACATGTAGGTGTTTTTTTTTTTTTTTTTTTTTTTTTTTCCCCTTCGAGCTCAATTACAATCCCACTAACTCTCGTTAATGTAAAAATTCCGAGAGAAGAGGGGAAAAAATGGCCCCTGCGATGTTTTTTTTTTTTTTTTTTTTTTTGTTTCCCTTAAAGCGCGTGTAAAACAGAGAGCGGACAGCGTGAAAAATCGAGACAAAGAAAATTCGTGCAGGCATATATATATATATATATATATACACATAACACCACGGGTGGAAAATTCGATACACAGCAGGCGTGCTCGTCTTTGTGTGTGTACGTACAGGTATATGTATAGCTCTGGGGCGTTTTTCATCCCTTTGTCCGGTAGGTGCTTTAGTCGGCAGTTTTTTTTTTCTCTCTCTGTCTCCCCCCCCCTGTGCCATCAGCAAACGCAAGCTTGCCGTAATCGTGAAGCTATACGTAACAAAGTGACACGAAAAATATAATGTTACGTTTTATGGGTTCAGTGAACAACGAGCGACTCTTCGCCGTGAAAATTGTGCGTTAATATTGTGCTTACCTCGTTTTCCCCCTCGCACATGACGCATTCGTACCGAGCACGCGAAATTAAACAGCGATCGTATGAATATTGTACGCGTAGCTTCGAACAAAAGAAAAAAAAAAAAAAAAAGTAATAGACAACGGAAGTGAAATTTGGATCGCGACAATATTGGCGGTATCGGGGCCCCATTTGACAGTAATTGACTTTAAAAATTCAAAAGGTCATCCGCCGTATGACTGGAGAGAGATGCCTGTGGTAAAGACAAACTTTTAGACAATATATTATATACATGCGTGTGTTGCTTTGTTCGGATGTGTTCCGTAATATGCTACGAGTGCGAAGGGAATCCATCCCCTCCCCCTCCTCCCTCGACCGGACTTTTGTCCCGTTTTGCTCGCTTTCTTCCTCCTCGTCTCGCCTTTTATTATTATCATCATTTTTTTCTCTGTCTCTTTCTCAGTTTAATAATAACACTCGAGATTTTGAGATAACCATTGTACGTAACGTGTCTCCTTTCTCGTCGCGTCTTTCAGACGTGATTCGCCTTTTTTACATATGAATCGACGTCTTTCTGTGGACGTCGAATTTACACGTATTCGCTGGTGGCGGCGGAACGCGAGTGATCGCAGCGTAAGAAAAAAAAAATTATTTTACTCTTCGTCACTCTCGATCATACACACGCGCATGGTGTTATCTCAGCTGGTGCGATAAACAGGGTTTTTATCTCAAATTTGGTAGTAAGACGTTATTTCCACGATTCAAGTTATCACCTTTGCTGTGGGGTATTACAGGTGGCGTCGTGTACTTCCTCATCTGTTCGCTCCAATCTAGGTCTAATGGGTTTTTTTGATTTACTTCGCTTGGAAAGAAAAAAAAAAAAAAACATGAGTTTACACGCCCAAAGCATGAGTAAGTCACGATTTCCGACTTTCCGGCATTTCTGTAATCAAACTATCGAAACAATCCAAATGGCTCGTTAATTTTACAATTTTCATACTTAGTCCCAGTTATCTCCACCGGCTTATCTCCATGTACTTTTCCTCGCGTACAATTATTGCGTTTCGAGATCAAGGTAATAAAAAAAGGCGATATCTCGAACGCGCGAAAGAAAAAAAAAAAAAAAAACGAGGAGCGGAGATATTACCTTTTTCCCGCGCAGCTGAGATGGCATTACTTTATTAATTGCGAAAACTGAGATAACACCTCGTTCGCGGCGTAGCTCCAAGCGAGGCTGGTTTTTTTTTTCCCTCTCGTTCTCTTTAACAGTAACAACGCCTTATTGTATGCAATGACGAATGATCGAAGAGGCCTTACACGCGGAGTATTTTTTAAATTTCTCTTCGCTCTCGCCCCCTTCTCATCTGCTCCTCGACAAAAAGTTTTACTGATTGCTCGGTTTTGTCATGCAAATTTTCGCCATTTAAGCTCCGTTGCTCGAATCGTACATTACTGTTGCGCCTCTCCGTGGACCTCATCAGTTTCGACATTTTCAATCGACGACGAGCACATTTCTTTCTTTCCTTTTTTTTTTGTTTCTTTAAATCTCCACTCCCCCCCCCCATCTATTTCGCTTTCTCCTCCGCTCTCCCGCGCACACGGACGCCAAAAATTACGTGCCTCGGGCTCGGGAGAAACGAGGTGAGGCACGAAACAAGAGAAGGAGGTGTGTGCACCCACTTTTTTTTCCTTTCTTCCCCTTCTCCATTCGACGGCCACTTATTTCCTCCGCGATCCTCGTTAATCTCCGGGCGCGTCCCTTACTTCGTTTCTCCCTCTCCTTCTAATCCTCTTTGGGCTCCTTTTCCTCGCTACCGCGACTTCCATCTCTATAACGCAGCGTGGACCCTTTTTTTTTTTTGTCCCTCTCCTCCTCGGCGTGTTCTTATTATCATTTTTATTGGCGAGCGGCTACCTCGCTTGACTCTCTTGTTAACAGCTCGCGTGTGTGCGCGCATCCTCGTCGCTTCTCCCTTCTGGCTGTCTTTTTTTTTTTTTTTTTTCACCCTTTGTCCTGCTGCCTTACATGGATAATACACGTTATGGTCATCGTGGGCCTTTCTCCCCTGCGCGAAGAAATAATTTTCGTCCCGGTCCGGGCGCAAGAAATTTAAACGCTGCCGCTGCTGAAAACTTGTAATTTTAAATAAACGCATGTATCTACATTCTGCACTCCGTTGGCAGGATGCAACCTTGACGAGAGTTAGACGAGTTGGAAAAAATTGACGAAGAGTAAAAAAAAAAAACTCGCGGTTATAAATAAGCAACAGGTTTCGGGAGGGGGGGGGAGGGGGAATGTAAAATAATTCCTCTGAAGCGAGTAGATGCAGGCCGATAGCGGTGAGCACGCGAGAGCGCGGAAATTGTTGTATATATATACATTTGAGGGAAAAAGAAAAAAAAAAAAAAAAAAAACATGTATGAAATGAAAACCATCAGCACACATGTATAATGGAATTATCACGTTGCGCAACGCGACGACGATGAAGAACGAGCTCCAGGGAATTAGCGATCTTCGCCGTATACACACGAGGAAAGATAATTTTAGACCCGCGACGAGATAAAATTAAAGTTCAATTCAACGACAATTGAAAATAACGATCCCGTCCAATCGTGCATATAATGCGCCAAGACAGTGATTCAATTGAAGTGGCCCATCGTCATCCGTTAAAAGCCGCGTATAGAGCAATTAATGCGTCGCGGCGAAATTTCACGGTGAACCGAAAATACATGCTACCCGCGCCTCTGTACAGTATAATATCGTGTAAAAAAAACGCGGGGAGCGAAAATAACGCGCGCAAGCGACCTTCGCCAAAATTTCGGGGTGTACAATATATGGGGCACGGGGGGTGGGAGTGGGGAAACGTTTCATCAGGCTGCAAAAAGAAAAAAAGAAAAAAAAAAACAACCTTTGCACTGCAAGTATGATTAAAAGCCGATGAAAGCAGTGTGTATATATAGGTATATATTCGTTGTTCGCGCGCGAAAAGTCCAATGGCATGCTGGTGCGGTTAATGTTACAACGCAACGAATGAAGGATGAAGTAGGTGGATTGATAATTTATATTCCTTTCGTGTCCATATGCGTGGCAAAGCCGTGGTGGTGAGCAGTTAAGCGTATACATACACACACGTGCGCGAGATAAGTGCACATCGGAGGAGGGGGAGGGGAGGAGGGTCCGGGACGGTGTGGGTGCAGAGATGCGAGAGAAGAAGGAAAAGAAAGAGACGGGAGGGGGCAGCCGAGGCCGTGCAGCAGCCGCTGGATTTAATTCGGCCGATTGAGGCCAAAGGCTACGAGCGGACACGAGCGAGCGCTGGACTTCTCGGGCGCTGTTCTGACGATGCTATACACTATGGAATTGAATCGAATCGCGCGAGTCTCTTTTTGCGGGGGAGGGAGGGAAAAAAAAGAAGATCACCGCCTGGCCCAAGCGAGTTTCCCGAATTTCGACGATTGAGCCGTTGTTCGAGGCTCAAAATACATACACATACGTATACATATTATATTCTCACAAATTAGGGAACTCCCTTACTGCAACTCTTCCCTCGACAGTTCGAGAGCGTCTCATTCCATTCGTCGAATTAATTTTCATCGGCTCGCCGCAGTTTTTCTCTCCGCGTGCATACCTAGACACTATACAGTCATCTATTCAATGATCCAAAAGTAACATCATCTTCCGAGGATCACGTAATAAATGAAATTTCCTCGCGTAGAAACAATTTTTGCGCTACGGTACACGAGTTCGAGGCTATATACTGAACCCACATATGTATATATGTAAAGGGTTGAAAAAGTTTGATCCCCATCGCGGCGTCGCCCCATACATACATACATACATAACAAATTTACAGCGTGTTTTTACTTTAAATTCATAAATTCAATCTCGAGAATGCATACGTACGTAGTACGTATATATATTATATACAAGGAGCCCCCCGATGATAATGGCACTCTCGGGCAGCAACTTCCTCGTTCGCTTTTACATATATATATGTATATAATATACAAAACGTGTATAGGTACAACCCGAGCGTGTCATGCTATGTACATATATACCGACGCGCGAATACATACATTTTGTAATATATCTCCTGGTAGTTGGATGCGGATTACCCGATGCTCTTTACTTCTGTATTTTTAATCGCTCGCGCGCGCCTTGGTTTAATTCCTCCTCCTCACCCTCGTTGTTGCTGTATAATTTTTTTTTTTCCCCTCTCTCTCTCTTCGCGTACGTGCAAAAATACTTTTATACATTATATATAAGCCGTGCGGTACTTTGCGCGCGTGCATCGATCAAAAGTCGTGCCGTGTGCTTATAAATACAGACGGATAGATCGCACACGGCGGACAGAACGGAGCAGTAGCGCGAGGGAGAGAGAGAGAGAGAGAGTCGTGCACCGGCGATATGATCTCCCTCTCTCTCGCAATCGTTGCCCCCCCCCCTCCACCTACCCTCTGTCCTCTCTTTATCCGAATGTACGCGTGCAAGTGCACATACAACGCGAACGAGTGGTATACAAAACACACAGCTAGCCTCGCGTGCATGCATCAGTGCCGTACAACGAGATTACAGTATACATGAGAGGGGAGGGGGACACACTATATGTGTACAGGCGGTAGTTTTCCCCCAATTACCGTAATTCCCATTGTCATACGGACGAGTTTTGAGCCGCGCCTCTTCCATGATACACACACACACACACAAAAAAACACCACCCCCCAAAAAAAAAAAAAAAAAAAAAAACAGAAGAAAAAACAAGTGCACGCAACTTACTTACACAACAATATAAATGTGTGCGCCATTCACCGATGCGCCTGATTTCTCGCCATCCATCCCTTGTGTGTGTATACATGTATCATATAAGTACACTCGGGTTCTCGCGTGTATGCGCATTATATATACAATGGGTGTGTAAGCGCACGATACATCCCAACACCTGTCCGAGGAGCCAGGACTTGATTTCCCCACGGTCTTCAGTTTAATTAGTTGGCGAATGAGGTAGTGTATATATATATATAGGAGAGGAGCTGCACCTCGTATACACGCACAATAGTAGTTGAAATGCAGCTCGCGCACCGCGTATCTATATACATATCACATACAACGCGAACGAGTGGTATACAAAACACACAGCTAGCCTCGCGTGCATGCATCAGTGCCGTACAACGAGATTACAGTATACATGAGAGGGGAGGGGGACACACTATATGTGTACAGGCGGTAGTTTTCCCCCAATTACCGTAATTCCCATTGTCATACGGACGAGTTTTGAGCCGCGCCTCTTCCATGATACACACACACACACACACACACACACACCTCGTAAAAATAATAACACCGTGAGAGAGCCTCTTTCTTTCTCTTCTTTTCTTTTTTTTTTCGATTGATTAAAAAAAAAAAAAAAAAAAAAAAAAAAAAAAAAAAAAAAAAAAAAAAAAA
>NW_019379472.1:467570-504961 GCF_000648655.2 Copidosoma floridanum | reverse complement strand
TTTTTTTCTTTTTTTTTCTTTCTTCAAGAGAGAGGTAGAGTGTGGGCCCAAGTTTCATCTCGATTGATTAATGGACGCCTCCGGAATTAAATGCACCTCTCTGCGGGAATGCGAAAATCAACGACGCCCAGTCGAGAGGAGCTACATATTATACACCCCAACGAAAAGATGGACCCAAGTTGAAGGACGCAACTATACATATATGTATACACACACGAAAGCCTTTCGAAATCAATTTTTGAAATCGGAGCGAAAATAATGGCAGGCCTCCGACTGCTAGTCTCTCCTCTAATGCATTATACGGCTCCACACATTATACACCGGCACAGAGAGAGATCTGCGATGCAGAGTCTGTATACTTATACATGTATATATATATATTAATAAATATGTATATATCAGTCTCTCTCTCTCTCTCTCTTTCTCTCCGTATCCCGCCCCACTTGCACGTCCAGTCTCTCTGCGCCTTTCTTTGCTTCTCCTTTTTTCCATCTCTCTCTCGCTGCTGGTTTTATGTATACGTGTGCATGTACGTGTGTCGTAAAACTGGCAATTTTATATTCCCAAACAGATCAGACATGCCTGATAAGTGTTCGCGAGACCGAGAGAGAGAGAGAGAGAGAGAGAGAGAAAAAAAAGGCTAGGAGAGCAGCGTGACTTTTTACTCCTTTTTTCCCCCTCCCCCCTTAGCTTCCTACTTCTAGACTCTGTGCATGCGTGCAGGCCGGCCAACCCGCTCCGTCTCCCAAGCTCATTCTCATGCGCGAGGAGATAGGACAAGGCTATACGTGTATATATATATATAGGAGAGGAGCTGCACCTCGTATACACGCACAATAGTAGTTGAAATGCAGCTCGCGCACCGCGTATCTATATACATATATATATATATATATCTTTCTTTTTTTGTATCTTCATGTACATCACTTTTTTCTTTCTTTTTTTTTTTCCTCGCTCTTTCTCTCTGCCATGCCTCGTAATTTTCGGCGAGAATTTTTAATCCCCGTCCCGCGTGCAGTACAATGTACGCTTCAGCCTCGAGGTCGCGTGAAAACTTGAGCAAAAGTACACCTATACACATGCGCACACACACACACACACACATACAGGACCCTTGATTTGCAATTGTCATATAATATATACTATGTACAAGTCGCGAGTGCACCCACCCGAGGATTAAATGCTCCTGTTGCGTAAGTCAACGTCGCGCACGTCACCTCGGGTCGTCCTTCTGTATATAAGTACAGGCCTTTTTTTTTTTTTTTTTTTTTTTTCACGACCATATCCTTTTGCTATGCGCTTGGAGACCTGTAAACCGATTATTTGGCGTTTGCTCAGAACTGTCAAAAAAAAAAAAAGGGTCGATAGCTTGTAGTTGTAAGTGATTATTCGTAAAATAATTTTTTCAAGATTTTTCCCAAAAGTGCTCTCTCCCGGTTGTGGTATCCTGTACATTTTTTTTTTTTAAGCCCATTTTGCCATACACATCGAGAGAGAGAGAGAGAGAGCTCGGTTAGAAAACCAGCCAGTCGTATGTATGTATATACCTGGGGTAATCGGTGCTCATAGATGGAAACAGGACCACGAAGAGCTGCTCCTTCCCTCGCTCCGGAGCAGCCGCTCTATATGTATGTGTATATATTTGTGCCCGAAGAGAAAGAGGTATATATATATACACGGGGAGGCGATCGTGTGTACGCCTTTCTCGATCACGTCTTTTCGCCTCATTTCTAGCTAACGGTTCCCACCTCCACCTCCACCTCTCGAGAAGCTCTCGCTTTAATGACTTGGACGCTCCGAAAGGAGGAAAGCGTAGAGGAGGGGGGGGGAGAAAGAGTATAAAGCGAGAGAGAGCACGACACAACCATGACAAATATAGCGAGAGAGGCGTAAACCTGGTGTGTGTGTGTGTGTGTGTGTGTGTGTGTGTGTGTGTGTGTGTAGGTGTACGTTCACTGGTTAAGATTCTCGTCACGTTCCTCTCGAGCTTTGGCTTATCCGCGACCACGTGTTCTCTCTTCTATCGCCTCGCTATGGTTTTTCTCTCTCTGTCTTTACTCGTACGTCCCCTTCTTTTTTAATTGTCTCTCTTTTTTTGGTCATCTGTTCTTGGATCTTTTTATATATATATACATGTGCACACCTGCTATCTTTTTTTTTTTTTTTTTTTCTCGTCCTCCAAGGATAACTCGCGCGCGCGCGTGTGTGCAGTTCTCTAATTGCAAGAGCTGTTCAACAACGGGTTGCCGCGCTCCTTCGCTAGAAATTGCCACTTGACTGCGCGAGAGGAATCAATTTTTCATCCTCATCGCAGGCCTCGCGTTTATATTATGTACCATTTTAGCAGCGATTAGGCGGTGAATGGTGGAAAAATGTCACAAAATATAAAACGTCGTCGCTCGCGCCTAATTTAATTTTCAACCCGTTAAACACAAGTTTTACATAAGCGCGTTTGCGTGCAGTGTGATTCATCGTGGATGGCTTTTGTAATTATCGTAATGACGCGCTCATTAATACCGTTTTTTTTTTTTTTTTTTTTTTTTTTTTTTTTTTTTTTTTCCAGAATATGTAGACGCGTGTACGGCGAGGAGGAGGAGGAGGAAGAAAAAAAAAAGCGCCAATTGCCCTCGAGAATAACCTCGTAGAGTTTAAGGCTGCTCACACGTGATGTTAAACACACGCGACTTTTTTTTTCCTTTTTTGTTACGTGTGCCCTCTCGCGCGCACTTGTTCCGACCGATAATAAAAAATACAACAGAGTACATATTGTACTCAAAACTTTGTCGATGGAAAAAAAAAAAAAAAAAAAAACAACAGGGGCAACGCTTATTGTCGGTCATAAAAAAGCACGACACGTATTAAACACCAGCACGCGGAGTATACGTATATAATACACCGAGGGAGATTATCACCGTGGCTCGAATCTCGGGGCAGTTTCCTTCGTGCTCCTAAGAGCCGATTTTATTTTTAGGAGCAAAAGATCGGGTTAAAGATTTCGGGAAGGAAAAAAGAAAAAAATGTCCCGCCAATCAAATCTGCTATGCCCCGTGTGATTGTCGAGTCGAAGGGAGGGGTGGGGGAGAAAAAAAGGTAGATTCGCAAAACCCAGAGGAAAAAGGCACCGCGAAATTACGACGAATGGCCGGGAAAAAAATAGTCCCTCGCACCGCGGGGACGTATGATTACCGGTGAGCCTGCCTCAAAGACAGCCCCGAGCTTAGAATCGCATGATGCACCGCAATTCATCACAGCCCTCCCCTTTCGTTCGTTACTCGCTCTCCTCTCCCCGCCTCGCCAGACTTTTTATATAAATCATATACCAGAAAAATGGTAATTTGCCTTGTGCGTGCTGTATACACATATACATCGTAGTCTTAGCCGTCGAGTAATTAAATAATTCAGAATGGAGGAGACCTCGGATTTATGCAGTGGCGCGCGAATCGCTAATTGTAATATTAGCTGAGAGAGGCTCGCACGTAACGTCCCAGCCGTCAAACGGTAGCGGCTCAAGGAAGCGAAAAATATTGATGACACTACACGTACACGTAAATGCGTGAGCGCTTGACGGTGCTCCAAAGAGCGTACAATATATACACACGCACACAGACGGAGAGAGATATTTACGGCCAAGTGGAAAAAAATGTTTTCAAGGTCGCGAGAGCCATTATATCGCCGCCTCTGTGTGTGTGTGTGTGTGTGTGTCGAGCTAATGCGCGTAGCAGCTGCTACTTACTTTTGCGTGTCGCGCACCGCGTGGGAGTTTTCAAAGTGATTTTCCCGGCGTTGATGCTCTATTTGCTCGGACGGGCTTTCCCGAGGGGTTGCCTCGTTGGAGGATGAAGGGAGGGAGAAACGAAAAGTAACGGAAGAGTCATCGGTGTAAATGGTTGCTGCTTCGTGCGACCCTCGACACGGTCGTGGGTGTATATGTAACCGCGCGGAGAGCGGCCGAAATAATACATGAGCCCATATACATTATTTGTCTGTAATCTAGGTTTGCATGTACACTCACCTCTGCCGGGCTTGGGAAAAGATCGGCGTTGGATTTTTTGTTCGATTCACTCGTTCTTTGTACCCATCGCATACATATTATCTAGCGGCTCGGATCGGAGCGCGTTTTATGTAATGATTTTCCGCGCGAAAATGGATGAAGGATCATCGTTAGCCTTAAAACGTAATTGCGCGCAATGGGGACTATCTACTTCTGAGTGGTGCGTGAGGGAGGGGGGGGGGTGATCATTACTCGAATTAACGTAGTGTGAATTTAATTCATCGGAGAGCCAGGGGGGATTCGTATCAGGCACGTTGATGTCCTTGCCTTATTAATTCGAGTTTTACAGGCCCCGGAGCACTGGAAAAATTGTCCTTACTGTATAGGTTTGTAAAAAGTGTAGGCTTTGTCCATACCCTAGTTTTGTGTAGGCATAGCTGTGGCTGAAAAATGTTGATTCGTATTTTCGAAGAACAAGACCCTTACCTCGGCTCGTGCACATATATATATATTCAAAGTGTAGGGGCGAGGTAGACCAAATTAACCCAGAAATTTATCAAGCTACACTTCAGCCATTTGGGTTAATTGGACTGTAAAAAACGTAACCGTTTATGCTGAACAACTTCATTTTTTTGCAAAAATTAAAAGTTGGGACATTCGTTGGAAATCCTCAAAACTTTTTTTTTGTTTTTCAAAGTAAACATTTTTCGCGTAAAACACCACGCGTTTACGCGTACAACGTCAAACAAGACTGCGAGACGTGGTACGTGGTGTGTGTATACACATGTATATCTAGGCATAACTGTGAAATAGCGATTTTTATTCGTTTCAAGGCTCCGCGCGCACAGCGCCAAGTTCCCATTGCGCTTACGTAAGAATGATTTATGTTCCGCGTAGTTTCGTTCGCCTAAAATTTATTTATCATTTTAATCGTCTCGCCAGCTCTTTTTTTTTTTTTTTTATTATCTCTCCACAAGGGCGAAATCGCGAATAGTTTTTTTTTTTCCCGACTCTTTGCCCGAATATAATACGACTGTTAGTGTAGTTTCTCAAGAGGACGGTGAGGATTGGGAAAGGCGCACCGAACGGTACCTGTACGCACAGTAGCCTACAATGACATGCGCATGCGTATACCTGTATACACATCTGTCCAAGTAGTAAAAGTCAAGCACAAGCAAGACACGCGTTCCAAAAGCATATATTATACTAGTAGTATAGTGCCGTCTTACCATATTTTTTTTTCTTTTACTTTTTCTTCGTGGCAAAACGTATAACGACCAAATTTACTTAGCTTTTCGATGGAAATATATATATACACTCGTAGTACTTGTCACGAAAGAGAAAGAGCGAAATACATTGGTCGTGGAACGTGTTAAAATCACTCAATTTGCGATTGAATCTGCAAACCTGAAATAATTGCCTCGCGATGAACGCGAGATAAGCCGCTGCTGCCGTTGGCGTGCACTGCCGCGGCTTCGTGCTGTATATACAAGTTAGCTCTTCGTTTTCGCTCTTTTGCCCAACCGAGTACTCCTCCCCGCGTTGCGATCTTTCTTTTTTTTTTTTTTGTTTCCTCAAAAACACCTGCAATGTGTAACTATATACTCGCCTTCCGGTATTTTATACGTAACCAAGGATTTTTCGCATCCATCATATTTTCCGCTGAAATTAAATTTTGAAACTCCACGCACGAACCAACAAAAGGAGCTTTCCGACAAAGTCCTCGTAAACCCAAGCTATCGAATAAAAAAAAAAACTAAATCCTCAAAGCTTCCAATTGGCCAAAAACAATTGCACACACGACCACGTATTATATATACATACACACCCATACACGCAAAGCCAAAAAACAACCTGGAGGGAGGGGGGGGCTTACACAGACAAAGCTCTCAGCGAGTCCCTTTAAAAGGCGTCCCTCCCTTTGGGCGCTCAGCAAACCCTTTCACGAATATCGCACTTCTCCTCCTTACACACGTGTGCATATTATATACATAGGCAGAGTAGAAACGTAGGCAGAAGAAGAAAGGGAGATAACACCACCACCACCACCACCACCACCACGCACATATCTAT
Organism: Copidosoma floridanum; assembly: GCF_000648655.2. Next base: position 498,897 of record NW_019379472.1, on the reverse strand, counting down.
GTGTATAGTGCAGCCGATGGAGAGCGGCCGGGGGGCTTCTCTGTTGGTGCGCTCTTTCAGGATCGGGTAGCCTTGCGACCTTGAATATGATCCCCTCAACTCGGAGCGAGCATGCACGAACCAACCAACGAGACAAGGAAGGAAACGTATATATACGCGTGTGTGTGGGAGGAAGATACCCACACACACACGAGAGGCGCATGCGCGAGCATCGGGGAGAGAGTCGATCACATATATATATATACGCTCTGCTCCCCTATACACGTATATATACATGTATGTATATATTCTCTGTCCCCGGGCTCGACTCCCCCCCTCAGCTGCAGCATGCACCGCTCTCTTATCTCCCCTTCCCTACAAAGTGCAGTTCAAACATGCCCCTCTCGCAAAACTTCACCTTTTTCCTTTTTTTTCTCTCTCTCTAGCTCTCTCATGTGTACATAGTGTTGCAGATATTCTACCTTTTATGTTTTTTGTCCCTCCATCGCCTCTTTTGCTTTTCTTTTCAATTAACATTATGTTGCATGCGAATACACACGCGCGCGCGCAGAACAGCTCGGCTTATCAGCTCCTCTTTGTCCCGGTGATCGACCAGCTGTGAGTATAATACATATATATACATACACGAGTTATAATATCACGGGGGGCACGCAATTGTCTGCGCGTTTCCTCGATCACGAGGTATATTGTTGTAGGTATACACCTAGGGGGGGGAGGGGGAGATGCAAGGAAACTCTTATATATATATATATGTATGTATCATATATCGTGTCAGGCGGGCCGACACACTCAGCGACGATGAGTCGAGCCGGCTAGACGCCAGAGAGGCGAGCTGTATACACTATGGGTAGCTACATGGTATACACGGTTGCCGGGCGAGAGGTTTTTCCGTCTCTCCTCCGGCACTTGTCCCATTTCCGCATATCGACTTTTTGACTCCGGCGCCGGTGTCACACCCCCCCCACCTTCCTTCCGTCGAGTTTTCCCTCCGTATCCCCGTGATCGTTTGCTCCTCTTCTCTCTCTCTCCATCCCTCGACGCGTATACACATGTACGACGCGCGTGCGAGTGCGTTTCACTTTCCCTCCCGTGGCGCTCACCCTTCGTCACTTTCGATTTTAGCGTTGGCCCTTTTTGCGCCATACTTATACGAACCAACCCCCTCCTCTTTCGGGTGCACCGCGCGTTTCCCGATCGATGTGGAATCATTAACTGGCGGTCGTGATAATTGTGACGGATCAGGTCTCTCTCTCTCTCTCTCTCTCAGTGATTGAAATCAATCAGGGCGCTATCGGCGCGACGGGTGCGCAAAAATTATAAATTAATCGCGAGAACGAAAACCCCATCCGAGCGTGTATATATGTGTGTATGTAGGTATACATCATATATACTGTATAATATATGCACACATACACGGGGGGGGGCTGCCTTATCTCGGAAGAGCAATCGACTTGTTCGTGCGCGCGTATATAAAGAAAGGCAGAGGCTGCTCGTGTGTGTGTGTATGTATGTGTAATTGGTTTGCGGAGGGTGGAGGGGTACAAGAAGAAAGAGAGAGCGAGATCATTACCCGATAAGATAATACATACGTACGAGCGGGAGCTTGGGGGGGGGAGTATATTTATATGTACACACCTTTTCCGTTCTCCTTTTTTTTTTTTTTTATATTTCAGCACTCGCGGACTTGGGTGGAAAAGCGCGACTCTGCTACATCAATTCCTGGTTTTTTTTAGTCTCGCTTCCATTGTAGCCACAAGGAAAACGCTCATCTCGGTGATCCCGATGATCAACTCGGCTCCTCCCCCCCCCCGACTTATGCTGTACCCATTGCTTGGTTGTTCCGATACACGTAACACCTGTCCTCGTCGCCGTTGTGTCCGTGTGAAAAATTCAAGGCCCTGCGTCGGTTTTCTCGCGATCCGGAATTCATGATTGATACGCATACACTGGGGCTTTACAGCTGAAATCGGCAATCGGGACAATGTATAGGGGGAGAAGGAAAAAGGGAGACGCAAGGGACGTGATCCCGAAAAATACCAAGATATAATTAAGCAAAATGGGGATGTGTACGTATGTACATGTATACGCGGGAGAGACAGATTGAGATGGATGGTGGATGATCCGCTCGCGATACGCTAATCGAGTTATCGATTAAGCTCGGGGTGAGGGAAGGGGGGGGGAGGCTGATGATGAGCTGTTTCTTTCCCGAGGATATGAGGAGGAGGTGCTTACATGGGGAAGAGAGAAAAAGAGCACACGCCTCTGCTTCTGTGTGTGGGATTTTCTCTGAACGCGCTGACATTGCCCTGACACTTGGCTCAAGGTGATATATATCTCTCTCTCTCTCTCGGCGGCTAATTCATTCGTGTAATGTTTTACATGTACCGCAAATTGTTTTTTTTTTTAAATTTTCATTCAATAAGCTTCGGAGATGTGGCCAATGTGCAGATAGACCATTTAACTTTGTATATACAGCGCGTCGTGGAAAAAGACATTGATTCGCGGGTAAAACATACAAAAAGAGAGCAATAGGAACGTGTAGAGGGGGGGGGGGAACAAAGACATTACACGGTGCTTGTTGCATCGTTTGTCAGGATGATTGAATAGGCGAGTGACGTTTGGCTTTTTTCTCTCCTCCCCTCCCGCTTCTTCTTTCGGTAGTACAGCAGTGGCGGCTAATTGCAATGATCCCGCGATTCTGCGGGGTCAGGAACGTATGTATATAGACGAGGAGGAAGGGTATATACGAGTGATCAATTGACAGCTGCTCCGTTTGACGTAACGAGTGTACGATCAACGACTGTGGGTGATGGATAACTCCGTGGTCGGTTAGGTGGGGATGATCCAAAGGGAAGACCAAACTTTTGTGGATAATGCAGAGGAAAAATATGCATCAAAGTAAACGTCGGTGGAAAAGTACCGGGCTCCCGTCAAACAAACACTGCAGCGCGTGTGTGTACGCGCATCTAGTCCAGAAACGAGTTGTAGAGAGAGAGAGAGAGAGAGAGAGTTGCACGCAGTGACGGACGAGCCGAGGCAATAATAATATCAGCCCTGGCGATCTCCGATCAGTTTTATCAGCTGCCCTCTCTCGCTTTTTTCGTCTCTTTCGACGCAACTGTACACAAGCCGCACGAGCGTGTATTACACACGTCTCTCTTTCTCTCTGGTTTTTTTTTTTTTAACTCCCTTTTATTACGTCCCCGTAACCCTTTTTTTTCTTTTTCTTCTTCGTTACTGTACGGGCTCAGCATCTTTTTTTACTGTCTCTCGCCTTATCCGATTTTTCTCTTTTTCTACCTGTTGAAAAAAAAAACTCCCCCCCTCAAGGAAGGCAGAAGCCAATCAAACAAATATACATACACCTCGTAGGGGAAAATGACGAAGCGCCTTCGTCTCTTATACTTTGGACCGATGCACACTCAAAATCACCCCGCGTCTCCTTCTTTTCTTCGGTTTGTTATACAAACAGATCGCTCATCTAGACACTTTTTTCCTCGGATAGTAAATTCAGCAAGAGTATTTATTAACACAACGAAAAAATGCAATTTCGATACAAGGGAGATACGCGAACCGCGAGCAATACAAAACACGAACATAGCGCGCGTGATCCTTCGTAACGAGCAAAAGAGAAAAAGAGTCATCACGAGAAACAACGTCGGCTCACTGCACACACACACACACACACACACATTATAACGCAACGAGAGAGAGAGAGGCGCACTATGGTCGTTATGCGATTCGTCAATTGTGCGTGTATACGTATATATACACCCGGCGCGCATACAAATCATCCCTCTCCGTACGTACACATATTATTCATATGGTGCACGAATAACATTAAGTTTCGCACGTACCGCGAGCAGGTGAACATTTACACAGAGAGAGAGAGAGAGAGAAAAAAAAGAGTGGCAAGGAATATAATCAGCGTATAATGTCCGAGCCGTTATAAATTATATGTATACATGCATAATACACCAGCAGGCGTCTTTAATTGTTCTCTTGTTGCGGAACGCTGGCTCTCTCGACTTACTTAGCCGTGCTTTTGTTCCAGCTACATATACATATACATATATACATATCTCGTATAGAAGAAGCGACGTTTTCATTCCCTTATCCCTCATCGCGTGCCACATGTATGTATATACCATTGCTGTCATATATTATATATGTGTGTACACGTATACAGCACCTTATAACGTTTGATAACTTTGGATAATTATAGCCGTGGCAGCCGCGAGGAAGCCGATGCTTATATAGATCTCGTAGATATGTATTCCCGATGCCGAGCCCCTTTACTCCTATATACATGTATATACGCTTTATATACTTTCCCTCGGCAACGAGGCTCGAGTCGCTGCTGATGCCCCGGTGTATATACAAAATATACCTGTGTATGGCTCGGTCGTCGCGTTAAATGGATTACGAAGCCCATTCATCGAAGCCTATTGATTGGGCGCTCCTGTCTAAAATTATACGTCCCGGAAATCGAGAGAGAAAAAAAAACAAAAAAAAAACGACTCTGGTGCCATTATCGTCATCAAAGTGTACTAACGCGCTCTATCGATCGGTTATTTTTTCCCCGCGGAATCGGGTGGTTATACGGTCATTCCGATCGGCTTTTCGACAATAACCATGGATTTTTCATCCCTATTTTGTGATCGAACTATAAATAGGGTGATCCCCGTTGATGCTGCGCGTGCAGTACGTACATATTTACATGATACGTGCAGCGGTAGCTAGGGAGGTACGATATAGGTTCGAGAAAGTTTATATAATATATATTATATAGAGTAAAGGGCTGGAGGAGGGGTATCGGTATATATATAGAGGTACAACCTGTCTTTACATTCATATATACACGTTTAGCGCGCTGTGCGTGTACGTAATACACATACACGGGTACATGTCGAGGATCACAGCTCGGCGAATATTATAATATCGTCGGACGCATATATATATACAATACAAAGCTTGCATGCACGCACATATAGCACGCGATTCCTCCATCCATATATATCATAATATAATGTATTATATGCCTTATATGGATACGTGTGTAAATGTGCGTTTTACGTGTACACCTATGTCTCGTCTGTATCTACTTGTCAGTCGGTGCACGGCTGTTATTTTACAGACGTGTCACCTGCGTTTCTGTATCTACTTATGTGCGCTTTTACTTTGCACGTTATACGCATCGACTCCCCTTTATCCCTTTTTTTTTTTTTTTTTTTTTTTTTTCCTTTACCTCCGTGCAGTGATGCAACGCTTCGGTTGTTACACGCCTTTTTCGACCATTATACATTTGTACACCTCCGTACTCGTACGTATACCTACTTTTTATTTATTTTTTTTTTTTAATTTTATTTATTTTTTTTTTTTTTTACATACCATCCGATTATGATGACAATGATTAATCGTGTGTTTGTTGTACACGTATGCACCAAAGATTTAAAACAATAATTATAATAATAATGATGATGAATCACAATTATGGAGTATCGGTACTCTTCTTGTTTCTTCTTTTTCCAAACCACACCGCTCGCTGCACGCGATGTTGCGTCTATAGGTCTTTGTATCGTGGCGATTTTGTTCGCCGGAGTTTTTTTTTTTTTTTTTCTTCATCAATAATCATGTAAGCTTTTCATACCAAACTTACCCTCTACGGGTGTGAACAGTCGCGCTCTGGTAATTTAACACCCACCCAATAGTGTTTTGTATGAAAAGAGAGAGAGAGAGAAAAAAAGAATTTGGCCTAAAGTATATATATATATAGAACCTACACGTATTTTTGGCACTTGTACGTACACATGATGTGTATATGCACGTGCACCGTTGGTAACCATACATATATACACAGATACACAGATATCGCAAAACCGAGTTCGCATGGCAACTGGAAATATTCGCTATCGATCCGTGGGCCGAGAATCGAGCAAAATTCCACCGATGGCGTATACGTATGTACAACAACCAGCACACCATGTAGTTTTTAGGAAACAAAAAAAAAAGCCTTCCAATGAACCCCATGGAAAAAAAAAAAAAAGATGATTTAACGCGATGGAACGCCCATCGGAGCAATCGAAACAGCCAAAGCACACCGGGAAGGTGGTGCTGTCAGAGCCTCGAAACGCGAAAATTTCGCAGAGACGGCACCATGTTCCTCCACAGCCATCGGGTCTCGCCGTGACCGCGCGTACAGCTACGCTCCTGGGGAGGTAGGGAGGGAGGGAGGGAGGGAACAAGCTCTCGTGACCGGCTAGGCTTTCGCGCAAAGGCCACGAGGAGGCGGAGGAGGAGGAGGAGGTGGTGGTGGTGAGCCGAGAGAGTATGGCGGAGCGGCGTCGGGGAAACGGACGCTGCACGAGCTCTCCACCATCAACTCGCGCTTGTGTGTACGTATTACACGAGAGAGGATAGACATCGCCGGCAACGAGAGAGAGAGAGAGAGAGCCAAAACCGCGAGAAGAAGAGGAGGAACGAGCGCGCGCCCGGTGTCGTGGCTATTGACCGAAACTCTCGCGACCGAGCCGAGATAGGCTATATATACAACACACACCGGCCGGTCAGCTGTGAGGGAGTCACGTGTATGTGTGTGTGGCAAAAAAAGGGGGCCGCCGGGAGCCCCTCTTCTGTCGTGGACGCGCGTGTGTTGCGCGAGCGAGTGAGCGGGGGTGGAGTGGCGGCAAGGGGGGAAGCTCCTTTTTGCCCGCGTGTGTGTGGTGGCATACACACACACACACACAGACACGTGCACGTTTAGTTATACAGCACGCGAACGTGCCAATCTACTCGGTTTTCTGCCAACCAGCCCGAGCTGCAGCTACACAGCCAGCCTTATACTGCCTTGTGCCTTTCATGTACGCGCGAGAGGCTGCCCTGCGGAGAGAAACTTTGGCCTTATGTGTGTCACGCCGCGCGTGTATCTATATACACACATGTATGGATATTATAGGCTACCGTAATGAGAGGTGGGACGCGCGTCGTATACGTATTATGATTGTCATAACTTTCGCAAATGCATGCGCGTTGCGAAAAGAAATTTTTAAAAATGTGTGTGTGTGTGTGTGCTCTCTCTCCCCCCGTATATGCATGGGTTGCACCTATACGCGTGAGTTTCGACAAGGCAGGCAGCAACTGTATATACGTATATACGATGGTATAGCTGCTGTATATAATACGCGGAGCGGTCGGGAGGGTCGATTCTCTCTCTTTCTCGTCTTCCTCGTTTTCGCGAACCCGTGCACCGCCAACCAATTTTTCGCGGATCGCGCCCCCAAGCGCGTACACACGCTATGCATCGATGTTCACTGTATGTACTCATGTTCCTTTTTTTTTTTTTTTTTTACTCTTCCAACCCCACCCACCCCCAACCCGAGGTGCGAAAGGGTCGACGTGATTTTCGGCATAAACCCAGGGAGTCCAAGAGTTACGTAAGTAAGTGCCCGCGAGCTTTGTGTATAACGCCCGTTGACAGTGGACGGGGATGATAAATGAACCGGGGGACCGGCAGCTCTTTCTTCGCGCACACACCCAAAGAAAGGGTGATATACATACAAGGGATGAAATTGACGGCTATCAAACTGAGTTCCCATACTAAAAGGACCAAGGGATGTTAGGGGGGGGGGGTAATGGGGTACACTTAGGGAGCTGTGGAAATGAGGTGTATACGTATATGGTTGACGGCGGGACAAAGAAAAAGGCTGCCCGACGCGGAAAGCCGAGTGTATAACACACCAGAAGCTATGGAAAGCCGCGCCGCCCGAACAGCTGAGGGGGAAAAAGCGGTCGAAAGCCGGAGACCGGCGTTCTCCACTGCCACACCGCACGTATACGTGCACTACTTGCTGGCACTGCACATCCATACAATGCCGTTCTTGCACCCAACTCCCCACCCTGAAGGGAGAGGGGCGACGGGCAGAACCCCCCCCCCTCCCCTTCTATCTCTCTGTGTGTATGTTTGCGGTGTAAAAAAAAGGGGCATACACGTACACGCGCACACCTACCGATGCATAATATGGCCGTGTAACGAGCGCGCACACACACGGGTGAACCAGATGCGAAGGAGAGAGAAGGGGTGGTGCAGGCCACGGAACAGCGTTGTATATAGCGGCAGAGTAACAGCTGCACCCGAGCGAGTGTTGGTGCGTACGCCTGTATCTTTGGCTTCGCTACTTTGTACGCTGTATGTATGTATATACACGCGCGCTCCGACTCCGAAATAGTAGAGAAAGAGAGAGAGAGAGAGAGCAGCTCGTTGGAGGCGGCGCAGGAGGGGCACAACTACATTACGCTCCGTATAACGTGTATTGTGTATCTGTGTGTGCCATATAAAGAGCCCCGCACGCACACGGGCGCAAGTGGAGCCTGCTCGTTCGTGCCCCTCTCGGCGCCTCTCGCCCCCTAGTACGCCCGGTAGTAGTGTACACTCGTGCGTGTGGAGAGCAGCAGCGGCGGCTCTCTCTCGGGCAGAGCAGAAGCTTGGCGTTCTGTCTTCTTTGTGTGCTCGGAGACGACGCCGCTGCCGCGAGAGGCCACACGGAACCCCGGGGACGACGAGGAAGCCGAGGCGGAGGTTACCCCAACCCCCCCCCCCCCTACCTAACCCCAAAAGCTACGAGCCCCCCTCCCCTCTCCCCCGAGTACGTACACTACGCACGACCTATGTGTAAGTTCATCGGTAGGTACAACATCAAACACTGCACCTTTATTATTCTTCTCGTTTTAACACTTAATTCATACAACCTGCGGTATAAATATTATCTACTCTTAGTTTTTATGTAGAATGTAAATATATATATGTTGTGTGTGTATGCACTTATTGCGCTTGGACGGACGAGAGTTTGTACCGTGTGTGCGATGTGTATGTAAAAAACGCGCGTGCGCGGTCGTCCTCTCTTTTTTTTTTTTTTTTTACTCTTTGGTAAATCGTCGTCAGCTAGAGCTCGCGAGAGGTTACGCGATGCGTGTGTGTGTGTGAGTGCAACCGATGTATACGTGATACGAAAAGTGTGTATAATATATGGTACCCCACACAGAGAGGAGTCGCGACCGCCGAGCGCGGAGGGGAGTAGTTCCTCAGCTGACGGCTCGGGGGAGAGGCCGCGGTTACAATCGTCTCCTCGAGCAAAGCATCATACATATACGTACACACACAGGAGGGGACCTACTTTTTTAGGACAGACAAAGAAAGAGAGAGAGAGAGAGAGAGAGAAAAAGATCGCGTGAGCGACGGGAGACCGATGATGATAAATGACGGATCGGCCGATCGGCAAGGATCTCCGAGCGCCGCTGCGTTGTAAACCTGCACCGATAGAAGGTAGAGGAGAGGGGGGTTAAAGTATACACGGAGCTTTCCGCGAGTTAAAATCGGCTCGTACGTATACCGATATATTATGTACAGTGTATAATAACACACGGTCGCAAGTGGCGTACAGGAGAAAGAGAGGAGGAACCGGCTCTCCTTTTGGAAGCTGCCATTTTCCACTGGAGGCGCGCACACACCGCTCCGGCTCTCGTATCTCTCTTTCTTTCGTTTCGTTTCTTTGTGTGCGCCCCCCCCCCCTCCCCCGGAGAGGTGTGCGTGTAACACACACCGAGAGAGCCGGAGAAGCTTATCGAAGCAGCGGAGGAGCCGGTCTCTCGTGAAGAAACGAGGCAACGAAAAGAAGAAAAAAAAAAAAAAAGAAAAAAAACGAAACCCGAGTCTCCTCCGTTGATGGCTTCTAGATGCTGAATCTCGGTTTGGTCCATCCTCCGTGTCACTGTTAATAAACGCCGGCAGATCGTATCGCCGTGTATTTTTCTCGGCTACCGAAGAAATCCACCCATACAGAGACGAAGAAGAGAAAGACAGTGTGTATAAATTATACACGGACGCACAACCCGATCCTCCGTGCTCCGAAACGATCGTCATACGGATACCCGGTGTAAATCGTCTATGCCTCGAATTAAAATCGTAAACTAGGGAGGGAAAGAAAAAAAAAAAAAAAAAAAAAACAAAAAAAAAAAAAAAAAAAAGAGAAGAGTAGGAGGAAGCATCAGCGCCGGGAGTGCAGGAACAGGAGTTGGAGGAGGAGAGACCGGTCCAGCGGAGGTAACACACTCGAGGCTCCTTTCTTGCATGTGTACGCCATCGCGCGAGCACACCCTCGCCTCACCAATATACCAAAACGATATACACACACACACACACAGACAGACACACATCTGTATTACATTCGGGCACCATCACCAAGACTTGCGCTTTCTCTCTATCTCTAAGAGTACCCGTATACACGTCGCAACCCTATACCTATATTACGCGGAGACCCAGCACAACTGCGCGCACATCATACACACACACACACACGCGCGCTGCGCAAGGAACAAGAACGAGAGAGAGAGAGAGAGAGAGCAAAGTAAGAGGGGAACCGGGGACACACGGAGTACGAGGGGCGGCATCGGCAGCGCTAGTGGCACAGCGGGCAGGCAGCGCCAGTCGTACACTGGAAGAGGACGTCGGCAGGAGTCCGTCAGCCACACATAGGGCAAGGAACGGGAAGGAAGTTGGCTGCTCTCCCTAAAACGGACGAAAAAGGACTCGCACTCGGGAGGACCACCGGAGGCAATTGTGTGTGCGTGTGTGTGTGTGTGTGTTCCAGCAGCAAAAGTGGTTTAGACCGGCTCTAGAGAGAACGAGAGCCGTACCGGCACTTCGATCCGACCCTATCGATTTTACTTGCCGGCAGCCAGGGCCGACGTACGGTCGTGTATATACGAGCTCGACCGCTGTCGTCAAGAGAGAAAGAAACGCTCGGCACAACTGCACTTGCTTTTGACGATATGGTAAAAAAATCGGTAAATCGGTAGCCAACCCTTGCGCGCTGGAGCTTCGATCGAAAGGAAAAAAAAAAAAAAAAGGATCTCATTACAACGACAATTGAGAAGAAACCGGTATCATCGGAGGTTTTTTGTTCATACCTTTGGTGATAGTTTTCCGATTCGTGCTCCGAGGGTATATAACGTGTATATATATATGTATACGCGAGAGTGAGATAGGCATTTTCGACAGGCGATTAGCGGCGACCTTGAGAAAGCCAGCCGAGTGCGGTGGTGCCAGTGCTCCGTCCCTATATCCGTGCAGTGTGCGTGCGCGCTCGTGTATCCACATAAAAGCACACCAAATCGGAGAAGAAACGAGGAAGCAAAGAGAGAGAGTAAAAAAAGGAGCCCTCTCGTATGGAAAGAGAGAGAGAGAGAGAGAGAGATAGAGAGGACACTTGGAGATTTTGCGTCTACAGTCGAGAGAGCGAAGGAGGAACAAAAAGAGGAGAAGGATCGTGTGTGTGTGTGCGCGCGAGTCGTTAACATATACGTGTACTTGTGGGGGATAAAAGAAGAGCGAGGAGGAGGAAAAAAAAAAAAAAAAGAGGAGACGAAAAGGGAGAAAAAGGAGCCAGCTACTGGTTTTGGGGTTTCCGTGTGTGTATACAGCCATCATCGGGCCACCGATATACATAATATCTCTCTCTCTCGCGCATACGGATGCACGATAATCCGTGAGTGTGCCTCGTACGTGAGCGCATATTATATACGAGGAGGAGGAGGAGGAGGCAGTGCACACACGAAAGAGAGTAGGAGGACGCGCTAGATCGAGAGCAGCTCTCGGGAGAAGAGTCGAGGAGGAGTTTAGAGAGCTCCGTTTTTCGCGGTGCGTCGAGTATAATAAATATATACGTATACGTGTATATCCCTGTGGTGTGTATCGCGCGAGAGGGAGGAGGAGGAGGGCCCCCACGGTGTGTGCGTGTGAGTGTACATAATACGATCTTGGTCGGGCGCCAAACCGGTTTCGATTCGCCGAGTGCCCGCTGCAGCGGCGCAGCCTCTCCGGCAAAGGTCGCGCTCCGAGGGTGGGGGAGTACACGATACACACACACTCCACCACCATAGGTGCGAGGGATCATCAGGATGCGGTGAACACGACTGGGTTCGCTTGCTCTTTTTTTATTTTCATTTGCCGGGTGTCGTTGCACCTCGGTAAGGATGGACCGGGCCGAGCAGGAGCCTTCGGTGACCAGCAGCGGCAGGCGCTCCGAGAGCCACAATTACACCTAAAGAGCAAAAGTGTATAAATATAAACGGTGGGGCGCAATCGATGAGCCGTAGGTGTCGTGGCCCATCAGCGGACAGCCGGCGTTATGAAGCGCGGCACAGCTGCCCAGCCAGTTAGCTACCGGCTGCAGCAGACCCTGCGCATAAGCGAAGCCGGCAAGCAGGAGCAGTACAACAGCCAGCTCCAGGACGGGGATGAGCCGAGCGTTACAACGAGTGGGGTGTCCAAGACGATGGTCAAGTCGCCGGGGATGTCGCGCTTGTTAGCCGTTGACTCGGAGAACTACATGCTGCGGCAGGCCAGCGCCGAGTCCGCGGAGCAACTGGCCGACCCGGCGTCCCGGGACGCCCGGCTCCACGGGGTGGCCATAGTACAGTTGGGGCACAACGGGCTGCGCCACCTGAGCACCGCCGACGCGATCATCAGCTCGTCCAAGCAGCTGACCGACAAGCTGCAACAACGACAACAGAGGCCCGACAACAACAGGGTGGTGGTCGAGTGCACCGGGGGCAGTAGGAGGAGCTGCGCCAGGTTAGCGTCCTTTCATCGGCTGCTCTGCTGGTGCGACGACTTTGAAGGGCCCCTCAACAACAACAACAACAACAAAAACAACAACAATTGTAGTCCCAACGGTTGTACGGGGAAGAGCAACAACGGGTACCGCGTCGATCGGGGCGAGGACGTTGTCGACGGTAGGCGCGACGAGGGGGACAACGGTACGAGTGTTAGGAGCGGTAGTTGTAACGTTGGCAACGGTGCCGATCGCGGTATTGACAGTAGTAGTAGTAGCTGTGGCGGTAGTAACAATAGTGGTACGGTGTCGTTGGATGATGAGGAGGAGGTACGGTGTTGCTGTATGTGTGGTTCCGTTTGTCCCGCAGAGTGTCACGCGTGCTTCCACAACCTTTGCGCGGAGAGGGCCGAGCAGCGTCCCTGCCGATGGAGCAGCAAGGGACACGCTCTACTCGGACAGACCTACGACACTGAAAAGGTGAGTAATACCTTTTTTGTTTTTTTTTTTACATGTGTGTATACGTGCGTTGTGTAAATGACGCTTTCATATAAACTCGGGTGTGTTGAATTAGCAAAATTTATTGCTTTTCTCGATGATCGCACGGTCTGTTCTCGTTGTTACGACGACAATTTACGCCCCAAGATACGTGCGCTCATTGTACACCGATTGCGGGCCTCGTAAAAAAGTTTATCGTCTATAAAAGCGCTTCTTGATAAAAAAAAAAAAAAAAAAAAAACTTTTCCTACGACTGAAAGTTGTACGTATAGCCACTTTCAAGCGCGCGATGCAACGGGCTTTTTTACTCTTCAATAATGGGCCATAGATCAATCAATATCGCGCGGTGCATTAATTTGTGTAACATTCAAACGCCGAGACCGGGGGAAAAAAAAAAAAGAAAGAAAGAAATGTAAACTCGGCTTTCTAAATTATACGCACGCGTGCAACCAGCATACACGTACATTCGGTTTCCCAAACGAAAACGCCGATAAAACACTTATATATATTTTTTCCCCTTCCGCTGTTACACTCCTCGGCGATCGTGGAGGGGAGGGAAAAAAATAAAGTTGCAGCGAGAGATATAAACCCGGCTAGACGAAGAAAAATTTTTTTACGTAATAAGCTTAAAGTACGAAAGCCGAGAAGGAGGAAGAGTCACGTATTGTATACTCGGTTCGATTTATTGTAACGCGCGTTGCATATTTCAGCGAGAAACGAAAAACTCGTAATATACACCGAGAGGCTAGATTGGGGGGAAAGGACGCATAGCGTCACGTACGCGCGGCTTTATCCGTCCCGAGTGTGGTATTTCGGAATTCAGATTATACACATCAGGCTCCGCAATTTTTTGATAAACCGGGGAATCCCCTCGTCCATACACTGGACCGATTCGGCTAATCGAAAAGAGATTTGAGCTTCACTGTCGGTCAAAACGTAAGTACACAATCCCGATTGCGAAAAATCACTCCGACACCAGTTGTTGTTCAGCCGCTATTTTATACATCCACGCGTGTAATCTCAACTTTGCCCCAACAATTATTATAACCAAGCGTGTGGCAGTAAAAAAAAAGGTATTTTAATTTTCTCTCCAACTTGTTTAATATATGTATATATACTTTAGTTTTTCCCAACGAAACTCGTGATCGACGACCGCAAAGTGTAACCAAAGGTACAATAACCCAAGGGAGGGGACGCTCGTTAATTCAATCAATCATACCCCTGCACTCTGTACATGTATAATACACATTGACAATGAGCGAGTTGGCTCTTGACGGAGTGCAGGCCAACTCTCTCGTTTCACGATGATAATCGCCGCTCTCCGCGCTCGGAAGATGGTTTTCCTTCTCCCTTCCTTTGCACGCGCATACACACACACACACACATCCGCGGTGCGTCGAATTTTCTGGACTTTCACTTCTCGCTCCGCGTTTATATACGGTGAGAAAGAGCGCTCGGGCGTTCGTAGCGTGTAATATAATATAACAACGTATATACTGCTTTGGCTAAAATTCACTGGCGAGTCATTGAAAACCCGAGTGTGACGAGTGTAAATTTTTTTTCTAATGGAAGGAAAAAAAAAATCTCGTGTCTTCGAGTGTGTACGTATATATGCACAGTCTCTATGTCTCTCCGGCGTATAGACTCGCGACGGCGACGACGACGTGGAGGAGGAGGAGGGACAACTCAATATTCAAAGGCGCAGCTTTGGAATAATTTATCGGCTGACCTTTTCCTATTGATCGACGATCGAACACTCCACAAAGCCGGCGATTCGAATTCAAGCTGCGCCCGTATACACACGCGAATTTCCTCACAATTAAAAAAAAAATTGTATATGTTTTGAAAGAAAACAAATGGAAAAAAAAAAATACCTGTATAGACGCAAAAAAAAAAAAAAAAAAAAAAAAAAAAAAAAAATAGAGAATCATCGTGGTGACGACGACGAGATGTACGTATATACACGAAGGAAGTGCGTCTCTCCGACTCGATCGCACGTTCGAAATCGAGGGGGGGGGAGAGATCCTCTAAAAATGACTTGACCTTCGGGCGCGCGAAAAATCAGCCGACGAGGGAGATAGAAGGGAGGACGGGAAGGCCGTCAACCCAACTTATAAATGTGACCTCTCTCTCTCTCTTCTCTCTTTTTTTTTTCTTTTTCGTCGTCGTCGTCATTTCGAGTTGACGCGGGTCAGGTGTGTGCGCGGACGGATATTCCCTTTTGGCTGCGCGCCAGGGATCGCGAAATTCGCGGAGATGACCGAGACGCAAAACGAGCTGTATACGTGCACTTTCGGGGAGCTCCCCCACCTCCTTCGCGGCTTTTCCCCCGATGCACTTTTAGATTATCATCATCCACCTTCCTTTCGCCGGCCGGGAGTATATATATGCCGAATGACGACGACGCTCGCCGATATTGTCTTTTTTTTGTGATCGAGGTATTTTTAGGTCGGCTCGTAGCGTTTTTTCGATGCTGGAGCAAAAAAAAAAGAAGAAAAAAAAAGAAAAACTTTAATTCCAAATTCCACTTTGCTGATTCGGCTGTGAGCACTGCCGTGTATACACATTTAGATCTCGGAGTTGATGCGTATATACGTGCAGACCGGCTGGATGAAATCCACGAAAAATGTGTGTCGTCGATGCTGCACCATCGCAGGTTTTTTATCGATGGACGGGGGAAGCGGGGGAGAGCTTATCGATGATGATAAACTATACACACTGAGGCGATTTGCGCGTTATGAAACCGAGTTATCTCTCGTGAAAAGAGCGAGGGGGAGGAAAAGTGTATATACACACGCATAAATCAGGGGGGAAAAAAAAGAATATAATATCTCGCTCTTCTCGAGAGAGAGAGAGAGAGAGGGGGGGGGGAAAGAAGCGCTTCTGCCGCAGCCTTGAGTCGAGTGCGCGCGATAACAATGCCCCCTATCAATATTCACAAAATTGACCTCTGCGAGTTATTTCTCCAACGCCATTCCTTTGGACACTCTTTCTTGCGAGCTCTTGTTTTTTTCTTTTTTCCTCAGTTTTTCCTTTCTCCCTCTTTGGGTTGATGAGCGGTGTGTTTTCTTCTCCGAACCATCGCGATCACCGAGCGTAAGTAATTTCAGATATTTTGTCAATATTTTAAAAACCAAGGCAATGTTTCCTTTTCTCTCTCTCTCTCTCCGAATCGTTTGGAATTTCGTACGGTATCTTCCTTAAATTCCAAGAATAATTAAGACGATAAATAAAAGAAGACAGGAAAAAACGTCACCTTTACGGAGGCCAAAGTAATTTTTGTGATCGCGTTAATTTCTCCGAACCCCTCCCCCGGAAAAAAAAGGGAGGCGACCGACTGAACCGAGAAAAGAAAAAAACCAATACGCCGTTCAATTTTCGTGCGGCATCCATATAAATCCGAGCCAAAGTTTCCTCGGACTCCCGAAACACGCGCTCCCAAAGGAAATCCTGAAGTAGTAACGCCGTGACGTAGAGCCGAGAAAACCAATAAATCTTGCGCCCTCCTCCCTCCCTCGCTAGCTCGGCTCCTCGAGAGCTTAATGAAAATTCATGAAACAAGCGCCTCTTAACTCTTTCTCTCCCTAGCGCCCGCGCTGTATCGTTACACACGCGCACGTTTGTATTTGCGAGTCGTAAAACGTTAATGTGTAAAGCAAAGTTAGCTCCGAAATGACTTTAGTGGCGTCTCCTTGTTGCGCTCTTCTTCTTATATTTCTCCTCTCTTTGTTTTTTTTTTCTCTCCGTTTGCCCCCTTTTTCTGATACTTACCACTATAAATACGTACTTATGTGTATACACCAAGGTGATTCCGTTTCCTCGGAAGTGTACACACACCACACGCGTAACGGAGACCGGCTTCTTCGTTATATACCTGTCCCTGCCCGGCTCTATTATACGTGCGGCAGTCATCCTCGCCCATTCAATGGTAATTTAGTCTTCTTCTTCTTTTGAGTCCCTCCATCATACGTATATATATTTCGCATTAAATAATACAGTCATCAGCCGGCATCAGTACTTTTATAGCTTTTTCTCTTTACCCATCCCATAAAATGCACATCTTACAAATGAATCCGCGTATCCTTAATGTAGCATGCGCTCAGCGTCTCCGAAAATCTAGCGGCGAAACAAAACAAAAAATATCACTACGCCCCGTCGTATATGGGTACCGGTCAATTTTTCACGCACGCCCTGCAGCGCGGCACCCCTCTGCGAGTGAGATGCCCCAACGTACATATATACGCGCGTGGGTGTGCGCGCGATGGCTACAACGAGTGTGTTATAGAGTATACACGGGCGCGAGGAAGGTCACGCGCGTCTCTTCGTCTTTGTCTCTTTATCGCTTCGTCGTCCTCCGACTTCTTTTTGGCTCGTATACATGACTTCTCTCTCGTCTCGTCGGGATATTTTTTTTTTTTTTCTCCTCTCCTCCTTCTCTTCCGATTGGCTCGATTTTTCGCTCATCGCCGATTAACGAATTTTATAAAGTAGGTCCACACATATTCTACCTCGGAAATTCGTACACGCTAATTGTTCACTTTATGTGTACATGTATAACGTTAACGTGAGTGCCACTTGATGAAATCGACTTATCGGCTTCCGAAAACGACTTCTCAAAATTGAAAACTAGATTCAAGATAACCAAAGCTGTCGTGTGTATAGTTACGCGGAAAACGATGATTTCGCGCTGATTAATCGAGCGTTAGTCGGTTTTTAATTGATCGCGTCGGTGCCGTCTAGTCCGATTAGTGCGACGGCGTCGTTGGAAAATTTTGTGAAAAACTTGCGCAACGTGTATATATATCTGGGTTTAATTGTTGAAAAAAAAAAAAAAAATCGGCTCCTACCTAATCGAGTTTTAATGTCCTTATAATTGCACCTCACCTGGTTTTACACGGACGAACGCCCACACGTCGTCCACAATCATCTGGCGGCTCTTTCAACTTCTTTTCCCTTTAAATGTATTATTATATCGACTCACTTTGACGTGCGAGCGAAAAATCATCATCATCATTTTGTTTCGCGTCTTTTGGCACACGAATGAAAAAAAAAAAAAAAAAAAAAAAAAAAAAAGTGAACAATTCCTACCTTCAACAAGTCTTTGGTGCAAAAGAACGGGAGGGGGGTCCGTAAAACGTTTCTGAAACTAACTCGGTCCTCAAACAAAACGGGCCGGGCAATTTTCGAAAACTGCAATTTGCAGCATGCAACCCCAAAGAGGAGAGAGGGTTTCCATAGCTCTCGAGCGATTTATAGGCCCTCCTCCCCCTCCTGCAAATATTACTCCTCGACGTGCACAATATATTATATACATGTACGCTGGTGCGTGCGTGCATCGCGCTCTCGAGGATCAGCCGAGGAATATACACACACATATATATTATATATACATATAATATGCATTATGCGCTGTAAAAACCTCGAGGGCGGTAGTGTATACTTACACACTTACGAAAATAGCGCTAATAGCCCGTACAGTTGCCAAAAATATGGCGTCATTAATACTGCGCCTCCACCTCTTCCCTGAAGCTGGTACGTACATTATATTACATTATAAATGCATTCTTTGGTCAAACTCGTAAAATACTCACACATATTTATGTACAAAGAAGTACACAGTACACATATGCATCCTTTGGCTCTCACGTGGTGTGTTTTTGATGGGCCATCGTATACGATTCCACCTGTCTCGTTAATAAGGCCATCATCTGCACGTGCCTCGAATTTATATATATACGTGCAATTTACTCGTCGTTCTCGTATACGCTCCTCTTCCTTACACACGCGGATGTGTCAAAGTTTTACGTACTTATCGCGTCAAGTTTATACACGCGTCGTTCTTTTTTTTTTTTTTTTTTTTATCTTCGTCTCGAAATCTCCGGGATCGACAAGTAGCTTTTTTAATAATCAGCGCATCCCGTCGCCGTGGAAATATAAAATGTTTTTTTTTTTTTTTTTTTTTTTCAAGAGACAGATTTTACTGTACGGATGCACGGCTAGTTTTCTTTCGCAACTCTACGGAGCAGGCTATATTCGTGTGATTATCGTTTTGTATATTTTACAACTCGCGTTTCGATCGAAGCCAAAAGGGACATTAGGAACTATTAACTTTTACGGCACCTTCGGCTTTATAAATGGCCCAAGCTCGTAAATTAGAAATAGTTCACCACGTATATGTATATATATGTATGTATGTAACCTGGGTGCAGCATAAAAATACCGTACGTACATGTGCGCGTATTTTATATGTTTCGCTAATGAGCCACTCGCGTAAATCAATTCTTTCGGATTGCAGTAATCACCGAGTCGGTGATTAATTAAAGAAGAAGAAAAAAAAGGCATCTCGACTTTACCACAACGCAGGGCGAGAGATCGCGTTATCCGCGATTTTTTTTTTTTTTTTTCTTCACTTTCTGTTGACTTATACAGAGAGAAACTCATTGATAAGTATCTTATCGCTGTCGTCCATCGCATCAATCGCGCGTTATAATCTACAAAAGAGGCTTCTTTTTCGCGCTCGCTGGCACATCCTCGGCACTTTTATCGCGCAAATAATACTCGCGATTGCGATAATGCGAGGAGGGCGCGATAAGTGCACTTATTTAGATTCACGCACAATATATTATACATATTCCTCTCTCTCTCTTTCTCTCTCCTTTCGGTCGTCGCTGCGTGTTTTATCACTGCGCGTTACGTTGCACATGTAGGATAATATACCATATACATATTTTTCTAGAAAGTTCAGTGACACTTGTAGGACCCGTATATATGTATGTATAATCTCGATTCTTACGTAAGTAACGTAATGTGCACACGCGAGATTTTTCGGTGTATACCCATGCCGACCAAACGCCGTTACGTGATTTATTATTATACGTTACGCCGCGCGCAATATTGGCGTAAATGAAAAATCGAAAATCAGGTCAATGACGACTATTAAATTTTTCGCCATCGCGCACACGCGGCGATAAAGCGTTTACGTGTACGTACATGTGACTTTACGACGCGTGTCTTTAATATGGAAATCGGGTAAAGTATATTTTTTTTTTCTCTCTCTATATTTCTCCGATAATATCAATCGAGCGTAATATCATATATAAGCGATAGCTGGGCAGAGAGCGAAAAGAGCCATGAAACACACAGTTCCTCTTTGCGAGAAGTAGCTGAAGGAAGAAAAAAAAAAAAAAAGAGAGGTGGGAGAAACCGGTTCTTCCTAATGAATTTATATTCGATTTGCACAATTGAAACGATTCTCGAGTGTAACACTCGTCGAAATTTCGTCATTTCAATCGCACGTCAAGTTGAATACTATACGACGGAGGCTCGTCGCCGTGTACGAGTACACTTGACTAAAAAAAGAAAAAAAAAAAAAAAAAACGAAAAAATGGTACGAGACTAATGACAACAAAATCTGCATGGGCGCCAGAGGCTGAGAGTGTCATATACATGCGCGCGCGAAAAACGTGTTATGCAAAGCAGAACGTGTTTCTCGGAGCGGCCTGTCGGTCATTAAGTAGAACGCGAGAGTGAGAAACGCGAAAAAGAGCTCCTTTTTTATAAATTTTCGGACTCACTCGCGATTCGCATCGACAACCGATTACGCATCGGCAATAAAACAAAAAAAAAAAAGAACAGATTTTCGATCGTCGACACATATAACGAACCGATGACAAAAGAGGCGAACGAAGAAGAGAAGAAGAAAAAAAAAAATCAAGAGGTATACACATACAGGGAGACTACGACGATGGTTATTAATACATACATTGGGGGGGAGATAAGATGCGCGCGCGTGTGCGTACGCCCAATGTGTTGTATTGTATACACATCGAGAAGAGCTCCTCTCATCTTCTCCTCCGATAAGATAGAGTGTCGGGACGAATAAACTCCTTGAATTTCTCGCTGATTTCATCGGCGCCCCGGTGGCTGAAACGTCGTTACAATATCCCTAATTACTCTCTCTCTGCGTCTATATGGCACTTACAGGGATGTACATATATTTTTTTTTCTTGTACACCCAAAGTTCTGATGTAACAACCTCCTCTCGTCTGCGGCTGCGATTAGATCCGCGTGCAATGGGTTATCTTCTACGTATACTCGCTCACTTTTTTTCTTCTTCTTTTATCCCACCCCCACCTCGGATGCAGGGAATATTTACATTTTTTTTTTGTCTCCGGGTAAATTTATTTTGTCGCGTAATTTGACAAAAATTCATCGTTGGTTGGGGGAAAAAAAAAATATGCGTCAACAGCACCGGGCCCTACTACGCGTAGTAAAAACGAGCCGTGCGAAAACTCCAAAAAGCCGGCTCGGCTCCCTAAAAGCTGTTGTTTTCGCAGCGCGATCCTACATTCCTGCGCACCTGGCCATACTTGCACCTATCCGTATATATAAGACGCTACAGTTTCGGCAGCTCTCTGACCTTTTTTTTTTTTTCCCTTCCATTCTTCTTCTCCTTCTTCTTCTTGAAGAGGGTGCCCCCATAGGTATAGTACACACGTATATATAATACATATACCTACGGGCGCGCACAATAGAACCATACTGCGCAGTAAAATTTTTGCGTCCCCGGAATGTATACATAATTTCTGCTTCCATCAACCCGGGGCTCTTTTAGTCAAGATATATATATAGGGTACTTGTAATTCACGGTAATGATAAAATAAAAAAAAAAAAAAACGATATTATGCAGCGGCGATGAGTTTCCGGTAATTCGATAGTCCCCAATGTCAAACGTAGTACATCTCGCGCTTGTGCACACACGCACGTATACATGTGCAATATATGTATAATAAACACGAACAATCTCTCTTGGCGTTTCGATAAAAAAAAGTGCACACGTCACGAGGTGTAACTGGATACGTGCACGGCGCATTTTATACATTATATTGTGTGTGTTGCACACATGATGCATCTTCTTCGGTCTCTTTCTCCGTGTATACTTACTCGACTATACATATACGGTGAAACTTCCATTTGGGCCAGCTGTGCCCCAACGTAGAGCACAACAACATGCCACAAAGAGACGGAAGGAAAAAAAGAGAGGTCCAGAACGTCTGGAAATCTCCGTCAAGCCGATATACACGTATTTATATATGTATAGGTCCACGCACATTTACACGCTCGTGCGCCGAGTTATTGGTGTTAGTGTATACACGAGTATATATTATAACATATCTACAAAGACGATCGGCTCGTATCTCCATCGTTTCGTCGTCGTCGTCGCCGCACATGTATAATACACGCGCCGAGATATCGAATAGAAAGTACTGCGTCGCGAGAGTCTCCTCGTCAGTTTAATGCCGGAAAGCGTTGGGACAGGGAGTATAATGTGTGGTATACAGAGAGTACACGTTGTGTATATACGTATACATAACTCGATCCCTAAAAAGTAGATACATGTATACATGTGTGTGTATACCTGCTGCCAGATCGTGAATTTTTCGGGCCAAGAAAGTGCGTAAATCTCTTTCCACGGAGAGAGATAATACATACACTCCGGTCCGTCTTCCCTCTCCCGCTCTTCTATTTCCATATTATATACCTGCGTTTTTTTTTTTTTTTTTTTTTTTTTTTTTTTCCTTTCCTCTTTTCTTCCTCCTTTGAAATATTTCGTGTGGAATTTACGAGAACCACTACGATATATTATATACACGTACACCCGCGTACACACACTCGGCGGTAGCTTCGATGGGAAAGGATCGAGTGGTCGTGCGGATAATGAGCGGTCGCAAGCGAAAATTCGCCTCAAAGTTGATAAAGTTTATCGTGCGGCTGCGAAAGACGAGGCGATACAAGAAGCTCATTGACTCGACCAAGGTAAATGCAATTGATTCTTTCGTGAGAGCGTGACCTTGTACACCGAAAGACAAAACGAGGCAATGCCACTTTGGTGCGTTATCTCTCGCGTTCCCTCTCGAGTTCGGAGATTACGGGTATCATCGCGTTGTTGCGTATCGATGAGACTCCGATGTTTAATATTATTGCAAGGCGTGTGTGTATATACACATTAGTCTCCGGGAGCCTTGAATCGAATTTAACGTTGATGATGAAGAAAAAGAAAAAGAAATAAATTTTGGCTTGGAAAAACATAAAGAAAAAAAAAAAAAAATAAGGGGGTTAAACGTGCATTTTCTTGCAGCCCGTCAGCGAGTGGACGTCGTTGAATGTCGTCGAGTGGATGGCGGCTCTAAACCTCTACCGCTATGCCGACGTCTTCAAGTCGAAGGACATCAAGGGCAGCGATCTCCTCAACTTGGATCGCGAGAAGCTGATGGTGAGTTGCTTCGGCGTCGAATTCGCGCGGGTGCATGACTCACGGCGAGTGCATGCAAATTTTTTACTTGATAAAAAAAAAAAACCAGCGAGACGGGAAGTTGTATAAGTTTTTTAATACGTGGGAAATAAAAATTTGTGCAAATATTATTTCGGCGCACACAATGTAAGTATGACGATGGTCTGAAAGCATTGGTGAACCGTCGCCGAGCGTGCAGCGCGCGCGTCGTTAAATTTATTAGGCATTCGTGCACTTACGCTCGGACCGATGATGAAACCGCGCCGTTTAAAAATGAGAGTTTCTCCGTTCGCGCGGACGACTCGACGAGATGATTGAATTTCGTCGGGAGATCGGTATATATCGGGTGGGATGAAAAAAAAAATCGGTAATCAGCTTGCGTGGACTCAACCGCGCGAAAAATTTCAATGTACGAATGACGATGGTCGCGCGGTCGTGAGATCATCGCTGCAAGATCGATTGGAATCGGCAACGTGCAGCGGCGTCGGTTTGTCAATTAGTCGATTTTTTTTTTTTTGTTGCATAAATCGCGATATCGGTAGTAAGACCGGGAAGGAATAAAGAAAAAATTGAATATGACTACTTGCGTAAATGTCCCAACGAGCGATGGATAATTTTTCATCAGTGTACACGCAGTTGACGGGGGAGCCAACCCGGTTCGCTCTCGGCACCGGTTTATCGGCCGATTACGCTCCCCCCCCCCCCCTCTTATATACTCCATATAAAATAGTAGTAGAACCGTACGGGAGGAAAAAAAAGCACGTGGGGCGCGTATACTTTCGTATACACACGTCCATACGGTTTCTAATTAAATATTCGACGAGTGCTATATATCGGCTCTCCTCGCGTAACGTATACGCGTATATATACTACACAGTGAAAGCGTCCGTGCTCCCCATTTATATTATCACTCTCTGGATGGAGGAAAAGTAGTAGAAAAAAAAAAAAAAAAGGTATACCTACGCGCGCGTGTTCCGATTTTTTTCCTCTCTCTCTTACTCCTTAGCGAAGCAGTCATCGGCACATAAATGGATAGCACACTGCTTACTACTATCTTCTCGACGTATAGAGAGAACGCGATGATCCGCGGGGCACGCACGTTTTTCTCGAAAGGTTATTTTAGGTTTGAGGTTACAACGATTACAAACGCGACTCTCTCTCTCTCCCTCCACACATCGTGTGTAGTGTGTTCTCGCGATCGGGCATCACGTATGTTATACGCGCCTCGTATAAAATATAATATATCATACCCGTGTGTGTATGCTGCAGCTGATAAAACTGTTGTATACACAGACATACGCGCGCGCGCACTCGATTCACGTTTTATCGGCGGCGCGGTACAGTACGGTATCTCTCCGCTTTGAGCTCGTCTTATTATCACTATCGGCCGCACTCGTGTGGCACATTATTCGAGCGCAAGTACACGCGCACCGATTTCTCCACTCTCTCTCTCTCTGTACGGCCATTTTTTTCGTTTCGGGTTCGTTTTCTCTCTCCCTCTCTTATATTTTTGTAATTTATCATGATTACGATTATTACCTCTTAATTTCCAGAACATGGGTATAAAGGATGAGTTCCACCAGAAGAACATCCTCGCGTGCATCGAGGAGCTGTGCCAGCCGTCGTTGTCGCCGTCGCCGCCCAGTAGCGAGCTTACGGTCACATCGACGGCCACGAGCACCGGGTCCGCGGATCAACAGCCAAACCAGTTGGACCCGACGTCCCAGCAACAGCACAACCTCGTGCCCCACAGCTTCAGCGTGTTGGAGAAGTGCGACAAGTGCCATAAGTACCTCAGGGGCCTCCTGCACCAGGGCTACATCTGCCAAGGTGAGTCCTGCGGCGAGCATTTACTCGGGGGCTCGATTAGAATTTTCATAACAACGAGAAGGAGACCCTTGAACTCCTCGTCAAAGGAGGGGGAGGGGATGCTATCTCGTCGAGACGACCGGTAACTCGCTATTTCCAGACAAATCGGCGCGAAGTGGAAAAAATATAGAATCTCCCCATACTAACACTTTTGTGCAAATCTTCGCGTTTTGAGCAGTGCGGTTCAAGGATTCGCTCTCTGTTGTTATATTGTTTGCTTTTTATTTTTGGTGAACGAGAGATGCCGTCTGGAGAAGCACTAGTGTATGATTTTTTGCCTATTCACAGGCTTTGAGAGATGGGGGTTGATGATGTTTTTTTTTTTATTTTTTTTTTTATTTTTAAAAAACTTTGGTTTCTTTTCGTTGCAGATTGCGGCCTGATCGCTCACAAAACTTGCTCGGCCACGGGTCTGTCCATGCCATGCAAGCCCTCGGATTCGAACCGAGTCAACAAATATACTTCCGGTGAGTGGTGCTTTATTTTTACCGATCGCTTGAAAATCGGCAAGTTATTGCAGATCGTTTGAGGAGCTTTTGGAGTATTGTAACCACTGTATGGATAAAAGTCTGTTGAAAATGAATTTAAACTGCATGTTCGCTCAATTGGTTGATTGTATATAAATATTAAAAAAACTCACGTGCCCACATGAAATGGTAGTTTTCCTACGAGTTTGAAAAGTCTCTGTTTGCAAACCGAGAGGTTTGCGGCCCGAGCCGAAGGCGAGGGACGTAACGAGGTTCGTAAAGGAGACTTTTCGAACGAGTTCCGGAAAACTGCTTTTTCGCCCGAGGAAGTACCAGCCTCCCAAAACCACCCGAGGGCGGAAAACTGTTTTTTCGCCCGAGGAAGTACCAGCCTCCCAAAACCACCCGAGGGCGGAAAAAATACATTTCAAAACACTCCCGAACCTCCTCAAACGGACTTCCGTAAAAACGATTTGAGCTCACCTCTTCACTGTACAGTACAATAACGATGGGTTGACTATTTGAAACAATTTTATTTTATTTTTTTTCTTTCCCTACCAGTTTTCGGTTTGGCACTGTGCTCGCAATTCGACGCAACGACGCGCAGCGCCCCGCCGATCGTAGAAAAGTGCACCCGGGCCCTAGAGGAGCGCCTCAACACGGACAACTTGCTCGACCTTTACTCGATCTACCACAGCAGTGCACCCACCGAGCAGACGCAAGAGCTCAGGCAGAGGCTCAACGAAGGTAAGCCTCGAACGCCCAAAATCAGATATTTACTTTTCTCAAAAAGGTAAAAGAGTCTGATGAATTTCTATAGTCCACACAGTCCGTATTTCCTCCTTTCGTACTCGGCGAGTTCGCTCCGAGCATGTGTATTTAAAAAGTTTGACATCGATCTATCGTGTCTTTTCAGATGTGCGGAACACCGATCTGAACCCGTACACACCGCAGTGCATAGCGAGCGTGCTGAAAAAATTCCTGATGGAGCTGCCGGATCCAGTGATACCCGTGCAGTGGTACGACAGATTTCTCGATGCCTTGTGTGAGTACCAATTCTTTTATCTCCACCTTTTTTTATCACGCGTATGTGGGTTTTTAATGTACGGGGTTCAATTGCAGCAGGTACGAGTGACGAGCAATGCGCGAAACGGCTCGCCCAGATGGTGGATGAGTTGCCGTTACATCACCGGAGCACTCTACGCCACCTGATGGCCCATTTTTGCCGCATCTGCAAGGTACAGCACTCGCGAGGCTTCGTGGATCCGCCGATCGTACTCATCCAGGTCCTCTGCCATCTGTTCCTGCGACCGCCCTGGGAACAAATAATGTAAGTATCGAACGATAAAATCGAATCACGTGCCTCAAATCAGATCTTCGCTTTGACCTTGGACGTTTTTATTTATTTATTTAATTATTCCCGTTTGGCATATCAGACAAATCGTGCACAACATCGAGGCTCACATACGCATAATCGAACTCCTGCTGTTGCACTGCGACTGGGGTGAGCGTTTGCCCGAATTCGCTAGTGCTCCCCAGCTACCGCCGCGCAAGGTGTCCAGGCACATACCACTCATGGACGCCGAGCTCATCACCACCTTCGAGGAAACGGAACGCGAACGTCAAAGGTGAGTTGGAAAATTTCGCTCTACACACCGTCACTCTTGTTTACGAGTGTCTTTTAATCAGTTTTTAACGCAACTTTTTCGAATTAGCTTAACAAAGCCCGCTCGAGCACGCAGTCGAACAAAGCATTCGGTTCCGCTTGAAATTTTGCCAATTCGGCAAACACACAAATACCGGCTTGTACGTAGTTGTTGCAGTATATAATAGGCAATAAACATCGCGAGAGTGTGACACCAGGCTTAAAGTTTTTGCAAGTGTGATAACTTGTTTACGAGTCGCTGGAGGAGGGGGGTTTGAAATTTCAATGAAATTCCGGGGTAGAGTACGCGAAGACGAAAGATCGAGCAAACAAACAAAACTCTAATTCGGTGCTCTTTGTTTATTTCACTCGGTACTTATTTTCGCGAAATACTTGAAATTTGTTCTGCATGAAATCAAACCTAACGATATTTTTAATCCTCCCGACAGCAAAGAGCAGCAATACCAAATGCAGCAAATAACGAGGCCGCGCACGCTCGCGGAGGCCGAGTGGTACTGGGGCGACATAACGCGCGACGAGGTGAACGAGAAGATGATCGACATGCCGGACGGTGCTTTCCTGGTTCGCAACGCCTCTTCCAAAGGCGGCGAGTACACGCTGACCCTTAGGAAAGGCGGTGCCAACAAACTCATCAAAATCTGCCACAGGAATGGCAAGTACGGCTTCTCCGAGCCATACAACTTTAACTCGGTCATCGACTTGGTCGAACACTACCGCAACTGCTCGCTCGCGCAGTACAACTCCACGCTGAATATCAAACTGCTTATTCCCATCTCGCGGAACCAGCAACAGGTGACTTTTCTTTATCATGACGTTGAATTGATTTTTATCTCGAGATTATTTTTTTAAACTTTTTACAAAACGTCGTGGGTGTTTTTTTATTATTTTTTTTTTTTAATCTCTAGGACGACGAAATCGGAAGTACAGCTGATATCACGAAGGTCATTCAAAAGTTTATCGATCTCGACAAGGAGCTGACAGCATTATTAAACAAGTATTATCAAACTTTGGATTCCTACAAACGCACATCCAACGAGGTGAAGATGAAACAGCAAGCTCTGAAAACCTTCGACGAGATGCTGAGGATGTTTGAAGAACAGTCCAAGCTGCAAGAGAGATGCTGTTCCGAGGCGCAGCCGCACGAAATCTCAAGGTATGCTTGATCGATGATGAGGAAGATGTTTAATTTCCCCAAGATGCGGACACATGTAATGAATAAATATTTTTTTTAGTGTCTCGGTCAACGCGGAGTTACTGGAGCACAAGCTAAAAGCGGTTAAGGAGAGCAAGTTACAGCTAGACCATCACATGCAGGCCGAGGTAGCTGTGAACAGAGGCCTCGAGCTCGATCTCAGCAAAATACGCGTCGAGCTCTTCCACCTGATCCGTTCAAGAGATAAGCACCAGGCTTGGCTGATAAAGCATGGCATGACTCAAACAAAGATAAACCAGCTGAGCCATCAGTACAACCCGAAGCTGGACGCCGAAATCGATCTCGACGTGCATAAAGACGAAAAGACCTGGTTGTTCCTCACAGGATCGCGTTCCGATGCTGACAAGGCACTCCACAATAAACCCGATGGCACCTTTTTGATTCGAAGATCGAGAATCGGACAATACGCCTTGTCAATCATGTACGTATACGGTCTCTAATGACCAGGTTGAAAGTTGAGAATTGCATGACGGCTTCATAAACGAATTTTTTTTTTCTCTGTCTATAGGTGCAATGGTATGGTAAACCATTGTATAATTTACGAAACGGAGCGGGGCTATGGTTTCGCGGAGCCGTACAACATCCACGAGTCGCTACTTCATCTCGTGCTCCATTACGCTCAGAACTCACTCGAAGAGCACAACGAGTGTCTGACGACGACTCTCGCGTTTCCGGCCTTTGCCTCGCCCGAAGTCTTTTCCAAGCTTCAAGCTCAGCGTCAGCTCCAGATTCAGCAGTCCAGCCTCCCAGCATCGCAGTTTTTGCAGAACCAGTTTCCACCAGCCCAGCAGCTTTTTGTCGCGACATCAGTCCAACAGACGTAAAAGCCTTGAAGATTGGAAGCGACTTTTTCGCTTGAATTTTGTCTTTATTTTTTTTTCGCACCGTTTCCTGAGCGCG
Source organism: Copidosoma floridanum (assembly GCF_000648655.2). The sequence goes on along the minus strand of NW_019379472.1, from coordinate 469,385 downwards.
ACTTTAGAGCGTCAGGTGGTGATCTTTACTCTTGAACGGTGAAACAAAACGGTGATGACGATGGTTTTCCTCGTTCGGTTTGCAAAATTGTCAGCTTGGACACGCTAGCCTTTTTACGATTGAAACTTTTTTTACTGTGATGGTTGAACGTAATTGAGGGATGATTCGGACCGTAACGTATGACTGCAATGAAAGGGGTCGAATCTATTTTCGACTTGTTACAGCTGGTGGTATTGCAAATGAACGGAGGGAACCGTCTGCGTGCGAGCTTTAACTTTTACTTTATTTTATTTATTTTATTTTTTTTTCGGTTCGTTCGGTCGTTGAAGCGAGCGTAACTCATTAAGAACAACGCGCAAGTCGTCATCGACTTTTTTTACATACAAAACACGTAGAATTTCTAAATGTCCATGCTTGCGTAAATGTACATTATACAACCCTTTCGTTCGTTTATTTATATACGTTGGTCGACGCTGGTCGATGCAAAAGAAAAAAAAAGTAAATAACGTCGGTCAAGGTGATATTAACGTTTAACAAAAATATACACAAGGAGGACGTGAATCCTAACGATAATAATAATAATATTAATGATTAATATTAATAATTTTAATATAATAATAATGATGATGAATTGTACGCAAGTACGAAAATATACATAGATTTATATGAGAATTAAAAAGTTAATAAATGAATAAAATGCGCGTCGGGTACGCGTGAGAGGCTACCGTGAAACGGTACACGAGTGCGCGGTAAATGAAACTTGATCAGAAGAACGAAAGAAAAAGAAATTGAAGAAATGAAAGTCGGCCCGTCGCTGCAGATGGACATAATTATTCTCTTCGCTTTTCCATCCTCGGATCAGTCGAGGATGTGAGACGGACTTTTTCCATGAGATACAACGAATAAATACAGTCGAGTGATGGAAAAAGAGATGATGGTTATCACACGAAAGCAAAGTCGAAGAAGAGTCACACGAGTGAAAGGAGAATTTTTTATACATAGATTGTAAGTGCTTCCGTGCCAGGGTACGAAGAAGATTATTAAAATAGATATATGCAGAGATAATGATGACGGTGATCATGGCGATGATTGATGATTATGATGATGACAATGAGGATGATGAAGAAAATGATGATAGTGATCACGAAGATGAAGACGAGAAAGATTTTTTAGTAATAATTGTCTGTGATTTAACAAATATCCGCTGTGCGATAAATGAAAAAAAAAAAAAATTTTAAAGAAGAACGACACAAAGATCATCGTTCCTTCGTTGGTGAGCAAGAAGCTTTAGGGACATAAAGAGTTTTATGCATTTAAGATGTTAAGATGAAGTGAAAGGTGATTAAAAGGAAAACAATGGGATGTAAAGGAGATGATGTAATACCGATGAAACAAAATTATTGTGATCGGAGGGCGGAGATTGAGAGAAGAGGAAAGGAAAAAAAACAAAAAAAAAAAAACAAAGAACGTAGTATGTGATGTTAGACCGGGCGGGTAGCAGGTCTGTCCTCGGTTCACATGTCGAACGGGATCTCCAAAGCCACTCCACAAAATGAAGATAAATGAGAAAGATAAACAATTAATAATAGTAATAAAATAATAATAATAATAATCAATACACTAACAGAAAAAAAGTAAAAAAATAAAAAAGACAGTAGTATGAATATATTCAATCAAGATAAATAGAGAACGCTTAAGAGCCTGAAAGAGAGTTTTTGTTTTTCATTTTTTACGTGTACGAATGGTAGTAAGCATGATTGTCTATGTGTGTAAGATAACAAAAGAACATTTTAAGAAATATAAATATAAATATAT
>NW_019379472.1:426269-466910 GCF_000648655.2 Copidosoma floridanum | reverse complement strand
TTGTTTTTGCATGTAATAATTGTTAAAAAAAAAAAATTACTAGTTTATTTTATTAATTAAATTGTAACTTATTTTGCACGATATCATTCATCTGTCCGTATATATGTATTAGTGGTGGACGATAGCGTACGATCGTTACTTGAAAAAATAAACCAGATCATCGTAGAGCAAATTCACATCAGTTGGAGAAGAAATTTTTTTTTTTGCAATCTGATCTCATTGCTTCAAAAGGAGAGTAGTACTCGGTTTTTGAGAGACAGATCGTTAAATTCGCGAGAACATAGTCTACGATTTGATGTATCTCAGAAAGAGTACGAAAATTTCTTTGAAGACAAAGATCTATGTATGTAAATATTCCTTGCCGTCACATATATGTACACCGTTATTACGTAATTGTAAGAAACACTTTCCAATAATATGTGTGTTTCTCTTGATTCTTGTAATATTCACGATCGATATAATTATATTACGACTCTGTTGCATAAATGAGTTTTTCAAGAAAATTTTTTTTCTCTCCAAATACATTCTGAAAAACAATATTTGATATACACGAACTTGCAGTTGTAAAACTTACCATTTAGAGGTGCGGTGGTCCCAACTAAGCATAATGGGCAGGAGTATTGAGTCGAGCGACGAAAAAATGATGTTTATGTGCAAAGTAAGGAAAAAATAAAAATTAAAAAAAAAATAAATAAAAAATAAGAAAAAAAATAGGAAACATTGTGCAAAAAATTAGCGAGTAAATAAAGGCAAGAGAAATTCAAACCCATCGTTCTACTTCGAATTGCGTATAGGCTTATCAATAAGTAGATTTAGAATTTTTATATTGAAATGAAGATTTAACAAAGTGGAAAAGTATAGGTGAAGATAAGAAAGGAAAATAAAACAACTAGACGTCAACTGCAAATAATAAGATATAGATGTGAGGTGTAATAAAGTAAAAAAAAAACAAAAAAAGTGCTTCGTGATAAACTAAAACAAATTGAAATTGTGAAAAGATGATAAGTGTGCGATACCGAGGGGTGTAACCCGAAAGTGTTTGAATTTTTTTAAGAAAACGAAAACAAATATTAATTATTAATTGAGCGAACGAGCTCGGGTGTGTTTGATTTTTCCCATCGTCGGGCGGAAAAATGCGATGACAAGGAAGAAACAAGGAAATAAAGGATGGCCCGAGCGCTCGATTGATTGAATGACAGCTCGGGCTTATTCTCCGCGTTTCGTTTTTTCTTCTTTTCTTTCTCTAGAGCTCTCCCGCGCGAAGGAGTTTTCTTGCGAATTTTTCGAGATGTAGCAGCGAGGGCGAGCAAGAAGCGAATTTCTTCTTCCCTCGGACGAGCAATTGTGAAGTTGATCTCAATGTATTAACAAAGAGGCGCCTTCACCCCGGAATCACGGATATACATTGGCCAAATTTTGAAAAGTGGCTTCTGTAGGACGTAGAAATAACTTTAAACGATCAAAATACATGTCTATTCGTCATTTCTCTATTATTATACTAGAGAGCATTTATCAACGTTGAGTCAAGTGATTCGTGATTCAGAGGTGAGAGCGTTTCTTTGCAAGATGAAAAAAAAATAAAAAAATAATAATACCAATAATAATGTGAAGTGAATCGGCGCAATGGAATCGACGAACAGGCAAATATATATATATATAGATGAACAAATTTGAAAAATGAATTTCTTCGTTTCTCTCGATGTTGAAGCGTGTAGCTCGAGTCTTGTATTTAGCAATTGGTTTCAATGAATGTTGTAATGATAGACACTTGCCAAGTATAAGCTCCAGTTAATTATGATACTATTATGCCTGTCGTCGATGGTTCGGAAAATCATGGAATACTATATTTAAGAATATAATATATATAAATCTATCTCAGCTCTCTGCAAGATCGGCATTGAAATTTGATGCTTCCGATCATTTTTTCTTTCCTCAAATTTCCCTCGTTCTCGTCCCATATTTTCTTCTTTCCCCATAAATCGCGTTAACCTGTTATCAACACACATAAATCCAGCCGTAAGTACATAGCAATTCCTTATAGTTCACATGTTGTGAGTCATGCTGAATTTATTAGCAAATAAAAATGTACGTATGNGTTTCCCCCCCCCCCCCAACGGTAGCTTCGAGATCGGGATCGCTCGAGGGGGGGGCCTTTGGAGCACTTCCGGTTTTAACGATGATACCTGTGTGTATATTAGGGACACGCGTGAGATGGGATCGACAATATACCGTAAACCCTAAGTGATGTACACTCTCTAATCGAAGTATATCGTAAGTAAGTGGGTGACGCGCGAGTGTGCCTTTTTTTTCCCTTTTCCGGTACGCCCGACCGGTTGTCGTTGTCATATATATACGCGCCGCGTTTTGATTGTATTTAAAAGATGGGTCACGAGCAATACACGAATTAATCTCGGTGAGGTCGGGTGCAAGGTCTGCAGGTGAAGCCAAGTGCATATATATATATTTATAATTACTTTGCGACTCGGATGATGCGTTCGCTTGGATAAACTGGCTATACGATGTAACGCTACTGCGAATTTATAACAAAAAAAAAAAAAAAATGTCTAATGAAATATGTTTTCGTTTTTGGAAAAGTGCAAGTATGAGAAGACGAAACAAAGGCTTGTGATCGAGTATAATAATCGAGATGGATAAAGGAAGAAAGAATGAACGAGACGGAAAATTTCGTTTTTTCTTGCTTTTTGTGTCTCCTTTGCCTTTTTTTTATTCATACAATTTTATAGCGAGTGACACATTTCGCTGGTCGATTCAACGACGCTTGCAATGATTTCATTTATTTTATTCATTTTAATTCTCATCCTCGTGAATCCAGTCTCGAGTGCTTCTTTCGCTTCTCCCATGAAATTTTTAACCATACACACATTTACACAAAGATAACGACGTTGTTGTGTTGCAAGAATATTTTTCATTCGTATGGCGCCTTCTCAAACAAATTTAATAATATTAAAGAAGAAAAGGAAGAGAGAGTATAAATTAATAAAGAATTTTGCTTTTTTACCCCAAGTGTTTATTTATTTCACATTCTTTTCTTGAAACTCAAATTGAATAAAGCGTGGCTATCCGAGGTGGCAAAGGTCGAGTCACGTTTTACAAAATATTTTTATACATTTATTTGCATGTATGAAAATCACGCCAAGACTGGATTTAAAAGCGTATTTACGATTGTAATGAATACGAATTAAAAGAAAAAAAAAAAAAAAATACAGCGTACTTAATCATTGTATTAATTATTTAAAATTGACAAACAAAATTATTGTATTTATAAAAAAAATAAATTTTGTTTATCGGATAAACGTACGCTGTGGATGAAATTTTTGGCGAATGGAAGCGAGAGACCGCAAGCGGAAAGAGGGGAAAAAAAAAATATGAAAAAGTTGCCTTAGCTTTTGTACAAGGGAATAGCGAGAGAGAGAGAAAGATTGCGCGACAGACATGTCTCACCATTACGTACTTTTTGCTTTGTCCGATCGCATCGATGGCACTAGTATCCCTCTTTTTTTATTTGCACGCAAAAATATTTGGTTCTCGAGGGGCGAATCGAGCGCACCGGCGGAGAAGAACACGCGGAAAGTTTCCCCGCCGATTTGTGCCTAATAAAATAAGAAGGGAAGGGCTCCGACGTGTTCTCGCCCGATTCGCGCCTGTGCGTCTGAAACCATGGATCCATTGGATTTTTCTATTTAATCGTCAAGGCAGGGAATACGAGAGAGTCGAGGTGCTCGCGGCGAGAGTATAATCACGTCCTTCCGAATCGTTATTCTTGGGAAAAAAAAGAAAAAAAAAAAAAAATGAAAAAAAAAATACAAAAGGAAAAAGTAAAACGCATAATAAAAGTAGTAGAGTCGATATTAACTGTAACTGTAATCATGATAATGGAAGTAATTTTTAAGCAAGTCGTAACGATGGAGAAAAAAATGATAATAGGCGAGGGGACGAATGGGGCAAAAATCAATTCGTGCGCGAAAGGTGGGTGGTAAAAGGGTGGACATGGGGTTTCGTCGCGTGGCGCCTCGGTTTTTTTTACATTACACATTAACGAGTAAAACAACACAAACACGTACCGTATAACACTGGAAAAATAATTTGCTCGACGGCAGCTGTCACGTTGTTTTTTGTCACTTTATCGATTTGTGGTATCCAGTCTCTTCTCAAACGCATGAAAAATAAAATACTTTTGTCGTATGTATGTCGTACATTTTTGAATTGCCGTGGAAAGCCTCGAGTAAAGTATTTTTCACGAAACACAGAAACAAAAGTGAAAGAAATATTAAACGAGCTGTAGTGATTGGATGTGTAGTGTGCGAATGAGCAATGATATTAAGATTATGGAGAACAAGACAAGAAATAATAATAATAANTTATAATATTAACAAATGTATGTCCCACTGTGATACAACTTTTGTTTTTGCATGTAAAGTATATATAATTATTATCGCCATAAGTATATGAAGAAATCATATATTATGAGAGTAAGGTGAGACGGGGAAACAGGAGAATTCGTGAGATGAAAATAAAAATTAATTATTATTATAACAATAATATTAAAATAAGCGAGATTTGGGAGAAAAATGACGAGAAAAAAAATTAATCATGTGATCGATTAGTGATAAGAGGTCTGGTGTTGCAGAAAGGATAAGAGGGTGCGAGACAGGAGTTTGAGTTAGTTGTGTTTGGGAAATAAATTTTCGAAACGAAAGGACGAGAGGGAGACAAAACCGACCTTTTTTTGCTTCTTTTGTAAAAGAGAGTGAAAAAGACGAATTTTTCATACAATTAATTCCTGCGTTTGTCGTCAAAAACAGAACCAATTTTGGTCTTTTACTTTTGCGTACCTGAAGAAAAGAAAAAAAAATTCTGGCGTCATAATTATTCGTTTTTTATTTTATCTTATGCTCTTCTCTATTTATGTGAATGTGATTTCTTTCTGTAAGAATCTGTAGAAAATCAGAAATGTCAAGTGCGCTGGGACAAAGAAGTTGTTGATAAATCGATTGAAAAAGACTACCGAACGATGCATAATAAGATTTTTGGGAAGGATGATAGAAAAAAGCGGCTATGTATAGTTCAATATTAATAATGTAGAGGAAAAAAAAAAAAAAAAATTAACTGTCGATGGTACGATGCGAAATCTTCGCTGTAATGATGAACAAAAATCAGTATATGTATATGTGTACGAGACAAACAAAATAAGATAAAGAAGCAAACTTCACTTTTTTAATTTCACTATAAAAAAAGGGGGGGAACGAGCCCGACACGTCCAACTATTGTATATGCGAAGGCTCGCCCCCTTTTTGAACTATAAGTGTGATTTTTCCGATGTAAGTCACTTTTTCCTTCGTTTGACGATTTCGCATCGAAATTTTCCGCTAACCCTTGATCTCGAAGAAAAAAATAATTTTCAATGCTTGGATCAATTTTTTCGAGTCATGTGTATCTTGTATGGGCGAAGAATTTCGATACGAATCCAATATTTCTAATCGGATGACTACGAAACAGCAATACATTGTCGAGAAAAAAAAAACAAAATATATAAATATAACTATGATGTAAAGGATAGTGCATCGACACTCATCCTACGTCCTTTGTACATGTAATAACGATTATAAGGAAATAATTTCTTTCGTTTCAAAATAGTAGTGATGGTGTTTAAAATAACTAATTAAACAAAAACAAAAAAAAAAAAAGATAATAAAGTAAAAAAATTCAGCTCAATCGTAGATCCGAGGAAAAAAAGCAAGACACTCATTTTTTGACATACACACATCTTAACATAACACACGAATGTACACACGGAAATTGCGAGATTTAATAAAAGTAACACACGGACGGAGAAGTAGTAATAAATGTTTGCACCGAAACAAAAAAAAAATGGAGAAGTCAATGATGGAAAAAAAAAGAAAAAAAAAATCAACGACGCGAGGAGAATTTTTTTGATTTTGAACAGTTTGAGAGAAAGAGAGAGCGCAAGAATTTTTACAGGTGAGAGATAAAGAAAGCGTGAAGGAGAGAGTGAGAGAAAATATACACATGAAAAAAAAAAAAAAAAAAAAAAAAAAAAAAAAAAAAAAAAAAAAAATAATAATAAATGCAAGGTAAAGAGATAGAGGCAGCGGGCAAAGCGGTTGCCCCCGGCTACTCTTCTGCCCTCTGCTTTTTGCCTTTTCATCCTCGTATTATGTCGTTTATTTGGTAGTAACACCCTGTAAAACCATTTATATTTGCATATGATTAATATGTTTTATTTATAAATGCTGAAACAATGTCTATTTATTATCCCAACTTATCCCTCCTACCTTTTTTTTTTGGTTTTGAATATCTTATACGATTTTTAATTATGATCCTTCAAAGAACTGATTAAGTTTTCCTTCTATTAAATAATTTCCGTTTCTTAATGCACTAGTTAAAGTTAGAGTTAAATTATGTTTCAACCCTGTTTTACAATGAACAAAATAAATTATTTGATTTTTAATGTGATTTTCATGTTTTTTATTATTTTTTTTTTGTTGTCAGAGGAGATCCTTGAACTCCTTAGGTGACTCATGGTCCTTGATCTTTCTGGTCGTTTATGTGTTTGAAGTATCAGGTTCTAATTACCAGCCAAGAGATAGAAATTGAAGTTGTCAGACGCTTTGAGCAATTTTTCTCTCACTACCGATTTAAAAATTAATTTATAATAGGTATATTGATAATTTTTTATTTTGTAAATTGTCAACGTATTCGTTTCGTCGCGTGGCGCCTCGGTTTTTTTTACATTACACATTAACGAGTAAAACAACACAAACACGTACCGTATAACACTGGAAAAATAATTTGCTCGACGGCAGCTGTCACGTTGTTTTTTGTCACTTTATCGATTTGTGGTATCCAGTCTCTTCTCAAACGCATGAAAAATAAAATACTTTTGTCGTATGTATGTCGTACATTTTTGAATTGCCGTGGAAAGCCTCGAGTAAAGTATTTTTCACGAAACACAGAAACAAAAGTGAAAGAAATATTAAACGAGCTGTAGTGATTGGATGTGTAGTGTGCGAATGAGCAATGATATTAAGATTATGGAGAACAAGACAAGAAATAATAATAATAATAANTTCTACAATTTTATGATTTTAAGTAGTTCTAACAACCAAATAAAAAAAAAAAAAAAAAAAAAATTTTGAGTAGAAAAAGGAAAGAGCCTACGTCTGCGTTGTCATGAAAAGGAAGAGACTGGGGTCTCGGTATGCGGAGAGTGTAGCTTTGAAGTGTCCAACTTGCCAAAATTTGGACTTGTCCGGTCGAGGAATTGAATTTCCGAAATTTTCTAAACTGACCTGCGGCTTCCATCGGGCGTGCAAAAATGTACCTTTTTCTCGCTTAACTATTCCCTTGTCCGCCTCCCAAATAGTTGTTTGAATATCCATGGTCGTACATACGCATACGTGCAGTGTCGCAAAGCGAGAGGAGTTGCACGATTATCCGAGGGTTCATCGGCACATTTCTCGGATTCTTCTTGCTGATTGCGGTAATTTTACTAATAAAATACCCCAACTCAATTATCAGTTGCTTCTCTTTTCGCTTGGGAGTATTCGTAGAGCCATCTTTTTTTTCTGATTTTGCGATTATTTGATTTACAATTTTCAAAAGAAAAATCGAAAATCAACATAATCATAACAAGTTTCGTAGGAAAAAAAAGAAGAATCCCCGTACAGACATACTCTGCCAAACCACACAGAAAATGTGAGGAAAGAAGGTCCCCGTTGTATCTCTTTGTGTCGTATAATGGCACAATTTGCTCCAGTAAACGCTAAGTTTTAATATTCCCCCGCACAAGGTCAGGAGTGAGAGTGTCCTCTTTTTGTCCTCGTTACGCCTCAGTTCGCTCCAGTTCTGCTACGCGCTTTTTCTCCATCTCCACTTCCCTCCCTCGCTTGGATTAAGTTGAAGAAGAGCTAGATGTCCCCTCGTTAGGGTGGAGGTTCACCCCCTAATCCCTCAAGGGCTTACCGACTAAATGGTGGACTCGAGGCGCCTCCTCCTTCCCTCACAGGAAATGCAAGGAATTTCTCACATAGCGGGACTAGAGAAGGACATCGTTTTTAATTTTCATCCTCGAAATTGAAAGCTTGGGTCAACTACTTCGTGCTGGGAATTTCAATGCGCGCATCGACCCTGTGCTTGTACCGACTCTCCGTCAGCTACTTGCATTTATATTTGGAGATTTGCAGTCTGGGAAATAACAATAAAAGAATTAGATCCGAAGTGCTCATTTCCTTCCAAGTTGCGCAATATACTGTTTGGCATAGAATCAATGAACTCCGGTGGTCAAGAGGTTTAGATATGACTGGCTAATTTTACACGCACGTAACTTAAATTTACCATGCCGCCTGACTCTCTGAAGCGTTCAAGAGTGAGAGAAAACAGGAGAGTATATAGAGAAGAGTTGGAGAGACCGCGATGTGAGCTGTCCTCGTGCGTCTGACCTGACGTTGACTTGTATCACTTACGGCTTGCAGGTCAATTTATGAATCCTTTCAGTCTTTATTGCATCTCACTTATTTTTGATGATACCATATCTTGTCTTTATTCTCTTTGCCACTCATATAAGACAGTTTTTGTACAGTCATTAAAGTAAACGTTTTAAAATACGTTTCAATGTTGAATTTGGCTTAATTTTTTTCAACTTCACTACAAATCGATAAAAAATTTAATCCATCCCACAATAATAGCTCTACGGCTTACGAAAGCTTTCATTAATAATTCAACGGGGAAATATCGACGCACCGGCGCGTACCCCAAGCCAATGCCAACAACGGATGTAAGCAAGTCTCCGAAAGCCTATACGGTGATTCCACAAAGCGGCATCACTTGTGAACAATCACCAGCAGTGCAGTGGTAAAATACCGAGTAGCCCTTCATGGGGAGCTGCGTTCCCCTTTGAAGTTATCCAGTAGCAGACCCTACGTTGATCTCACCGGATATGCAAAGTGCAAAGGAGGAGGGGGTGATGGATACGATGTGTATGCGTAAGTGTGGGTATGTCCATACGCTGCGTCTTTGCTCACCAACTTTGTACTCTTAGTTTTGTCGACATTAGCATGTCATTTGTTTGAAGGAATTTTATTTGTCGTTTCATAAAGAAAAAAATTTCTGTGTAGGCCATATCATTTAAGTTCNACTGTATCATCCTTGTAATCATAACTTATACAAAAGCCGTAAATTATAAAGTCAAATATTGATACATATAAAGTTAAGGAAAGCGATAACTCCAAATTCCCTTCAAGAAAGAGATAACTCAGATTCAGATTATGAACGTACAAGTAGTATGCGCACACTCACTGGTGGGTAAAAGTAATGAGCGAAATTTTACAGAAACTATAGCTTTGGCTCTTTACAATAACATTTCTTCTCCTCCTTCATACGACTGTAGCTTATGTAGGGGTAGTTTGAAAATGGATAAGAATACATTTTTTTACATTTTCAGGTATTTTGCTAAAATAATAAATCAGGGTTTCAAGGGGCTTGGCCAAGGTAATGTCATCACCCGGTATTGCACATATAAAGAGCGGCTTTTTCTTCGGCAGCATAAAAGTAGTTTTTTTTTTTTTACCTTAAATATTTCCTACTATACTCTTTTTTTGTCATTGCTGCACGCAATAGATGTACCTCCACGTGCTTGTTCCATTCTCTTTTCAAAAATTTGTTACTCTATTTCCTGCGAGAATTTATAATGATGTGCATTTTTTTATTTTACCAAGGGAGATTATACCTATCTACCCTCGTTTTTGCCGTATTGCTCCCCGTAAATCACTGCTTGGATAATATTGCGCTTTCGCGCGAGAGAACGTGTACGAGGCTGTGCAGAATTTAATTTAATTCTCGCGAGTAAAACATTTTTTTTTCCTTTAGATTTTTTTTTGTCTTCGACATTTGGAAGTTTCTTGCGTCTTCTGTAGGAAAACTAGCGTTCACCACCAGGGACGAAAATTACTATTGTTGCCTTGCAACTATATACGTTGAAAAAAAAGTTTGAAATTCATACGCTACAGGAACGTGACGTTTGTTTTTCCCAAACCATCCTCGCTAGCCACTTGGACGAAAACAAATTTAAAAGACCTCAATCACGTAAAATTAAAACGTGTACATTGCACAGCACATAGTGGTTCCTTTTTGGTAGTCATCGATCGAATATTCGCAAAGGACCCTTTGCCGAGCGCGATATCGATTTTTCAAAACACCGAGCTCAACTCGGAAATTGATCAGCGCGTTGTGCATCGGGTACAACGCGCATTCTATGTACGTGGAATCGCAATTCATACGAGTGAACTCGCGAGCGCCTATATGTATATATATATATACAAGTGCACGCTTTGATGAACCCGAACAACAAATTGAACGATGAGCCATCTGTGCGCACATTTTCGCCAGTATGATAATATACATCACTGGTGCATTTATTCTACAACCGCCGGCCGATTTTCTCGTAAATTAACTACATGTTTAGGATTTACCCTGCATTCCTGTATTATTATTATTATTATTATACTTTCATTTCCCAATCCAATTCATCAGTACCATTCTACAAAATAATATCATGGAGTAAAGTAAAATTTTGTAGAGCAACTGTTGACGATGCACTTCTACCTGTCCATATCAATCTTCAAATATTCACTATTTTGTATACTACGTTATCGTCATCGTATCTGTTAAAATAATGTGGGTGCATGTATCCATCGGAAAGTGAGAAGAATAACGAGTAGTTATCTTTGAAAGATTGTACGAGAGGAACTTGTACGTGGGGGAAGAAGAGCCTACAGAGTAGGGGGAGGGGGGTGTTCGAAAACTTGCGCCGTTACAGGCCGTTGATTTATGTCCTAAAACGACGAATATTTTGAGTGGCTCTGCTGTTACTTTTTTCTCATCTCTCTTCTTATCTTTCGACGTCTTTCTTTCGCGTGTTTCTTCTCTCTCGTTACTTCTTATTTTCCTCCTTTTTCGCGTTTTTATTCGTCCATACTCGGTCGAGTGTGTCAAAGTTTTTTTTGCGGAAAAGAAGCTTGTTTCCTCATCCATCTCTCTTTTCTTGATTTTTTGTTTGTGCTCCCGACAAGGTAGCGGAAGGTGAATTCTTTTTCCACAAACCTTTAGAAGGATTTTTCGCATGTTTTCCTACCCACTGATGCTTTTGCTGCTCAAACGGGTCTGAAAATGTTCATCGGTACGGTGATGGCTTTAAAGAGAAACTACTGCTTAAATAATAAAGTTTTGAAGGTATCGTCTTTGTTTGACGTTTTAAACTTTTTGTCTTATTTACTCCTGTGTTTTGAAGTTTCTTTTATAATGCGCCGCTATGTGGGTATTACACAGAGAAAAGTTTTTTTTTCTGCAAGTGGATGAAACATTCTTATTGGCCAAACTTACGTTTTGTAAAATCGTGTAACTCTGGCAACGTTTTTTTTTTTTTTTTTTTTCTTATCCATCTCACGAGTCTTTTCATATTTTCAACAGAGCCTTAAGGTTCAACACACTTTGTTACCTGAGCTTAGAATTTTAATTTATTGATGTAACAAATCTAACTTTTTTGGTACCTATTGATCTTAGGTGATAAAATAAATCCAGTAAAATGTTGGTTAAGATCCAATGAGCGTAAAAATGTGAAAGCCTTGATGTATTTAGCTTGAATAATGGTTTATAAATGTATCGTAGCAAGTATAGCGCAACCAATTATTAATGAAACTGACGGCTTGTATGTCAACCTTAGAAATTCACAAAAGTCACACTGAAATATCCCGAATTACCAGCATAAATAATGAGTATTAAAAAAAAAGAAAAAAAAAAAAACCAACTGTACATTCATAACTGCCTCTAAACTAGTCCAACTATAATTTTACTCATTGTATGTGCCACCATATACGTCTATTAAGTTAGCCTAGCTACGCCATGTGATCAAACTATGTGTAAACCATGAGTTGCCCAAAAGCTGATTTTTTAAATCCAAGCTAAACTAACCAACCACAACATTTATTTGTCTACCACCTTTTATATTAAAAAAATTACCTCACATGTATCACTTATACGTAATATTTGATTTTAAAACATATGACTCTGTAAGGTCTAATGGACAATTTTCGCTTCATATACGAGGTAGATAAGCCTAAAACAACCGGATAAGTAAGGGTCACTTTGGATGTTTAAACTCAGCCGACTGTGTAACATGAGCGCGGACAGAAGAGCAACCCCTCGTGCGACGACTCGCATGAAAGAAGCATCGATTTTAATGGCTGCAGGCGGTACAGCGAACAAACATTATCGGCAGGATGCGGCTGACACTGCCGCTGGGCCGTTGCTGCCGATGCTCGTGCTAAATTTAATCTCCGATAATCGCACCTCCTGACCCTGCCCGTCTACCCACCTGCCATTTACCTGAACTTATTCTTCTTCTGGGCAGTGAGGTGTTGTACAATCGCGTTAGTCGGTTTGGAAATAGATGGGCATCGATTTTTGGATACCTTCCGGGCGGGTCGCACCGTAAAATTCTCCTACCATTCTTTCTTCTATCATCTTTTTTCATATTTAACGACACGTGTGTGCAGTTTATCCGTTAATAATAATGAAAGGCTTCAAGGGACGTGGTCGAGGTAATGTCATCACCCGGTGTTTCACGTATAAAAATCGGCTTTTTCTTTGGCAGCATAAAAGTAGTTTTTTTTTTTTTTTACCTTAAATATTTCCTACTATACTCTTTTTTTGTCATTGCTGCACGCAATAGATGTACCTCCACGTGCTTGTTCCATTCTCTTTTCAAAAATTTGTTACTCTATTTCCTGCGAGAATTTATAATGATGTGCATTTTTTTATTTTACCAAGGGAGATTATACCTATCTACCCTCGTTTTTGCCGTATTGCTCCCCGTAAATCACTGCTTGGATAATATTGCGCTTTCGCGCGAGAGAACGTGTACGAGGCTGTGCAGAATTTAATTTAATTCTCGCGAGTAAAACATTTTTTTTTCCTTTAGATTTTTTTTTGTCTTCGACATTTGGAAGTTTCTTGCGTCTTCTGTAGGAAAACTAGCGTTCACCACCAGGGACGAAAATTACTATTGTTGCCTTGCAACTATATACGTTGAAAAAAAAGTTTGAAATTCATACGCTACAGGAACGTGACGTTTGTTTTTCCCAAACCATCCTCGCTAGCCACTTGGACGAAAACAAATTTAAAAGACCTCAATCACGTAAAATTAAAACGTGTACATTGCACAGCACATAGTGGTTCCTTTTTGGTAGTCATCGATCGAATATTCGCAAAGGACCCTTTGCCGAGCGCGATATCGATTTTTCAAAACACCGAGCTCAACTCGGAAATTGATCAGCGCGTTGTGCATCGGGTACAACGCGCATTCTATGTACGTGGAATCGCAATTCATACGAGTGAACTCGCGAGCGCCTATATGTATATATATATATACAAGTGCACGCTTTGATGAACCCGAACAACAAATTGAACGATGAGCCATCTGTGCGCACATTTTCGCCAGTATGATAATATACATCACTGGTGCATTTATTCTACAACCGCCGGCCGATTTTCTCGTAAATTAACTACATGTTTAGGATTTACCCTGCATTCCTGTATTATTATTATTATTATTATACTTTCATTTCCCAATCCAATTCATCAGTACCATTCTACAAAATAATATCATGGAGTAAAGTAAAATTTTGTAGAGCAACTGTTGACGATGCACTTCTACCTGTCCATATCAATCTTCAAATATTCACTATTTTGTATACTACGTTATCGTCATCGTATCTGTTAAAATAATGTGGGTGCATGTATCCATCGGAAAGTGAGAAGAATAACGAGTAGTTATCTTTGAAAGATTGTACGAGAGGAACTTGTACGTGGGGGAAGAAGAGCCTACAGAGTAGGGGGAGGGGGGTGTTCGAAAACTTGCGCCGTTACAGGCCGTTGATTTATGTCCTAAAACTTGTTTGTTGAGTGCAACGTTGCTCTAATCTTTTTTTAAGCCCCAATGAATGTACGTCACGAGGGAGCGCCCCTGTCTTTTTTTTTTGAGAGTAAACAAGTGGTATGACCGCGTATTATTTACATGCTGGGGACGATCAATGTACATATTCGATGTAAAAACCTAACGAATGGATGATATTTTAGAGTAAAAAGGTTTCATGTGATTTTTTTTTTTTTTTTTTTAATAGCGAGGAAGGGTGCAATCAAAATCAGGGAACGAAAAAGAGAAAGTAAAAATCGAGGCGAAAATCTTTACAGAGTCGCTGGAATTTCATAAATTATATGCGTTCCAGCGTAGAAATTCAGCACGCGATGTGGGCGGAGTTGCTGTAGTAGTCAGTGAGAGTATGTAACGAAGAAAGAAGGATGAGAAAAAAAGGTTCCGCAGCAAAAAGGTTGAGGAAAAAAGTGGAGAGTAGAGCTTTTTTTTTCCCTCAAATATAATAAATCTGTAAAGATATTAGTAATCTTTTACCTCGGAAGATTTCTAATTTTTTTTTTTATTGACGACGGTAACTATAAGTTGACAGAACAATTAACGACATACGATCGATTAAAAAGTCATTCAGAGATGATGGAAATATTATTCTGTGATTTTTCGATGGCAAGGGTAATGAAAAATTTAGGTGCATCTTCATGCGTGTGCGTTTCAACGAATATAGGATTAAAAAAACATGGAGCCTCTTGAAAAGAAACGAAAAACTCCCTTGCACTGGTACTCCTAAACTCGCCCCCGAAGCCTATCACTCAACACACCAGCCTCATGCAGAGACCTGGCGCTTCACGCGTACCTACTTATATGCCCATGTGCACACATTGTCACTCGCATGGCATTTCAAGTGCACAGCAGCGCATAGACAAAAGCTCCCCCTCCACTCGGGACTTTTGTAAGCATTGGCTCTTTCCTCCCCAATGAAAAAAAAAAAAAAAAAGAAAAAAAAACAAGACTCGTACCACATTCGCGCGTAAACATCGCGTCGCGCACTGTACCGTAAAGGGGATACTTGTAGCCCCGCCTCCTTCCATCCATTTCTTCCTACATTAAATTTCTCGTAACGTTGGGTAGCTTGGAAGCAAATAAAAACACGTCGAACGTGCACTAATTTCAACCCTTTATTTCTCTCTCTTTCGCTTTTTTTATTTTCTTTTTCTTGAAAACTACTAAACACCTTTGTTAGGGCAATAGAGGGAGGGATTTATGCTTTTCAAAGTAGAGTTCTTTACGTGGTGTGTTGTCTCCTTTTTTTCATTCTAAAAGTCAAATACTTACATGGTAGTGCTCAATTTATACTGAATGAGAGACGCGATACCAAAGAAAAAAGGTCATTCAGGATGTGTTGTTTCATTGTTATAGTTACGTGTACGAGTTTTCCATGTGAATTACTACAAATAATATCATATACGTATTAGTTACGTACGCGATGTAACTGTTTTGTTATCCCTTTGACTTTCAAAGTCAATCAATAAGCGGAGAAAATTAATATTCATGTGAAGATAATCATGCTTTCCACATCAAAACATTACTCTAATTAACGAGGATGATGAAGTGAATATGATTCAATTATTTATTGAAAATTAATGATGTTACCATTGAATTTCGCAGCGATAAAAGTGACATTGGAAATAAAATCGTCAACAAGCAAATTATAAATGAATCGATTTGACTGATAAAATATATATGAACGAATACAAAACAGCGCATGAAAGGCGCATTTAAATTGAATCGCTACGATGCTTTGTTATCGACGAAATCGCCCGCACCACTGCAGCGCTTTGACTCGCCGTTTTTTTGAAAGACTTGCTCTACCTGCTATACGATGTGCTACTGTTTTTTTCGTCCTATGCGTATAATCGTCTGTTTTTCTTTGTCGGGACTTCCCCTCTCCTTTGATGGTTTAAAGCCACGAGCAAACAGCAGTTCCGGAATACGCTAGACGATACAGTCGAGATTGGCTCCTGTCACGATACGCCTCTTGTTTTTCTCTCAAGATCCATTTCGAATTTTTTCGTAATTCTTTTTTACTGTTGGTATATCATGTATACCTGAAAACGCCTTGAATAAAAGCTGCATTTGATTTTCTATTTTAATTTTTAAGTGAGGAAATCAAAGTAAAACCAGAGAATAATCTAAAGCGTACCGGCAAACGTACTAATTGAATTTCGTCGACGAAATTTGTTTTAAAAGCAGCAACTGTAACTTTCCGGTGCTACGCTGGAAGCAGGTGCCACGAGGAGGTCCTCGTGTTTTGTGAAATGAACTTTTCCCCAACTTTGAAAAACAACCCTCACGGTAGACTGCAACTTGTTTAATTTCAGTGCAGTAGTAACATACGCGTGTGGTCAGACAAGGTGCGTATATATATATACATACAATGGAGGGGCTCGGCGAAAGACTCAAACTTTTGCAAATAGCAAATAAAAAGGCATCGTGAGGTTGAGCATCAATTCAAACACTAATACACCCATATATACGTAGGTACGTAATGTAACCGAACCAAACTTCATCGCTTGATCGAATGAAAAACTTTGCACTTTTTCATGCGCCCAATGAGCCCCGCAGACCGTATTTCTGGGCTACGCGTATGATTAAATCAAAACGCGAGCAGCAGCGCAAAGGCGAGGAGGTGCGAAAAATTGAGTTACTCGAGCGCGAGGGATGCAAAAGCGTGTGTTCAGCCAAAAGTTTCGTCTGAATTTCGAGAAAGTTCCCCAAGAGACTTTGTATGTGCAAAAACTTTATTCCTGTGTCTGCTCGTTCCATACGGAAATTACGTCTTTCGAGTGGAAAATTATTCTTTTTTTTCTTTTTTTTTTCAATGTTACTGCAGCTGCCACCAAATTTTTGAAACTTCTTATCAAAGGCGTGCATCCAACCCGTTAAGGAACTTGGGTCCATCTAAAAGCTGTCGGAGAATGGTAAAGTCTCCATTGATTCCTTGTACATCCAAAGTCCCATTATCTATACCCAAGCCTTATAATTATTTACGTGATTCACAAATTTTTGATTTAAACGTGATTCAAATCACTGGATCACAAAAATGTATTAATTTTTTTTCAATTTCGCACGACTATTTTTACCCTGACTTTTAGTTAGATAGTTAAAAGACTATTAGACTATTAAAGAAATAAAAAAAATTATGCAGTTGCAAGTTGGTTTCAATTGCACTTCTAAAAAGCTTTGGATCCCTTGATTCAAATTATCAAAAAAAAAAAAAAAAAAAAAAAATGACGAGTGATTAACACAATAGGCGACCCTCACGAGTCTCTGTTTGCAAATCGAAATCGCCAGTAGCTGGTGCTATACGCGATTGGACAACGGCAGGGCTAAGCTGTGTAAACAGCGAAGTGTGCACGTAGGTACATGCACTGGATTGCAGTTACTTGTAGTTGCGAGGGTTGATCGAATTCCACGGCAGTGGACCGAATGGTCCGTCTAATTTGTATCTCCGGGTCCATCCGCACGCGCCTGTACAGCCTCGAGAACAAATCGAGAGTTTGCCCGACCACTCGTGGGCTGCCGATTTAATTTTTCGGCTGTTGTTTGTCCAGCGCTTTTCTCGCGATTACCCGGGACTCTTTGCGTTTGCCTTTAAATTTCTTTCAGTTTCTATGCTCATCGTAAGGGATTTGATGGTGTGGCGATCGGGTGTATCGCAACGCGAGATTTTTCATCTCTAGTGCTGGTATAATATCTCGATCGAGCTTACAGTCGTGTCTTAGAAAACGCCGATTACATGCCTAAAATAAGTTTCGATTTTGTATAAAAATATTCGTAATAACGAACTGGCGTGTCATTTTTATTTTTCCTGGGAGTTTATTGACAGAAATATCAATAAAACCGATACGGTTGAGGGTAGAAATAAATACTTCATGAGATGTATGTATAATTTTATTTTCGTACCCATAGTTAAGCAAAAAAAAGTGCAATGGAAATAAGAAAGAAAAAGCTCTACGTTGGCCAGCTTTTACACCCATACATACGTACATGTACGGGTTGAAGAGAAAAATAGGATAGGTATACACGTGGAAGGGACTTGAAAGCAAAGCTCACGCTGATGATTTACCTTCTGTTTGCCCCACCACGTTGTCTGTGTATACATTGTATGTAGAGACGTACGAGTTTCCCTTCGTCCCGGGGGAAGTGTTGACTACAGAAGGCGAGTTTTTGTTTTTTTTCTATGGATCAAAGAATATTATTAATAACATTTTTATAGGCAATGTTTTATTTTATCACCATTTTAAGCACGATATAGAATTCAGTTTCATTTTAAGAGAAAATAAATTTTTTTTTCAAAATCAAAAAAAATTGTTGCTCAAACTATTTTGGTAAATGTAATATTAATAATTTTAATAATGTAATATAATTATTAAAAAAGGGAACCTACAGTTTTTCATAGTTTTCAAGGGTTATCAGGTTCATTGACTTGTAACATTTGATTCAACTTGAATATTTTTGTAATAAAAAATTTTATTTTTTAGTTTCTACGGTTACACAAATAATTTATTTGAAATAAAACAAATAATCCCCAAACTGATGTCGATCTGTTTTTGATGGTATATAATATTTATTTCTAATTGTTTCCAGTAAATAAGCTTTTATAAAATCGTAAACAACAGCATCGAGAAAAAATTTCACAATCGTACGTATCGTTCAAGAGTTATTTTCCACACATACATCATCCATATATATACATGCCTTTGAAGAAATGAAATCGATCAATTGAAAGGATTGCATAACTTGTATCTTCTCAAGTGTAACCACGCGTTTTAACATTCAACAGTAAAATATAGTCAGCTTTTATTTATACACGGTATTTTTTAAAATCGAAAACTCACTATAATGCGTGATTTTCATTACTCTTCGCTACCTTATTATTGTTATTTTTTACGATGACGTTTACGTTCAAGTACCCATAAATTTGTTTCAATAAAAATCCAAGCAGCGACTGGTTGTATGGTTAACCTTTCAAGAAGCCTTTTTAGGCCTCTCCTCGTTATAATATTGCAATGTAACTCCGTTGGAAGGGAATTATGAAGTTTAATCCGCACCGACGCGCTGTTGATTTTTCGCCGCCTAATGGCCTCGTCAGGCTGCCTGTTTTCCCAAGTCACGTCACGAGAGCTCCTCGGGAATTCGTTCACGCAAATGCACGAGGGATTTGCCGACTATAAACACACTACAAACCTAATCTCTCGAATTCTCGTGAAACATGTGATGATAAAGGCACTCGGAAAATAATTATTGCGAAATTTCACGTCCATTCGCAGATTTTGGGATAACTTGTGAGGTCAAGGATGTACATAGCTGAATCAAGCAGAGCCAAGGAACTGGAACTTCAAGTTTTGGAGTGTTTTGTATCAGTGATGAGATTTTTTATTTTTTATTTTATGGACAAAACAAACTTTAAATATATTTTACGAGAGGTAAATTATAAATTATATGTTATAACTAAGTTTCCCAATACTCTAACGAGGAAACTCGAGTCCATTGTCCACTTCCCTCTCATCCACCCGAAAATCGCATAGTGAATATTATCACACTAATTCGAGAGAGATCTCGTTAAGCCAGATGGAGCATTACGTTTATTCAATTATTTTGTTACCTGTGCACTGGAATAGTGGTGCTTCCGGTACGGCGTCACTAAATGAATCTACTCGTGGCTGGAAAAGTATTTAAATTACAAGAAGGGCAGAGATTGAAATTTTCCTCGAGTGACTCGCCTTGATGTGCATAATTTAATAAAAATGTTTCAAAAGAGCATGTTTAATTTCGAAATTTTTCTCCTTGAAAAACCCTCGGGAAAAAGCGACTCTGCAAATGGAAAAAAAAAAAAAATCGAAAACGAAGTCACGGAGAAAATGTACGAAAGTGGAAGCTTGAATAAGGAGCTTTGATAAAAAGGTCTAGTTCGTAAAAAATGCGTGCCTCCAAGAAGTTTATACAGTCAAAGGTTAAGTGGGAGAGGAAAATTTAGAAGAAAAATCGGAGGAGTTGGAATGATTAATGTCACCGAGAAACATGGAAAAAGGGACCTCCCCATTTCCTCTTTTTTTTCCGGGAGCAGATGAAAAAGTGGTCGGTAGCAGCCGATGAAGAAGCGGTCCGAGATAGCCGCGCTAATTAAGAGGAAGCGCTTCAATCTGAGGGAAGAAAAAGGGCAGACTCTCCTCTCTCGGGCCAGGAAAATAGCACCTTGAGAGTAGCGGAGTAAAATATGCACGGTGCATCACATGTAATCAATGACTAATGGAAAAATATTTTACAAACTTTTATATGCAGCACAAACGTGTAAAGAAAACACAACCACAGCATCCCTAGAATTTGTCATGCACAGCTATTTGGTACTTATACATCACGCGCTAATTGCATGTAGTGTCGAGTAGAATTACTTCTTCTTTTCATCAATTAACTTCTTATATATAAGATGCGATCGATCGTATACTTGTGTTGAACATCATCGTACTGCGAACTTAAAGGTACTCGCTGTTAAAAATCCTATTATATTATTTTTTCCATCCCAGACAAGTTCATTAGGAAGACTCCGTACCTCCAATGAGGCACATATTTTACCAACAATAAAGTCACGCAACTACGTTTCTCTGCAATACGTTTCCCCCCCTTTAATTATTAGTCATCCCCGTCCACAGCCAGCGTTTTTCCCACTTGAAGTAAAAGGTCAACGACCCCTCGACGCGTCAATGCGAGCCACCGAGTCGAGCCCCCCCCCCAGAATTAAAACTTTATTCAGCATAAAGATAAAAACGCTGGAGGGGAAAAAAAAGAAGCTTATTGCGATGCAACGCTGGAATAAATAAATAAACAAATGATAAAGACGACCTCTCGAGTGACACCCTCGTGACGTTTCGAGGCAGACGGCCATCTATAATAACACAGGGAAAACGAAGGGACAGGTGTAGCATAGAGACGGTGGTAGACGTCAACGTCCAGGGGACGGGCTTCTCTGTCTCCGTTGCAATCGATAGTATTAAAGAATATATGAAGTTCAGGCAGCAAACTTTCGCTCGTATAAGATATACATACGTGTACGTACATTGGCGAAAGTAACTGGGGAGGTATATAGATTTCACGTGAGAGCGTGAGGAGGTATAGCACGCATTGATTTCATTTGATATTATATTTCGGAGACGTTTTTTAATATATTTCGTAGTGTCATGGGAGTCAATAAAATAAGGTATAGAAAAACGACTACAGTATGGTTTTACATATTTTACATTGATGTATTAGATTAAAAACATAAATTTTAATGATGTGTTTATAACATCATGTTATAATTATAGATAACAATTATTGTTATACATTAAATTTAAAATCCAAGATTTGGCATTTAAATACGATATTCTCTTGTTTTTTTGTTCGATTAAAAATTTAATAACAAAATGCATCTACATGTATACTAGTTTACACTCGCGATCTCGTATATGTATGTGCGTGTGTGCATGTGACGTTTGGAGCATTGATCTGCTGGTCGTGCACGTAAGTACATACATATATATATATATATATATATATACTTACGGGGGAGTGGGGGGAGCTCACTCAAATATAATTTGATTAAAAATGATGTTAAAACAAGCAAATAACTACGTAAATCGAGGGGGAGCTGAGGAGGAGCGGGGTTGGGGGCTGAGACTCACTTTCGTCAATACAACTATATAATATAGGGATATATATATATATATATATATATATATATATATATGTTATACCCATATGTACACTGTTATTCCGGACGAACCGGTGATAACATAATAGTGGCAATGATAATAACAAGGTTTGGTTCGGGAAACAATGACCCTCGCGTGCGACGACCCTTTCTGGTACTCCGCACTTTCCATCCCTTTTCTGTTATGTCGAAGGTATACGATGTAGAGGTAAATAGGGATGTGCGAATCGGAAAGAAGCCATACTGGGCCTCTGTCACGTATATTCAACGTATACATTCAAGAAAATTTTTAAGTTTAATTTTTTTATTTTTGCATTTTCTTTTAAGTTTAAAATTAAAAAATATAAGCCAAAGAGAGGGTTGATTAATCGTAGGTGCATCTGTAATTTTATATCGCCTATAATTCGTTAAACTTTTCTATGCAATAGTAAAACTTTTCTATACAATAGTGTGGTAAGCTATACAGCTTCGTGTTGATATAAATGAATAAATAAATAAATAAATATATATATAAATGATTATTGTTACGTGATACCAAATAATGTCAAAACAAAAATAGCAACTCACCCACGCAAACACGGTGTGACAAAACGAAAGTGACGCCCAGAGTAGTCGTGCGTGACAAACGCGTCGATCTTGGGTGTCGAGGGGGAGATAGAGGGTCAACGTGCGAGTGAGCCTCAATAATTCAGAGTCGTCCACGTGACTCGGTCGATCGACTAGCTGATTCAATTTCACCAAAAGTGTACCTCTCGATTAGTATTTGCCTTTTTAAATCAGATTAGTTTATGTACGCCTCACATAGAGCGGTATACACATAAAGGGTACTAGAAGAGAGTTGTGAGAGTTTTACTTTCACTAGAGTGCAATTTTTTTTTTTTTTTTTCATCAGAAGATATTTACCAAAGCAGGGACTTGTATGCGAGAGTTTTTGAAGTACTACCAGAGATTTTAATTGAAGAGGGAGTACGGGAAAGCTCCGTAATTTGTTCCCTCATATTTTTTTTACCCAATATCTTTCATCGTCGATAAATGCCACTACTGTTCAAAGATACACTCGCGATACTCTCGTTGTCATCGTTTTTCTGGTCCAATTAAAAATTTCGTTTGCTCGGCAAAGCATGACTCTGTACTTTATATACGCGTAGCCCTTTGTCGCTCCTTTACTTCTTTTTTTTCCTCCTTCTCTGTATACGTTAAATCGACGGACGGAGTTTAAACTTTTTAAAAGCCAAAGGAAAATACACAGCCAGCGAAATTGCCAAAGGCGGAGGAGTAGTTTTGAGACAATTAATCCTCTCTCAGTTCAGCTTGAGCAGCTTCTTTCTCCGCGTCCTCTTAGTCTTCTTCTTCATCTTGACTGCATATTTATCTAATTATTGCGTCGTTGTATTTTTGGAAGGTACTTTCCTTCTTGGAGAATTTCCTGCTACCAAAAATAATTCCCCGACAGCTCGTTTTTTAGCTGAGATTTTCAATGACAAGTATAGGCCTTTGAGAGCACTGTCGACGAGTTAAGATGTCTCGTCCTAATACTAATTACCATTTTTTTTATGTTTGAGGTAAGTTACCTACTTAAAAATTCTTTTCGAGGAATAAGGGGTAAGTCCAGCGAATACCAGTGATTTTTATTAAGTAAAATAATAATCTTCAATTTATTTTCATCGCTTATTATGCCGATAAAAGCATTAAAAAATAATTTAATGTACATACAGTTACCTAGTGATAAAAACAAAGTCCAATTTGGCATTAATTTAATGTCGAATGTCTTTAGAACGAGACGACCAAAAGAGACACGGACAGCAGGTAAAGAGTAAATAGAACTACGGGACGAGGGTCGAAGAAAAAAAAAAAAAGATATGAGGGAGACGTGGAAAAAGGAAAATCAATACCTTTGGCGAAGAATCGAATGTTCTGCTTCATCAGCAGCGATAATTGTCTCCGGCAATGGCTCGTCGAGGCGAAAGGCCACCAAAGTCCATTAAAAACGTTAACAGAAAAACTCTGTCCCTCCACCACCTGCTCAATTATATACCACCTTTATCCACATCTTGTTATTCTCACGGAGAATCAGGTTCTGTTGTACTGAAAAAAAAAAAAAAATGAAAGTAGGAGATAAAAAAGGAGCTGCAGACGCAAAGTCCTCGTTAAGGGAAACCCACTCGACGCTCGATAAGTTTTACGGCGCCTTTTTATTCTCGTCGACTGTGGAGGGGGAGGATATTTCTCTTTGGAGAAAAAGAAGAAGCGACGCCGGCAATTATTTCGACTGTGAGAGACGCGCTATAATTGCAGGAGATTAAAATTATCCCCAGCATCCCTTGTCCGTGGCTCTGAGCGCGAATCTCCCTCCAACGGAGTATCCTTTAAGACGGAGCTTTTCCCTCCACCCCCTGCCCCTCGGACTCGCTTTTTCCCTTTGTAATAAGTCGAGGGCGCAGTTGGAGCCTCGACCGAATCGTATTAAACGTTATTAACCCATTTTTCACGAGCCACTGGAATCGTCACACGGAGGGAACAAGAGAATCACGACCAAAGAGCTCAAGGTGTGAAAAATATTAAAATTCCCGTCCCCGTGACCCGTGACTATTAAATTGTATTACAGTACGTACGTGTTGAGGGTAATTACATTCCGCTACAAAGTCCTTTTTTGATCTCATGAGAAATCTCGGTGAGGCATTTCATTAAACTGTGGGGCACGAAGTGGTGCACCCAACAACGGATGTATTCTCTTTGATCAGCGTCGCAGTGATCTTGAAGATGCGTCTAATAACCGGCATTTACGAAACAACGAGGCAATGCTATACCGATCGCACTTGTTATTTGATCATCTCTTTGAGAGTGTCGGCCTCCTCCCAAGTTTTTAATACGTATCAAAGTTGTAGAGGTACTCAAGGAAAGAAAAAAAAAAATGGCAAAGATTTCTGGAGCCACAGAACTGCAAAGAGTTAAATAGTTTAGAGATTTTTCGTTCACCTCTATAGAGATACGAGAGGATTTGCTGTCCAATATATCCTTTTTGTGATGCCTACTTTTCCTTTCATTACTCTTATAATTAATTATTTTCAAAATATTGCATCGCTACCAGCTGCGTTTCATATCCGCACTCGCTCGTACAATACATTACACATCATCAAAACCTGACCCTATTGCTCTTTGTCGCGTAAACATACCCACACCACGAGACTCCACATGTAATACGAATGGAGCCGCAAGTGCTCACAGATGAAGGAGGGGGGGGGGGGGGACGAGCAACAAGTATCCAGGCAGAGCAGATCGCAGGGGATAACGATAAGCGCATCCGCAAGAAAGCTTTCTCCTTCTCTCCTTCTATATACCCTCCTCGAGCTGTGATGCAAATTATTGGAAGAAATCTCTCGCAATCGTGGTAAATGCGACTGGGCAATCATCCTCACTTTGCGCGTACGTACAATCACGATTTAGACCATTTTCTCATACATCATGCACATAAGTTCATGTGACTACCACCTGTATGACTCAAATTATCTGATGAAAAAAAAAAAAAAAAGATAATATGATTACACTTCATGTAAGTTTTCAAGGGTACTGATGTTGACGTCTGTTGTTTGGTGTTAATCGGGTGGTTCTCAAAACACTAGTCATTAAAGTCTAGAGTATTAAAAGAAAGCCAAACTTCCTTGAGAGTTTCGGGCATACACACACGTAACTTTTCGTGTCCAAGGCAGAGCAACGATGAGAGTTCATTAATGTATCGAGCGAAGGTTGAAATTGCGCGGCAAACACTCGAGCTTTTTTCTCCCGGCTAATTGCAATTGGCCGCGCGGGTCGGAAGATAAAAGTATGTAGGTATACCCGAGGAGCGAAAAAAAAAAAAAAATAACAAAATAAACGAGACCCTCCTGTACATACGGCAGTGCTGTCGGCAAAAACGAGAGGGAAGGAGGCGGTCGTTACACGCGCAAGTGCAACGGCTCTCCTCCTAACGAACCGTCCGAGTGCTTCTTTTCTTCCGCACCCCTCCTACGTAGATCCCAATTATTGCGCTGTTTAACTTGCCCCATTTTTTCCTCGACTTTTCAGTATTGGCGGGCATCGGCTCTTTTCATCGCCGTCACTTTATCATTCACCCATGAAGTAATAAAAAACGGCGCGAGTTCGGATTCTAATTTTGGAGCAAAAGAACCACCCACTAGCTGATTAAGAAGTAAAGTGAAAAAAAGGGGTGTTTAATCGTTTCTTATGTACAAAAGTTAATTTTTCGTTTTTGTTCAAGTATTTACACTTACCCTACCTTTTAAACTTAAAACCAAAAAGACAAGGGCCCTTCCTCTCCCTTTTGATGATACTTCTCAAAGTAACGTTCGATGTGAAAGACTTTATTTTACGCTTTTACGCGTTTAAAGTCAACATTCAATGCTGTAAGTGCATCAACCCTCAAAATTAAGCCAAAGTAAGGGGAAACCAATAGCAAACAGAGTAAAAAATTCCTAGGCTGGGCTAGTTTACCGCAGCCATGGGTATTGAGGGGGGCCTAAAAAATACGCAAAAACAGCAACCACCGCTTAACTTTCTAAGTAACCTCAGGTTGATCGTATTGGCATATCAATGGTATCTCAGGGAGACTTTTCATGATTGAAACACTACTTTTGTAAGAATCGAAGATCCATGGTATACTAGATAATTTTTTTACTCTTGAATTTTCATAAGCTTGCATGTATACATATATAGAAACAGGGATTTTTCAACTATCAACGAACGGAAATTTTCCTTTTATTTTATATAATATTTGAATGAAGCATCCTTTTTATGTTGGATTAATTCTTATTGTGTAATTATAAAAAGAAAAAAAAGAGTGTACACGAGCAAAGAAAAACATCGCTGCTGTAGTTTCGCTACTCTATTCATGATTTTTTTTTTTTTTTTTTCATTAACGTGACACTGGGGTGTTTATTTAATTTTTATAAAATACATTTTTGTTCTATATAATGACGTGACATGTATACACATTGACTATTATTTTCGGATGTAATTAGCTGTTGAACGTTTCCTTTTTAGTAATTTAACTGCTTTTTCCCCTTTCAATTTCTGAGCTCTCAAAGGTTATCGTTGAAAAATCTCAAAGGTATCATTGAGTTGTCAACAAGGTATTGAAAGGCCGCATTCGCGTTTAAGAAAACCGCAAGTACTCTCCTCCCTCGCGAAAAAAAAAAAACAAAAAATCGTCCTCCTCCCTCTCCTGTAATTAGATGCGATTTCTCTTCCATACCTTTTTCCACTTTCAATGCACGCGCTGCCTGCATACACGGGAAAAAAAATTAATAGAGGAGCGCTTGGTTTTTTTTCCTCCCTTTTTTCGTTTTATGCATGTAGTGCGGTCGGAATGGCTGCAAAAGTGGTGGTAGAGGATCCCGTTATATTTACCTAACGAAATTAAGCTCCGGGCCAGCGGGTTTTGCTGGAATAAAATTGGAAATAACCCGCGAGCGAGAGGAAAATGAAAGGGGGACGGGGATGCTCATTATGTGTTACGCTCCAGCACTTACTGCAGCGCTGATACTGATACTCTGATTTTTTTTTCTTCCTGTTTTGCTTCATAGTAAATCGCTGCACGAGAATTTCAAAGGGATTTTCCCCCCCCCCCTTTTTTTTACTCCTTTTTCACGGAAAAGGTGACGTATATCGTGGGTAATTTTTTGCGCTGTGGCTTTTAATTGGAATTTCATGGGGAGCAGCGTCGGGATTTTCAACGTGGAAATTGCGATACTTTTGCATGACGAGTGTACGACATGTTTGGCGCGATGGAGAATCAAAGTTGATTAAAACTGTGGCACATAAAGCTTGGAAACGTGCGATAAAAAAAAAAAAAACACCAAACATTGCACATAAAGACGAGTTCTCCGCAAAAAGTGCCAGGGGGAGGGAAAAGGCGGTGGTAAAAAAATGTTTCTCCCCCCACCCCCACGTGTGCGCGTATGGGTGCGGTCGAGGGTCCACGTGCCACTGCGTGCGAAACTGCTCCAACAACTGTCATTCCCCAAGTTGGATGTGGTCGGGCGACCGCACTCTGGAACCGTAAAATTCCTCGCACCGAACAACGCCGGAGTCACTACGTGTGTGTGTACGTCTAGCCCCCTTTTGTCGAGGAACAATCGCCGGCGATTCGCCCCCCCCCCCCCCGATATACCTACTGGCTGCTGTTGGCCCGACTCTCTCTGTCTTTCGCTTCGGAAGCGGGTAATTTTTCTCGACAAAGTCCCCCCCCCCCCTTCCCAACAAAGTTTTGATAGTACACCTGCTTTTTTCTCTCTTTCTTATTGATAGGCAGCGGAACGCGAGAGTCCCCGAGTTCTTCATTGCGGGTTGGAATCGTTGATTTTAATTCTTTTTTTTTTTTTCACCTAATTATAGCCAAATTATTACGAAGCATTGCTAGGATCACCATTGAAACAAAGAGGGAGATTTGATTTTCGACTCGAGTCAAAAAAAGTTGCTTGCATCAAGTGTTAAAACTTTTGCATTAACAATAAACAAGTAAATAATTGAAAATGAATTCTACTAGGATAAGACATTTATAATTTACACCTCAAAACTTTCAAAGTAGCTGCATGGATTTCGCATCACCACAAGCTAGGATCTCTTCCAAAAACAAAAATAAAAAGAGCAACAACAACAAATAGCTAAAGTAATCGAGGAAAAGCTAAGGTAGGAAGGAAAACGCAAGCTCAGCATCTTTAACAGTGGTAGAAGCAGGAAGAACAAAAAATAGCGGAAATCAAAGAGGAAGGAAGGTAGAGAGAAAAAAGCAGCGCTGCCGAGTCATAAGCGTCGGCCTATGCCCAAGTGGTGCAGACAGTAGTGCGCCACCACTTGTATATGTATAGGTACCGTTAGAGGGGCCTACCCATCAATCTTTCATCTCAGAGTGGCGCATCGTCGTGGTACACCGACTCGAGAGTTTGGAGGGGTTGGAATGGGATCCAAACTGAAGAAGGAGAGGCGCGTGCGAAGAGGAAAGGCAATGCGGGAAGAGGCCAAAAAGACCCTTTCGCGGCGCGGCAGTGGAAGAAAGGGCACGTCGTAAGCGATTATTTTATCGCGCCCCGGCGATCTGCCAAATACCACGTACCCACTCGGCTATGGTATATAGCATTAGACTATAGTAACAGCGTCCCTTTATTTATCGACAGCCCATACGTGCAAAGCTCCACTTTCCTCCTCTTACCTTTTCTTTCTTTTTTTCCTTTTTATTTTCCCAAAGCCGAAGGTGCACCGAAAATTTCCCACTTTACCCGGGATAGCTTCGATCTGCAAATGGAACATCTTACCCACGGCTTATGGTTACATTATCTCTCTTGCCTCGTACAGTTCTTTTTTTCATCTGCTATTTTGAATCACATTTTTTTAATCTTTAGAAAATCCTTTTTTTTGCGCTCGCGTATCGCCATTTTTTTCCGAAGAGAATAGGATGTTTTTAAATTTTTACATTGTACTTGGGTACTAGCACATTGTCGATCAGCAAAAGATTATTATTAGACGCACCGTCTACTTTCCTATACCCTCTGAATTTCAGTTGCCACGTCAAAGGTCGACTCTGCAGGTTTGGCTGCAGGGGGATGGATAAAAAAATTAGAAAAATTTTGTAAAATATCTCGCACACCCACACACCAACGTATACAGGCTGGAGTGGCCCCGAGAGGAGAGTAGAAAACAAAAGTAAGCAAGCGTTAATCCACAGTT
Source organism: Copidosoma floridanum (assembly GCF_000648655.2). Next base: position 437,478 of record NW_019379472.1, on the reverse strand, counting down.
GGCGAAACTTGGCTTCGGCTCCCCCCAACACACACACAGACACAAGCGTGGTTGGATGTACCGTGGAGGAGAGAGCGAAAAGATCGAAAGAGAAGCATCGGAGTGGAAGGGAAGGGAAAAAAAGGCTTGCCCGAAAGAAATTAAAAAGTTACCGTACATCTTTCGCCTGCATCGTTGCGGCCTGCACGTACTCGGGCTCCATGTATACACGCTCGCTGTAGCTGCGGCGCGTTCGAAGCAAGGAAAAATAAAACACCGAAAAGAGACGATGTATCCGTCGAAATTCATGAAAAATCGCGAGTCGGAGTAAACTTTATCTAATTAATGTTTGACACGTTAAGAAAAATCCCCTAGACTACGAAGATTTCCATAACTTTGTAGTAAGTAAGTAGATCTCGCAAGTAGGTCTAAACTTTGTGGCCGAAACGCATAGGCTTACAGTACACGTATCGCGCCGTGGAGAAAGTTTCAATTCGAAAAAAAAGAAAAAAAATCATTTGAGAATCGTTGGCAGAAGGAGAAGTGGGATTCGTTCCTATTTCCGCGCCGTGATTTATGGCTGTGCTTTCCTTCAGCTTCGAGATTGGCGCTTCGAAACTTTTACTCGCTCGACTATCTCCCTCCTTGTATCACCCGCAGATGCTCGCTTCCTGCTGTTTGGGAAAACAATTTCAAAAGTTTTTTTTCTTCTGTTGCGCTCCCTTTTCCCAGAAAAGAGATTAATAATCTTTCCGCCATAGGGATCCCATGGATGAAGTTCTCAAATCAAACGCTCCGCATGATGGAAGCGGGATACATTTGAACTGCTCTGCAGGTGTGCCATATTCATAATAAGCTATAAATATTGGAATGATAATAGGATCTCTTGATTTTTACAAATATTGGCATACAAAAAATTTTAGATTAAAATGGGTAAAGTAGTAAAGAATTGAGGTAATAGCTGATACATAATGATCGTTTTTTATTTTTCCAAATCAGAAGGTCAATTTTTTTTATCTTTCCAACAAATCTCGTGTAGAGTACCATTGATCGCTCAGCAAGTGTGGTCCCCTACTCTCTTCGTTTGACCTCTTGTAGCTTTAGTGATGCATTTGTTTCAAATGACCTGATTTGTCGCACAAGTAAGACAGACATATTTATTTATTTAGTTTTCTACACTTTTCAGTTTAGTGCTTGATGTACCTGATTCGTCAAGTATCCGATTTCAACATATAGGTGCTTTATTGATACTCATTTCGTTTCAAAATTCAAACCGTTTGGTAAAAGTAACAGGGATGTAAATATTAGTTCTGGTAAATTGTTGAAAAAAAAAAAAAAAAAATTTACTATATCGAATGTACAATCAAATTGACCGAAAATCCAATCACTGGAAGAACTGTATTGATTTAAAAGTGCAGTTGATTCAACCATTTTGGCAAACAATCGATCGAATGTGCTTTTAGATGAGTAATAACTTTTAAAAAATCGAAAAAGCCAATGCACAGGAATCGGGAAAGGAAGGGACGAAAGGCAGGCAATTTTTTTGAAATATGTACCACCACGCGTGTCTTGTACATCAAAGAGAAAAGGGTGGGGCAGAGGAGGGTCTCTGCATAATGTCGCGCGAATTTTCGTGAATTTTCGTGAAAGCATCGGTATAATACACGATGAAGAAGAAAGTTTTTATACAATCATTTATACGAAGCTAACTTCCATAACACATAATGACTTACACATCCACATGGAGTAGAGCAATAATTTATATCGGTGTTGGTGTAAAAAAGAAAACGTGTAAGCACTTGGTTATCGGATGAACATGTTTTTGTTGGTAAGTGTTTTGGGGATCGATTAAAGTGTTGTTTTTCGGGGTAAGCTCAAGTTCTTACCCTCCCGCAGCTGTTGTTTGTTGTCTTTGGAGTGACTTAACAGCCACAGGAAAAACATAATTTGAAAAGTATACATCTAAAGAACTACTTTCCATTTCCTACCCCCTAAATTGAAGTTCTATCGATGTTCTTGCTTTCGACAGTATTTATCGTCTATGCTAAAAAAAGGGAGAAAAAATGTCGCTTACTGGAGGGATAGTAATGGGGATATAATAGTCCTGAAACGATCGGCCACTCGAAAATGGGTCTCCCGTAGCAACCTCGCCAATCATCAAAGGGAACACAACTTTTTTTCTTTTCATATCTCTTAATCATTCAGAGTTATCTGCAGGTTTCTCACTCTTTTATTTTAAATTATTTTTTTATTTTTTAAAAATTTATCTCAGCTCAGCACGCTGTTTATGTACCACATCGTTTTTTATCTTTTCGTTCTCTTTCACGGTAGTAGCTTTCATTGACTACGTTTGTTTCGTTGTTATCTTAAAGCACCATTGCCCTTCGATTTTTTATCGTCACCTGTATTTTTCTTCTTTTTCCTACCTAAGGTACACTTGCCACCTCATAAGCCTTGATCGATTTGCTTTTTTTAGAAGTACTTAAATTTAATACTTGAATAATATTTTTAAAGCATAACTTCCGCAGACAATATTCTCTATTTGCTTGGAATAAATTAGCGTTTTGACTATAACCGCATAAACGTAAATACTCGCGCTACTCTGAGAGTATGAATTTCACGCGGTTGTACGAAACGAGACAAATAGAGACAATGGAAATGTATAGACGATGTGGTGACGAATATTCTCTACGACCTTTGGATGGCCCAGTTTCTATGACTGTTTGTCCCCAACCTCACGCTGATTAATCTGAGCGATAGCTTGTTATAGCGAAAAATAATAATTTAAAAAACGTAATTTCTTAGTTTTACGCGTACATAAGTTTCTGAAAACTGACACATCATATATTGCATTCGGATGATTTTTCCAAATAAATGGAAAGGAATAACTTTGCCCCATTTCACTCCCTCGTTCGCAATAATTTGCCTTTCTGAAGGGTAATTTTCTTTAGTACGAAAGTAAACTGCTTCAAATAAGGTACTAAAACAGTACCTACTTCGAGCTCGTGTTGGAAAATATTCCGAGAAAAGACGAAAGTATACATAGTACAGTTTTGTACGATAGGGTTAGGAGTCTACAACAGTGATGGAAGAGAACAGAGAAGAGTGTACGCAATTTCGGGCAGTGCAACCATTCGCCTCGGGATTAATGGCGGGTAACCAGGAGATTTCGGGAGATCCTCCTCAAACACGCGTTTCAGTCTTCCTTCCTCTTGCACCTCCACCCCTTCGTGCGTCCCCCAACACTAACTCGCCCATCCAACTTCCTCCCACACGCAAACCCACGATTCCTTTTCTTCCGCGTAGGGCACGTGGGAAGAAGGTATACACGCATGGAAGCGGTGGGTTCCGGCAATTGTTTGGAAAGAGTCGCTCGACAAGTCACCGGAAAATTAGTTCCCAATCTCCCCCTAATATCACCATTACCTCCTTGTTCCTCCAAAGAATCCCTACTTTTCTCTTCTCGATTCTGCGGTTGATCTACTCACTTAAGCTGTACCGATGCGTCCACCGCAATTTCGAGACCAAAAGACTACCAACATGTATGTAGGATCGAGACAATCGAGTTGCAACTACTTTTGGTTAAATCGACTGTACCTCCGTTGGCCATCTAGTTCTGTGACTATATAATAGACCCAAAATTTCAGGGGGTATAGGCTAGTTGGAGCTGCTTTTGTCTCGTATTGATGGTGCCCTATGGGGGGGGGGGGAAACAATAATATTGATGACAGATATTGGCTAATTGAGAATCTGTCGATTGTGCATACATTACGTAAATATATAATGTATTGTATGTACACGCTGCCCTGCATCGCCAAGTTGATGGTTGGACCGGCACTGATTGCTTCTCCTCAATTGGCAAATATCTGTGTCACTCGGTGACAATGACAAAGAGACTTTTTATTTTATTTTATATTATAGTGCTCTACGTCCGCCTCCGTTTTAAGGAGGTTTGGTAGTGTTATCGGGGGGAAATCTTAGAGAGGCAAGGGGAGGGAGAGCGTCTGGCAACGTTGTGAATTTTTTCGGCTGCTGGCACGTTGTCTATACTGTTGTTGTCGTCTACTGCTGTTGTCATCGTCTACTGATGACAGTGTACTTATTTATTCGGTTGAATTTTTTATAGTTAAAATTTTAATTACAAAAGGATTTTTTTACTATTCATTACATTTCAAAGCGCGCTCCAAAAGCAGCGTTGCCAAGTCGTCTGCTGCGAGCACATTTTTTGCTGTTTTTTAATAGAAATTTGTGGTAGGGCTCTCTCAAACTTTGACAAAATATTATTTTGACAATATTCTTTCATTTAAAAAAAAAAAGCAAGTTCATTTAGCCGTTTTTTTGTATGTGAAATTTAAGTGATTTCTCCATAAGCCTACATGTTAAAATATTGTTTTTTCAGGTCAATATATCTTGAAAACGGTGTGGTTAAACCCTTAAAAAATTTAGCTGTAATTTGATACTATTATCCCAAACAACATATCGAAATTTCAAAAATTTTCATCATAAACAATTATCACTACCGAACCACCTTAATAAGGGCACTACTATTAGCACTTAGCACTTGGGAAAAGGACAAGGAAAAGGATGGGAGGCCCCCCATTACAGGGAGGGGGGTAGGGGAAATTAGGCAATTTTGCTGCGAGAAGGTCGCCTAAACCCTCCTCGAGGAGCATTGCGTGGTGAAAAAGCACATGTAAACAATCACAGCAGAGGTACTTGCCCGAAAAAGTCGCACTATGGCCGGGAATTGAACCACGGTCTCCCGCGTGCCAATCCACGACCTAGCCGACCGAGCCACTGCGCGCTCCACAAAGAGTCTTAGCAAGTGCATGTAGTTTTTTTCTTGTTGAAAGGATTCATGTTTTTTTTTTTTACCTTTTTTTTAAGGGATACATAATCAGACTTTTAAATGTACTGGTTTGGGGAATGATATCCTAGAAATCTCCCTCCCGTAAAAAGGACCAAATGTTTCGTTCAATAAGCTTAAAATGGCCATCGTATGAATTTCATTCAACTCACTGATTATGATCAATACTTTTAATAAATCTCTAAAATACAGGAAAACTGAAAAAGACAAAGAATGAAAAAGCGTCTCCCAATTGATCTCAAACAATGATAGCAGCAATAATGTGAATAACAACACGTACGTGTATCCATCTATTGCGAATACTCAAGCGAACTGATGTCATATAAGGGAGATACCGGGTCGATTTAACTTATGTTGGTTCCAGTTAAGCCTTGGGTCGTGAAAAGGTGGATGTTTGTCAGTGGCCCACGTCACATCTGTCTTTCGGCGCTAGAGCAGAGGTTTCATCCCCACCCCACCCCAACCCACCCTGGACCAGACTCTCTCTCACGTGTGATGGATACAAGGGCTCAGGGAGGGTGTGTGCCTCGATTGCACCAACAGCAGCTACTCGCTCGATGCATACCAAAGTAGTGGTGCAACAGTGGGAGGAGGACAGGAGGGAGATACAACCTCTTGCGTGTAATGGCATAGACTGGAAAAAAAGAGCAATGTTATGGGCTTCATCTTTGATTTTTTGCCGTACCGTTGCATTTCTAGAATTTATCAGCACCACACATTTCTGACAAAGTCTCCAACCAAAGATGGACAAACTTTGTTTTTAAAAAATCTCCTTTCTTTTCGGACACTCGGCAAAATAAAAGTAAACAGAGGGTCGAGGTACGCAACTTGAAGTACTTGTGGTACTTTGCACCATCCTCTCCTTCCTTTCCCCTTTGCCTCCAACTTCGGGGAGTTTCCCTACCCCTAAAAGACTCCCTACAAAGGGCCTCTTTCGTCGTCTCACGTAAGTACACCCTCTTACGTTTTTGTGGCCCCGACCAACCCTCGAGAGCATCAGCGCTCCATTACACGCCACACGTGCGTCAAAAAGGGGCTGGTGCTCGTGTGGAAAAAAACCATCCCACGAACGGAGTATCTATACACCTGATTTTCTTCTGTTCCGGTTGTTCGAGTTTCATCCGATACTCATCCCAAGTGATGGATACCTACCCCCTCGTGTAGGGGATGTTAGCTTTGATATCAGCTTCGGGCCGATGAATTACAGGATAGTATTTTTCCTTCTCCTCCTCGTATCGGAGTCCAGTGAGTGGGAAAATACGAGGGTGCGAATCCCCAAGGGCTGAGAGTTTTCGTGAAGGGATACGAGTCATGGAGTGGGGAAAGGGTCCTCTTGTGGGTGGCTACTCATCACTGAGTGTATTGTCTCTGGCTCGAGGGCCCTTGTTGGGAGAGATCGAGAGGTGCTGTTGCACCACACCCCTTTTTTCGATACACAGCGTAGGGAAAAGTGGAAGCTTCTTCTTTTACAACCTTCAAGGCCTCCTACTTGATATTATTCTAAATATCCCATGGGCTGTGTTTCACATTTTTACAGAATATCCGTTTACTTTTGTATAGAATCTGTATTGGATTGTTATAAAAGTTAAGGCAGATAGGAATTTTTTTTTTTTTAAATTGAAAAGTAAAAAAGATAGTGTGGAACATATGAATTGGAAAATATTTAGGAACGTGTGTGACGGTGGAGTGTCCAGCCGTAAATAGTCCCCGGAGATGGGGTCAGTGATGTGCTCCATAATTCAGACGTGGGGAGCGAGCCGAGGATCGTCCATAATTCAAAAGTGAAAGCTCCCCGCAGACCATGTGCATTGTACAACTGCGATATGCGCGCTTCTGAAAATTTCAAGACCCAACTCTCTTGTACATACAACCGAACCTACAGAGATACCGTCTACGTAGAGAAAGAGATGGTACTGCAGGAAGAGAGTACGGATTGATAAGGGTATCTTTTACATCAACAAAGTAGAGGAGAAAAAATGCTGGGCTAAATGAGACAGATAAAATTTCCCCCCGAGTTGACTTAAGGACAATTGAAAGCTTTTCCATCACTTCTCGTTCGATCTTGGGGCACAATCTTCGCGAGGAAATTACTCAGGCAATTATTTATTAGTCCCCTTCTCCCGAAGATCAAAGTCCTGACGGGGATCCCTTTCTTCTTTACTGCGTCCCTTGGAGGCCTGGCATTTTTTCGGATCCCCTTTCTTTTTACACCAGCACCAAATTGTACGGCTAGCGGCGCGTCAAAATAACGCAAAAGCCACTGCGGTGGTTTCAATTTTTAATTTCCTGGGGGTGCCCGTGGAAGCACCTTCAAAAAAGGCCTTCGAACTTCTCTGGCTGTCGCTCACCCATTCCCATAGCCATTAGCTATTCAATTACCCGAAAAGTCTTCCTTCCCCGTCGCTGTCTCTCCCAGCTCCAATGTTATCCTTGAGTTTTTTAATGTTTGCTCCCTGCAAACTGTTTGTTTTTCGCTAATTGATTTAGCTTCATGTTTCCTCAACTGGTGGACCACTCTGTTTTTATTTTTCTTTTTGCCCTGTCTTTTGGGCAAATTTTGATTAGTTGTCAGTCGGGACCGTCAGAAAGTTGATATTTTTCTTTCGGAGGAAGTAAAGCATTTGAAAAAAATATAGTTAGTTCTGGCATCTTGCCCAGTGATTTCTCAATGAAGTCCAGTTCTGTGTTACTCTCGTCATGGATATAAAATTCTGAAAACTTTCAAGTATACATCAACAACATCGGAAGCAGTAAAGAGGATCGCATGTGCTCGTAACATAAAAACACTGAGTTGCCACGTGTATATGTTTCATATGTGGTTTTCTTTTTATGATTGAAACTTTTTTATAAGTGAACGTAGAAAAAGTAACTACTAGCTCTACTGCAATTGTATGTTTCAGTATGATTATACTCTTCTGAGTTTCTACTCACGAACTAAGCGAAGCTTTTGATGGTATAATTTTCAAGCAAAACTTTGGATAGTTGTATTGTTATTAGAAAATTAATAGCCATGTTTAATGAATCATTACATAGGTGTATTGGTGAATTGCATATAGTAATTTCCACCTTAAAAATCATGGTGGGATTCTCGTTTTTCTAAAAATGTTGAATATTGAGCTAAAGCGTGACAAGAGAAGGTTCGTAGGAATAGAGTGCGAGGGAAAAAATACACTCGACGTTTTATTGTATTTACACGATCTCGTAGTCGCTTCACTCTACCGTTGTTTTCACTCGATTTTTATGTATTCCCAGTGAGTCGCGCGACCGCGGCTCGCGCTGAACCATTAGTCCCCTTCCGCTGGTACATGCCACCACTGGTAGCTACAGTTATTTGGTGCTATTAACGTATTTTTTTTTTTTTTTTTTTTTTTGGGGCCAAGCGATTTTCGATCAGTACCGAATTCGTGGAGAATCGAGCCAACGAGGGTGACGCTGACGTATTGCCGATCCGCAACCACCCGCTATCAGAGTTAAATAGAAACACCCACATTTCTATCCCCTCAGTTTTTGTCTGATTTCCTCGCTCCATTGATTGCTCTTTTCTCCTTTTATTTTGATCCTATAAAATGTTTAAATGTTTTTTTTTTTTTTTCTAGTACTTGAACTGAATGGATTTATTTGGAATGTAATATATTATCATCATTGAGTTAAATTATTAAAGAAAAGATTCTCCAATTCACAAATTTATACTTTTTGCCGATTGTAATAATTGATTGTGTCACATCTACTCGTTTATTCGTGATTTCTTACATCGCTAGTATCGACGTTCTTTCATTGGTCATAAAATATTAAGGGAGTAAGAACCATGAGGACATTGAGAAAGAAGTCGACAGGAAGGAATGAATATTTGAGGGTCACTGAATCAGAAATAATTTCGTCTTCACAAAGGGTTCACGAGGTAAGGCGCGCGAGTCTTCAAATAAGTAGTACAAGTCGAGTTTAGTCAGACAAATAAATTTGTGTAAGCAATTTAAGCATTTTGCTAATGTTTTTTAATTTTCTTTTTTATTATTGTTCACCCACGAATCGATTTAATTTATTTTTCATGAATATCTAAGTAAATTCACAAAAAAAATGCCGTTTTGCTCCTGTACTATGTCATCTAATATGAGGGAAAAATCGTGAATACGTATTTCAGTGGAGATGAAGCCATTTTTCCGCCATTTACTTGAAAAAATTATATCTATATATTATACATTTTATGTTTTCACCTCCCCCGAATGCAGTTTTTGCTACTTATTACAAGGTGATTTTTTTATCTACGTCGTAAAACTTATCGAAAATATTCGTTCAAACACGGACACGTAAATCTGAATTAAAATTGAATCTCAAAAATATTTTCTCGAGCTGACGGTTTCTTACTCCGAGAAGGAGGATGGAATGTCTTTTTAAATAGATAAGCTGTATTTTTTTTTTCAATTCTACAAAAAAGGGAAAAGTCCAAGTAATTTTTTTTCTTTTTTTTTCAAAATGGAAAGAGCAATGAGCGGTTACGCCCTGAACTTAAACTTTCTTCGTTATTGGATATTACTTACGAGCAGAGCACTCGAAGATTCAGATTGGTTGGACGAACCTACATTGATTTTTTTCCTTTGGACTCATTCGTCTCCTTTTGCGTGGAAGTTGGGAGGTTTGGGGTCCGAGGAGTCCCTATGAAGGTCTCGAAGTGACTGTATTCATTCAAGTAGTCGGTGAAGCGTAACTTGAGAAATTGGTCCTCTTTTTCGTTCATCTCGGGAGAGATCGGCAAAAGCTTAATTTCCTCAAATTTGCAGAAAAAACTTTCGCGGGGAAACTGATATGGACTCCCCTTCCTTCCTACAGATAAAAGAGCGATTATCGAACTAGAGGGAAATTTTCCCTACCCCTGTCTTATTTTAGAGGAAAAATAGTCCAAAGGAGAAGAGCAGAGGAAACTATCGATCCCCCACAAGTTTCGCATAAATTCAGATTTTTAGAATAATTTTTTGATTTCGATGGAAAAATGGTTGGCCTGAATTTTCAGTATAAGCACAAAAAATAATTCAATTGATATACGGCTCGAATTTTGTTTAAAAAAAAATCGAGTGCCAAGTTTCTGATCCATTTAATGATTTTTCAACGGAGAACAAACGACTAAGCATGTATAGCAAGCTAAAATTATACGTTGAGCCACAAATTTTAAATATTGATAACATACCATATCCACAACGAAAAGGTAATAAGGTTTCCCTTAAAGAAAAGGCTGTGTCCGTTTTAAATATCCCTCTGCGTAACTCTTTGAAAAATCTATTGGAGATGAAGAGCCTAATGGAAGCGACGGTAAACTATTTAAATTTTTTAAAAGTACAGAAAGATGTAATTTTGAATTTTGTACAAGGTGAATTATGGGAGGATCTTTTGAAAAATTTTAAACATGCTAGGCCACAAGATACAGTTTTTCCCTTAGTAATTTTTTATGATGATGTAGAAACAGGCAATGCTCTTGGATCCCACAGTGGTATAAATCAGGTAGAACCAGAGTATGCAACAATTCTTTGTTTTCCACCTAATTTTTATCAAAATTGAAGAGTATTATCTTATGTGGTGGTTTTTGTACAAAGGACAGGAAAACATATGGAAATGAGATAATCTTTGAACCTTTGATAGAAGTGTTAAATTACTTAAGAGATCAAGGTATAGAAATTGATACAGGAAAGCGAAAATTAAAAGTATTTTTTATATCTGCATTAATTGCAGGAGACAACCTTGGATTAAATAGTATCTTCGGATTTACGTCATCATTTTCTTTAACTAAATTCTGTAGAATGTGTTATGCAGGGGATAAAGAATCTAAAACTTTAACGAAAGAAGATAAGTCTTTATTAAGAACCGTAGACCAGTACGAAATAAACGTCAAAAATATTTTGGCAAATAGAATTAAAGAAAATGGCATTAAAGAAATTTGCACCTTTAACAAATCATCTGACTTTCACATCATTAAAAATATGTATGTTGATCCCTTACATGATCTTATGGAAGGATTGTGCAGTTGTGTTATGTCTGAGCTTCTGTTAAAGTTTGTAATCGAAGATAAAAATTTTTCTATTAATAACGTTAATAGTCAATTACGAACAATAAATTTAGACTCTGAAACTTCAAATCGTCCTCCACCTATAAACATGAAGTACTTAAAAAAATCGAACATTAAAAATGACAGCTTCAGAAATTATCTTTTTTACCCGACATTTTAGTACTTTGGTTGGTGATATGATACCTGAAGGCAATCCAGTTTATGAAGTTTACCAAAAATTGCGTGAAATAGTTCACATATCAACAGCTCCAATCATAACGCAAAGTTTAATATAACAATTGGAAATTTTGATTAATGATCATCATAAGTTG